>CM076570.1:1414422889-1414834858 GCA_034641835.2 Pinus albicaulis | reverse complement strand
AAGAATTATCCATTATTGACATGCGATACATGTTGATGTTTGGAAGAGGACAATATTGTTGTAAATGAATCTCATGTTGAATCTCCCTTTTTGGAGGAAATCATGTTGGCTCCTGAAACATCTCATGATGTGCATCAACTACATCATATAACTCTATTTTCAAATTAGGATCACAATCCTCAAATGGTTCATGATTAACATTAGCTTTAGGCTTAATCATTAGAAGAAAAAAATTCTTACTTGAATTCACCAGCCTTTTTACCTGTCCAACATTTACCATAGCAATATTTGTCTTCTTGCGATGTGCTCCAACAATGTACTCCTTACCATATTTGAATAAATGGTATTTTTTCTCATGGTGATGGAAGATCATTTTCCTGTCATACAACTAAGGACTACCTAAAAAAATACCTATTATATCAAGAAAAGCCACATCTAATTCAACTGTGTCAACAAAATGTGGATTTATTGCAAACCGCAATATGCACTTCTTTGAAACCTGTAAATTTTCATCCTTACAAATCCAACCAAGTGGAGATGGTTCTGGATGTGGAATGGTCCATAGATTAAGTTTCTTGATCAAGTATTTGGAGATTAAGTTTGTTGGTGACCCACTATCACATAGTGGGTCAATCTTGGTAAGTTTGGATATGACCCTCACATGGTTCAATTCTCTCTTCTTCATTTGGAGCTTGTATGTGATAGTTTGATGCACTAGTACTGGGTTTAGTTTTTATTTCTTTCCCCTTCATCTTCTTCAATCTCATGGCTGTAATTTTAGATTCATCTCCTGAATTCTCTCCTAAATCATGTTGATTTGTAGCTGCAGTTTTCTATTTCCATTTGTTGTTCAGATGTTTGGGCCTCTTTTCAGGATGTAATTTCCAACAATGATTCTCATCATGGCCTTCTCTTGAAAAATGTTTACAGACCACTTTTTCTCCCCCTTCCTTGACAAATGCATTCTTTTTTCCCTTACCATTTGAGGTCTTCTCTTTTTTTTTCCCCTTCAAAGGTTTCGTCCCACCCTCATCAGTATTTTTTTTCCCTCTAGCTTCTAGATGTGTAGATTGAACACAAACTTCATCTAGACTTGTAGGGTTAAACATGAGGATAATATGTTTTAGGTAGTTAATAAGCCTCCTATGTACTTGACCAATGTATCTTGGCTCTGCCAATCTACCCCTAATAAGAGAGTTCTTCTCCTAAATTCTTGGGTATATTCTTGCACATTCTGTCCTTTCAATTGTCAAAAAGTTTGCCAGTTCATTATTGCTTTCTGCATATGAGCTAATGGATAAACTTGCTGTTTTATTGCATTAATGAGATAAATCCATGATAGGATGATATTAACATGCTTTTTGATCTCCTCCTTTGTCTTGGATTCCCATCAAAAAAGTGTTGCACCTTCCATTCTAATTGAAGCTAAGTGGATTTTGGTACCATCATCATGAAGGTTCTGAATTCTCAAATAGATCTCCAATTGCCTAATCCAATTATCAAGCTTTTCTACATTGACTTCACCATTAAACATTGGCAATTCAAACTTAACATCAAGTTTTAGAAAAGGAATTTTACCAGTGTTCTTTGACTTGTGTGGCTGATGTATTGAAGATGAAGTAGAGGATGATGATGATGATGAGGGTGAGGATGGTGACTTTCCACTACCTCCATTTCTTGCATTTCCCTTCTTTGATTTATCTTCATCATTTTCACCTCCTGATGATCCTTGTCCTTCCTTCTAAAGTTTGGATCCTTCTCCTTCTAGTCTCTCATTCCTTTCTTGATAAAGGATTCTCACCATCTCACTCATGTCAAGGAATGCTTTCTTGAACACCATTTCTTCTTCTTTGGGATCCACCTCTTCATGAATTTCTTCTTCTCCTGGAGTTATGCTTAATGCTGCTTTTGCTTCTTTAGAGGTGAACTAGTTGGTGGAGAGTGTGGAAATATTTCCCTCCTTTTTTGTGGCTCACTTTGAGACCCTCTTGCTTCCATCAATTTGCCTTCTCCTCTCTTAAGCTTGAGCCTAGTAAGCATGTGAAAACTTGCAAACAACTAAACAAATCTTTGCACACAAAAACACTAGAGAATAAAATCTAGCTCTGATACCAACCTAATATGAAAGGATTGTATTAGTTTGTTGTGCTAAGTGGCCTTTCAGTTATCTAACATGTACATATTTGTCTCCATTTGTTTTCTTAAGGAATGAGGAATTTAACCATGAAACATAGATGAAATTTTGAGTTTTAAGCATGTAAATGAGCCTAAACAAAACAGAACAATAGTGTATAATAGAGAAATAAAACCACACATAAGATTTACATAGAAGGAAGAATCAGTTCACCCCTCCTAGGCTACATCAGCTAGTCCAGCTCCCAATGGCATGTCCATATTTGATTATGCTCAAAAATTTGCAAATACATGTGTTTACAAGCCTCCAATGGATATTTTCTCTGCACCAATGGTTCCATAATGCTCAAATTAGTCTAGTTAGTCTCTTATTTTACCCAAATTGGTTGAAAATTGACTTGGCTAAGCTTTTGCCCAATATCCCCTAGAAATCCTCCACTAAAATTGGAGGATTGCAGTTTAGCTGTGGTTAAATTTAGTAAACCCTCTAAATTTGGAGACGCGCTAAACCTCCCACTGAAAATGAAGCTCTAGCATTAAATTTCTGTGGTTAAGGGGCAACCGCATGTGACAGGCTCGAGTTAACCACTAGATGTTACGGTTTAAAAAATTGTTGGACCGCAACAACCATCCCAAACCACGCATGTGATATGTTTTAACTCCTTTGGAGGTTACGGTGATTAACCATTGGTTTAACGTTAAATGTCGGTTGTAATACATATAACATGTTACCAAAAAATGGGGCTACCGATGGTCACACCCCCAACACACATTTCAATACAACATAAAATTACGTGGAGTTCGTATAGGGTATGAAACACTTGTGTAGCGGAGTTGGTCAAAGCCTTTGCAGGTGTGCCTGGAGGTCATGGGGTCGAACAACTTGGACCCCAACTAAAATTTTACTGAACCGTATAGGGGACACATGGCAGCCTCATGGCTGGCCACGTGTCACCCATTCATAGGTAAAAAAATCAACTCGTACAATCCATCAACGATCTAGAATGTGCCACATAGTGAAACATCATTGGCTTAGAGAAAACAAAATATTCCCAGAATATTCCACTTTTGCTGACTATACACCTACATGTTCACTGGGCATCCTAGTCAACCCTGTCACAAATTTTAGCTATTTGGGAAATCGATGAGAACGCGATATCTCCCTCATACGAAATGGATTTTTCAAAAATTTCATGGCGCCAGAATCAAAATGACGAGATCTACCTGGTCACTCAGGTTCGGTATAGTTTTGAGCACTTTCAATTTTGAGAAAAATTCATGAACTCCTGATCATTGATGCCCTCAGGGGCGTTTTTATTTGGAAGAAGGTTGAATGTGGTTCCCACACCCTTAATATTTGTATGACACATTTTTCTACAGCAAGTGCTCATTGTATGCATGGGTCTTTGACACTGGGGGACCTTTCCATGTAATCATTACTGAAAGAGATGCTCATCAAGTCATGATTCTCTAACAAATTCTCATAGATTTCAATGGTTATGAACTACGATACCATATCGACATGAAATATTATCTTGAAGTTGAACATCAAGAGGATCGATGACATCAATGGGAAGTGATGATTCCCATAGTGCCATACAAGGATTCCCCTATTGAGGTGAGGAGTAATCCAAGGTACTACCTCCTTGGAAAATTTTTGTTGTAGTCGACAAGAAGGAAGCATCAACTGACCAAGAGAGTACTCATGGAAGGGAACAAGGTTTCTGATGTAGTAGGTCATGGTGTGATGGTTTAACTAGGCATGATGACGAGAAATTGCTATAATTGATGATGATAATTAAGTGGCCCGAGGTCAGAGCTGTAAATGCGATTAGCGATAGTCATAACAATTTTTGGTGAGGAAATTCATGGAGTCAATAGGAAATCCATGGTGGGTGTATGGTTGTTATGAGTGTCATGGTGGGGTGTGGTAAAAGAATGTGTAGCTCAGACCAAGGGTAAATAGGTGCTTTTGCTGGGTAAGGAATATGAATGAATGGGTTGGAGTGCTCTCCTAGAAATATTTCTACACTTGCCAAAAGAATATAGAATGGGTTTCGATGTATAAGAAAAGAGATGGGTGCCCATATGAACATGAAAATAATCTATCACTATGGTGTGAGGAGTGTGTTTTGCTGAGGGTGGGGGCTTGATTGGTTGGTCCTAGTGTGGGGGTGATGAAGCGAATGAAAAGTGTCACAGGGCTACGTTGATGGGTGTGTGATAGGCCAAGTGTGAGACGTAGTGGCTCATTTTTCATATACTTATGAGAATGGTAGCCCGAGAAAGGAATTTTAAGACGATATGGGAAAAAATTGACTTGATGTATGAAGGATGAATGAACATGAAGTACTTCTTAGGCTTGGATTTTATAGCCATGGATCCAAACCTTCGGTATATGGTCTACAAGAGTGATGGATGCCATGGAGGGTGAGTCTCTATAGACCTGCAATGGTTTTTATCAAGTGTAAGGTGGGGTGATGATAAAAATGGTCAGTTGAATGAAAGCTATGGTTGTTTTCTTTGGAGAAATGCTGTGAGCATATGTAAAGCTTCTTTGGGGAGCCTCTCATGCTAGGGGTAGAATGATACTGGCTCTTGTACCTTAGTTGGTTGGGACATACGGTCATTCAGCATGTTTTTAATACCTACAACCAATACCCCAAGTCAAAGAATATTTTTCATACAGACATATTTGAAATAATTTTGAATGTAAAGCAATAACAAAGGGCATACCTGCTGCGACTGAAAAAATGATTTTTTCTAGGGCATGGATTTATGGGGCTTATCTTGAACATGATTAAGGGATGATCACTGTGTTTCTTGTGGTTTTCCAATTAGGCATTTTGAGCTCGAGGTATGTTCTGTCTAATAATGAGGAAACAACAATATATGGGCCAATATGGATCATTTCGACTCATTTTTGTATTTTGAGAGTGTGAGGTCAAATCTCAGCCCTTGATCTTGACCCTTTCTTACCATTGTAGTCAGCCTAAGTGATAGTGTGAACTCTAATCCCAAGCGTACAAGAAAATATCACTTTAGATATGCATAAAAAACAACCCTAACATCAAATATGTTGTCAATTTCCTTAGATCTGTAGTTAGTGATAAGAATAAATGCTACATGAATCAAAATATATGCAGTTAAATATATTAAATAGAAAATTAAAGTAAGAGTTGCTCCATGTATCCAATGAACAAGACAAGAATGTTTTTAAAGATTTTTTGTATTTATGACACCTGGGAAGGGAACATAGAAAGATGTTACGAGTCCCCCTCAATGGAATGGGTTCTTGTATGTCCTCAGTGCTTCAAATCTAATATCTCTCTCTCTTGATGGTGTAAAAAACCTAGACAAAAATGGAACTAAAGGGGAGCTGACAAGAAAAAAGGTAGAAGAATATGACAGTGATGGAGGATCAAAGTCTGATCAAAAGTATAGATCCAGAGCAATCTTTAGGCAACAAAAGGTAGTGAATGAAAAGAAAAAACTTTCTATTTATAACAAAGATATTGAGTTAGTCTAGATATTGGTGCATAATTAAACGATTATTAATCAAATCTAGATCCAAATTTTATGGAATCTTTTATTATTTTTGTTGGAGGGAAAAATAATTTGAATTTGGTCAAATCCCTTTATTTGTAAATAATAAATAAATAAATGATTTATTTATTATTTTAAGAATGTGGTTGAGTAATAATCAAATAACTAGTGATTTATTCAATTATTTATAAATGATTTAGTCAAATTTAACAAGGAAAATTATTTAAATACTATTTTAAATAATTATTCCTAGAAAATAATAAGATATATAATGATTTATCTAATTAATTTTCTTGTTTTGGGTTAAATATGACCAGGAATATTAATTAAACTATGGTTTAATTAATTATCCCCTAAGGGAAATAAAAAAAATAAGGATTTATTCAAGTATTCCTCATGGGGATTTGTGTTTAGACCATAAACAACACCATAAATTATGGATTACTAAGTTATTTTTCATGTGAAAGCAATTTTACTTAGGTAAAATTGGTCTCACATGGTGTACTTTGGTCCATCTAATAGTAACAAGTTAGATGACCAAAAATTGGTGTAACACTATGTATCTGAGATTCGAGCCGTTAGTGTTAAGTAGAGCCCTAAATATCCACCCTTTTAATTTTGTCATTTTTTTTCCTGGGGGGTTCGTACAAATGTGGATTGGTACGGAATTTATACCTCTTTTTTTGCCTCAACTATGCAGGCGATCTAGGCTAACCTGCATGGTCCTCGTGTAGAAAGAAATTTTCGTGTGAGGCCTTCACAATTGCAAACAAATTTAGGTGTTGATTCACGCATCTATTTTGGATCATCGCACTTGAGCTCTGCCCAGGTCTCGCGGGGTAATTTTTTTTTTTTTTTTTGGGTTTTAGAGACCGAATTTGGTTTTTTCTCTTGTGATAGAATGTTGTGGGATGAGAGAGACTTGCCCAATCTTTGAGAAACTATGGCCGAATACCCCAATGCTTAGGGGGTATTGGCACAGTATTGCCTGCTCAAAATTTTAGAGAACAACATGCTGAGGTCACAAGACGGCTTACCTCGATACTTGGTCCATTGTCGGAACATTAGGCGGCATGTTATGCTACTACACTGTAAAGATGTTGTCATCCAACTGGAGACTGATTTTTACTTCGTGAATTCTCTACTATGTCAGGGGGAGGCTCTTCCACACCCATTCCAGATTGGGGGAGTGAACATCCATCACTGGGCTCGGGATCACTGTGGTCCTGATGTGATTACGTAGGGATGTGTCTATATTAGCTCTGTGACAGAATTGTCTGAGAGGGGTGCCCTGGCTATGATATTTTTTCTAATAGGGCCATCATCGCCTCATAGAGCATCCGGTCGACATATTGCAATTTTGCACTACCTTCGGGCCAATCACTTCTATGATTAGGCTTTCCATATCTACGAGGGCATGGTGACATATTTAGGAAAGGGCCATAGGGGACCTATGAGGTCATCACATATGTGAGCATCATCTGCAGTATCACTTATGAGAGGGTGGTGATGCTTAGGCCTTTTGCAGCACTGCCCCCAGGTCCTCCAAGGGATACTAGGATACGATGGTGGGCAGCCATGATGCCCCGAGGTGTAGAAGGAGATGCATGATGCTATTAGGATGCAATAGTTGAGGCGTGGTTTGAATCGAAACCATAGATGTTTTTGGACTACCCATACTATGTGATGGATTCTTGAGGGAACTTAGATATGGGTCTTCCTACCAGTTATGCATGGTGCCTAGCAGGTATTTCCTTTGATGTTTTTTTGCATTTTTTGATTATTATTATTATATATAGATCTATTTCTCTTGTATGGTGACATTGATACTAGTTTTCTTTTCTCATGCAGATGTGGGTTCAGCAGGGCGTGATACCGCACGCTTAGTGGGACACCAACCTATGAGGAGCATCCTAGTTGGGATTGGTCAGGCCAAGGTTGGGGGGCAGGGAGGTGCTTGGGACCCTTCAATGGGGGTCAGCAATGTTGTAGCTGTGAGAGGGGATGCTGCTCTCCTTACCCATGCTGAGGTGGATGAGGCATAGATGGTGACAATTTAGGTTCGTGTTCCGGTGGTCGAGGAGCATTTTGTTGCTGCTAATCTTAGAGTGTTGGTGGCAGAGGCTTGAGTCGAGGCTGCTAATGCTCGTGCAACTGGTCTAATTGAATCATGGTGTTGATTAGAGAGGTTGACCGAGGGTATGCCGATCCAGGGGTTTTTTGATGATTTGGACGATGTACGGATTGATAAATTCATTCCTCAAGAGCGGTTGCATAGCCCGACTTTGTGTTGTGTGGCACTTTCCATTTTAGCTGATGCACCTTTACTGGAACCTAGTGCATAAATGGGTCCAGAGAACCCACCAGGTAGGGTTCAGCCCTAGGGATATTTGTATGCTCACAGAAACCACACATTATGAGGATGTTTCCCTATTTTGATGACATGTAGATATATTTTTTTATTAATATGAGGTTAGGGAGATGATTTGTATACTAGGAATGATATATTTTTTTGATTTATATATGCGAGATGTGTTTGGGAGGATCCTATAGGGGATACATTAGGGGAAAAAAGAGTTGTTGAAATGATAAAACACACACATCTACATGTATAAGAGATACTACAAAAGTTAGAGGAATAATATAAGACCAAGTGTGATCAACATAGAATAGAGATGTCCTTCAAGGTGGATAATAGATTATGGTTACAATCAAGGAAAAATTTAGGGGCTAATATTTGCAGGTGGACTAATTTTTCATGTTTTTTCGAAAAAAATAGTTGCCAATTTCCATTTTTACTAAGAGTGTCTCGCCCAATTTTTATAGTATAAAATTATTTTACCTTAAAAATAGCGATATTTTTATAGAGGCTATATGAAATTATCAGAAATTTGAATATTTTTACGAACATTTTGCCGAAAATTTTATAGTTTTCATTTTAGGGACTACTAATATTTGCCAAGGATTCTAAACCTTAAAATAATTTTCCACCATTAAAATTTTCCCTGGTTACAATTGAACAAGGAGTGGATACAAGGCCATGGAAAGAAAATCAAGGCTATATGACATGATCCCTTTTAGATACAAGGAAAAGTGGAAGAGACTTCCCATAGACATAGTCTAACATCATATATGCACATTTACTCAATGGTGAATGCAAAGAATTTGAAACTCTACGAGCCTTAAATGTTACATTATGAAGAGGAACAAGTCTTGCCATCTGTAGATGATCTGACACTAGATGCTTCGGTAGAGCTAAAAATTGATGCAATTATGTAAAAGTGGTCCAAAACTACAATATTTGGGTAGTGTGACCTTTGGTCGATTGGGTTGAAGGGATAACTTCTAGGCAAATCTAAATAGTACACTCGAGGGAAGGTGGAGGAAAAATTTCATCACCTCATCATGTAGAACTTGTTAAGGACCAAAAACCTCAAAAATTAGGACTGATACGTATTAGATAATTTTTTTTTTCATCCATCAGGATGCTTACAAACTAGAAAAAGTGGAGAAATGAACTCACAAGAGCATTTTTACTAGTGGTTCCACTATTTTTAAGTGATTATATTCCATAGACGTGAATATTAGCCAAGATGGATAGGGAGAGAGAATAGAGAGAGGATTTGTTCAGTATAGCCCATAGGCCATACACCTTAATTATTTCTAGATGCATGCAATTTATATTTAGAAAAAGAGAGTGGAGTGGCCTCATCTTCTAGCTCTGTTTTCTCTCGAAATGGTTTCCCAGGATATATCTTGTGTCTAGTATGCTTTGTGGGTCTTTATTTCAGTGCTCTCTATTTTATGCATAATTATAATTTTCATGCATATGAAATAAATAATATTTAACATCTCCATAAATATAAGGAGAAATAAACCCTTATACTATGGATTTTGGATTTTGTAATATATTTTAGTATATTTTTTGTGATGAATTATCTAGTGGAATATCCATGGTAGTTTATAGATCAAAGACCCTCCAAATGAACTTTATAGAGTCGTTCATATTAAAAATATTTAATCTGAAATGGGTGTTTGGCATGTGATAAATGAGGGGGCATGATATATCCATCCCAATAGCAACAAGAGGAGGGAAACATGGCACCTATACCCATGCCCCCAAGTTAATAATGCACATCCCATCACATTTTAATTTCAATGATACATTACTTCACAACCACTTTTTAATCATGTTTCTTAGGTATGGTTTAGTAGAGGACCTCCACATTCGCAACACCATCGAATTATTAACTCCCCTTGTACCTGGAGGACCAGTGTTATATGTCATCCATCTACCATTCTGCACTATATTAGACATTTTAGGAGGTGTATAATTACAATGGCATGTAGACCATGTGCTTGTGTCTAAGAAAAGTTGTTCACATTTTGTATACATGAATTTGTCGTACTCTATGGTTAATGGCATCTAGAATATATTGAGAGAATCGATCCTAGTCATGGGTATTTAGAATAAAGAAATTCAGTTTCTTAGTCAGTTTAAGTTTTATCTATATCACGATTCATCTCCCTATTTGAATTCATTTGTCATCCTTCTAGAACATGTAGCATTGAAGCCATTCCCCTAGTTTGTAGAAGCCCTTTCTATAGATTTTCCTCCCTTTTCATCTCAGTTTACACTAATTCCTTACTCTCTAGATTTTCTCAAACCCAAGTCTCCTTTCCTCATCTGGTGCACCAACATTTTCTTTGTCCTTGTTAGCCTCCTCCACTATCGCCCTCTAATTCCTAGTCAATCTGTGTCTATGGAAACCTTGCTCCTTACAAATTTTTTCTTGTGATTTTAGTTAGTCTCCCTCTATCGTAGCTACCATTCTAAGGAAGAGAGCCCATACATGTCATGTCACTCCCTATTATAGGTAAATTAGAAAACCATTAGTCAGATGTCAGGGTAAGAGTTTGGTTTTTCAGTATTGTGAGTCTACTCCACCAAGAATTCAAGAGGAGATCTCCCAAGCTGAACATCACACATCAAGTTAGCAGTATGCAATATTGACTTTGAGGTGCTTAGAGATGTTGTTAGTTGGATTTTGGTATGACCACTCCGAGAGTCACCTCAAGTAGTATACACATACCATAGATCATTACTTGCATTTTAAATTATTGTTGGGCCATGTGTTGGTGGATAAGAACACCACTAGAGAAGGGATGTTTCTCAAATTAGATTTATTGTAGATGTTAGTTCACTCAATAGATAATAAACAAGGGAAATTGATGTCCACCTCTGTCTTCCTACTGATCCAAGTTATTCTCCAAGAGGTCACGGGCATCCTATCCCCAATAAAAATTTTCATTATGTAAAATCTTAAATGTTTATTATGTTATCTACCAAGTCATAGTTACTTTGTTTTTTGTTTCAGTGTAGCCCTAAAAACCTTATATTTAAAATATGTTTTTTGTTTATAGTTTTAGTACACTCTTAGTAAAATAAAATGGTTCTTAATGGAGTTGAAATATTGTTTGTTGTATAGTTTTCCTAATGGAAAGACAAAATATGTTTCAATACATTTTAACCTAAAACTAACATATGAAAGAATAAAAAATCTTTTACATAAAACATAAATAAATAAAATATTAAAGATATTTAAAATTATTTTAGAATGAATGTAATCACAAGAAGCATATGTGTATCACTAAAAGTTTTATGTTCTCTTTGTTTTTAGAAGTGAAACAAAGAAACTTGAGAAGTGATCAAACTTTATCTGTATATTTGAGAAGTTCTCAAACTTTATGCATAATAACTTATAGTTCATTATCCTATAAATATTTGTTTATCCACTAAATGAAAGTTTAATTTATTGTGTAAGATTTGAAAATGCTTTAATTTATGGGGCTTTGGATTGAGAGTGAATGTGTGTAATGTTAATAAAATCTTTATAATAGGTCATTCAAGGGTTAGAATCACCTATAGGTGCTTTTAAAAAAAAAATGTTTTTTTTTTTTTTAAATGTATTATATAGATGATTATGTTAATTGTGTCATATAGATCTGTTAATTTTTCACTTTTTTTCAAAAAAATGATTTACCTATTTTCATATTCTCTACAAACAATTGATCCATATTTTATAATATATAATTATTTTACTTGGAAAATCACCAATATTTTATAGAGACAATATAAAATCAGTAGAAATTTTATCACTTTTATGAAAATATCCCCAAACATTTTACAATTTGCATATTAAAACTAATACAACTTTCCTAAGTTTATAATCTTTAAAATAATTTTCCATCACTGAAATTTTAAATTTAAAAAACAAAAATATTATTTTTATATAAAAATAAATTCATTTGCATAATATTAATAATTAACTTTAATATTTACTTTTATAAAATAATTTAATTCCAAATATTTAACTGTAAAGAGTTTTTATTTTAAATTTGTAAGTTTGAAAAATAAAAATTATATTGTTATTTATAAAATTTAATTTTTTACATTCTTAAAAAACATAATAGTTTCATATGATTACCTTTATGTTTTATGCGTTGCTAATTAATCCATTCTAATTTTCGTAAATATGAATATGTATATTTAATCTCTCACCGCATTTTATTATAGTGGTTGCTATATATGGATGAATGTTACAAACACTTTTTTTTTTTTTTTTTACATTTCCACGACAAATTATTCAAGTCAGCTTTCTTTTCTTTCTATAAAATTTTCTTTTATTTGCACGGGTGCCCTTCATCTGTAGTGAGTAATTCATCAGTAAGAGGATTCAAGATGGTATGTGAAAGAAAAGAAATGGTTGTGTACTGCTTTGACAATTTATTGGCCCATTTCACAGGTGAAAATGTGCCACCTCCTACGTTTGACGAGGGCAAACACCCATTATTTGTCACATGGAGAAGGGTTATTGATGGAGAACCCAGTCTGATAGGATGCACTGGTTCATTGGTACCAAGTAGTCTTTATA
The DNA here is from genome assembly GCA_034641835.2 of Pinus albicaulis. Lineage (NCBI taxonomy): Eukaryota > Viridiplantae > Streptophyta > Pinopsida > Pinales > Pinaceae > Pinus > Pinus albicaulis. Next base: position 1,414,822,244 of record CM076570.1, on the reverse strand, counting down.
ACGGTTTGAGTGTAACCACCATCTTAGTGGAAACAAATAGTTAGATGTTTTTATTTTAATTAAGATTGCTGTGTCATTTCAATGAGAATATGTGAACAAAAATCAAATTTTATTTTAATAAAGATTTACTGTGAAATTGGTTTCATAAGTAAATTGCTGGTAAAAAGTAAATCAAGATCTGGTGTTAGTTAGAAAAACAGTTTTCACAGTTATCCAAAAACTCTGGAATAAATAAAGCATTCCAAGGAGAGTTTGGGGTTGGATCTGTGTACAAGGAAACTCTGTCACGCTGGAAGAAGAACACAATATCCAGGACAGACTAAACACTAGGTTGGAGATCTGGACCGGATTGTCCCGTGAACTCCCCAGGACTGTTGTTTTTCTCTGGAGTCGGAGAGGAGGACCAGATTGTCCTGAAATTCTCCTCCAGGATTCCTGAACTAACATTCACCCAAACTTGAGCTCGGGGGAGAGCTGCAGGACGTGAACGCCCAGCTCGTGGAAGGGAGGCATAAATTTCATCACTCGGATTCGAGCCAGATGAGTAAAATACATTAGTTATGATTAACAGAAAGGAAGAATCATATATATATATATTCATTATGCAGACTGAAACATGCAGCTTATATTTTCTTTATTTTGTTCCTGTGTTTGAAGAAAGGTAATTAAACTATTGTGTAATAGAGTAGTAATTATTTCTTGTTTATTTAAAATTGTTAACTCTTGTATAGAGGACAGGATGGAAAGATTCTGTGACTATAGTAGTTAACTGTATAATGTAACCGAGTTGAAAAGAAACCTGTAGGAGGTGATTTCTGTATAGAACTGTGAATATAACAGTAGGAAGATAATAATAATATCCGTTTTATCTAGAAACCAAGTAATGCGGTATAGGTAAAACATCACCACAGAGTCAGAAGAAGGGTGAGAGAGACCGTTAACTCGTAGTGCCTGCAGAACAGGCTTCGGGTTGGTCGTATCTCTCCAAAGAAAGCATGGACTGTTAGGTGGTCCGGTCACCGTAGGAAGAAAACTTTCTGAAAGAACCTCAAAAAAACGAAACAGACCAGTATGCCAGCAAAAAGCTTATCATTTCTAGAATAGATAAACGAGATAGCAATAATAGTTAACCAGAGAAAGAACCCTGTAATATCAAAGAGCAGCTATGTAAATGAAAACTATATTTGCCGACCCAACCCTTGTAAGAACAGTTTACTTAGAAACATCGTGCATGCACAGTGGCTACCATAGGAAAGACAAATCATAACATACATAGCCTACAGCTGTGAACATTAATAGAGATTATGTTCCAGAATTATAATCACATAATAAACCAAAACCCACAACACATTGATTTGTATGGCCACTGAAAACTAAATGTATGTATATATATTTCCATTCTATTCATAACCCAAGGCGAATGTCATCCAAGAATTCATGAAAATTATAACAGAGCGTAATGTCAGACTAAGCCTGTTGGAACTGTGTAGTACCCAGTTACCCTACGGGCATAACGACATAAATTACAAGCTTGGAGTAATCTTTCAAAAAGGAAAACCCTAGCTAGAAGTCTCTTCAGAAGAGCCGTAAAAACCCTCGGCTACATTTTTAACTGAACACAAAACAACAGCGTGATGCCATAGATTAGCTCCGGCTGCATCCAAGACCCAAACCAACAAAGACCCTATCTCAGCGCCATTGGCGAAGAAAGCACCGGAGTGGAGGTTCAGAAAACGAACACCTGTGCAAGAGCTTAAATACCTGTAAAATGGGTATCGATCAGCCTTGCTTTACAGAACTGTAGGAAAAACCCTGTAGCGGATGCTCGAGTAGAAGAATACCTGTCAGGTAAGCAAAGGTTTGTGAGTTAGAATCGAAACCCCTATGCCTGAAGTAGAACAAAAATAACATTTGGAAAACTGTCGCAAACATTAAACTATGCAATACCTGTGTGAACATCCCTAAGTCGACTGTGAGTTCCAAGAGAGAACGTCTGGTGCTGGACAGACGAGCCGAAGCAAAACCATTGGGAAATAAAAAAAAACTTAGTGAGTACGCCAACAGTTAGGTAGCCAAAGGAGTTTAGAACCCGTTAAACTAAAAAAAAACAGAGCTTCTTGAAATTCATGGCAAAGAATCGACACACGCGAGAGTACAGGACTGAAAGATGGAAGAAATCGAATAATACCTGGCGCCGGAGAAGTATTTCACACCGAAGGACACCATTTCTGTCTATGCAGAGCTGTAGCAGAGCAGAAAAGGGTTCAGGCATGGCGGAACCCTAAGAGTGATAGGTTTCGCCTCCAGAGGCAGCGGCAAGGCGAACAATGAATGAAGAAACCAGTTACCAAGGGGGATAGTCATTATCCAAACCCTAAAGAATCCTCACCGTAGGATTAGATTCCAAATCGAGGGCCAAATTTCACCGGTGGTCAAATGATGGGACAGGGTCGAACCCTCGGAGTTAATCATCAGTGTAATCCATTGCTCGATAATGAACTTTGCATATTAATTCAAAACCCAAAGTTTAAAAGACCCGCATATGTGATGAACCATAGAAAAACTTACCAAGAGTTCGATGCGGGTCATATATCATTTATTAATCATTGGTACATTCATTCATATAAACCGAAACCATAATCTATTTGTGATACCATCGGACAAAGAGCTGACAGGAGAATTCATACATAGCGTACTTTGTACGTGGAAGTTTTAATTCCGGTGTAAATTATTATCATGTTTGCAGCTGTATTACCTGGCCATTGAATTTAATCCAATAGATGTAATAAGGAGAATAGTAATGGTTAACATTTGGTGTAAATAAATTAAATTTTTTTTATGTGGTAAATTATTTAAGATGTGTGTGTTACAAGTGGTATCAGAGCCTGTTACAAGGCTGGGACCCTATTGGGCCAACTGACGTTACAATTATATGTATGTATTGCACAGTTAGATAAATAGATGGAACGACAAGCAAGACAGACACCCTTACGACAGCAACAGTGGAATGTCGAAGACATTCAACCGCCACCAGGGGGAAACCCCGAAATGTGGGTTCAGTTGGGAATAGAGCAGCATCAGCGGTCTAATAGATTGATGGAAGAACAACAACAGTAGACTCGCATTCTGTTGCACACAGTATAACAGTTGCAGGAAGAAATGGAGAGAGTACGAAGGGAAAATGCTAGGATGATGCAGGAATAGGAGAGGATCCTAAAAAGCCTTTCCGATAAACAAAATCAAAGGATTGAGAAGCCTAGTGCTGGCAGAGAATTCCAAGAGGGAAATGAGCAGCAAACAGATGAACAGAATGTGAGCCAAAAAGAAAGAAGTGTGTCACAGCGGAGTCATCCAAACAGGAATTTTAATGAGGCTGAATCTGAGAATGAAACCGAACGGAAGACAAGTAAAAAGAAAAAGGTGGAGTTGCACGGAGAATTCAGAAAGATAAAACCGCCTACGTTCGATGGCGAAAAAGAGGAAGTAGCTGAGGCATGGTTGATTAATATGAACAAATACTTTCAGGTGTATGAATATGACAGTGGTCTTAAAGCACGGTTAGCCATTTACCTACTAAAACACAAAGCCACATTATGGTGGGAAGAAGTAAAGAACGTGCGGGGAATAGAGGATTCCGATGTGACATGGGAAAAGTTTCAACAGTACTTCAAGGACAAGTATTTAACTGAGCGCTTTTATGATGAAAAGGCTCGAGAATTCCATGAGTTAAGGCTAGGACAGCTAACCATGGATGAGTATATCACCAATTTTACATCATTACTGTGCTATGTACCGTATTTAAGAGAGGAGAGAGCCAAAGTCCAAAGATTTCTGAGCAGTTTACCTGTGCACATGAAAGAGCGTATTGAGTTTGAAAATCCTAAGACAATGGACGAGGCTATTAGAAAGGCAAGGCTGTGTTATCAGCAAGCGAAAAACAAGATAGACCAAGGAAAAGGGTGGCAAACAAGGAAGGATAACAGAAACAATGCTGGATTCAAGAAAGGAAAAACTAGCAATTTCAGAAGTACCGCCAGAACCTCAATCAACAAGCAATTCGGTAGGAACCATCAGCAAATTAGATGGCCTGGGGAAGAAAAAACGGTGGAAGCATCAAGTAAACCTAAATAGCCACAAAACTAGAAGCCACCTCTGCAGTGTTGGGGCTGCGGGGCAGCGCACTACTACCGAGATTGCCCACAGCGGGGAAAAACCGAGGCAGTAAATAATTTGGAAGAAGCATCTACTGTGGGAGATGTTGCTCGGAACATACCTAGAATTAACGCAACATTGGAGGACCGACAAGCCGATTTTCAGCCTACCATGATAGAACTGGAAGGTAATTTGTTATCTCAACCCGTTTCTGTTTTCGTAGATCCGGGAGCCAGTTTAAGTTACATAAGTCCTAAATTAGTAGAAAGATGTAAATTGCCAAGTCAAAAGTTTAAAAAGACATGGTTGGTCCAGTTAGCTACAGGGGCTAAACGAAGAGTTGGTGCCAAAATACCGGACTGTGCACTGCAAATTGGTGGACAGCAGTTAGTAGTGGACTTAAATATACTTCCTTTGGGATCTTATGATGTACTGTTGGGTATGGATTGGTTGGAGAAGCACTGGACTCTTATAGACTATAAGGAGAAGATAGTTTATTACAGGGATCATAATGGTATTCGCCAAGAGATTCAAGGCGTAAGGAAGCCTGTACATCTGCACCCAATTACAGCTTCCCAGATGGGGAAATGCATAAGGAAGGGATGCCAAATGTATGCTATACAAGTTGGACTATCTGAACCTAAGAATAAAACTGCTGCATTAGAAAATATACCTATAATACAGGAATTTAAGGATGTATTTCCTAAAGAGGTGCCAGGCTTACCACCAAAAAGAGAAGTTGATTTTACAATAGAATTGCTGCCAGGAGCATCACCAATCTCGCGAACCCCCTACCGTATGAGTTTGCCAGAGCTGACCGAGCTGAAAATGCAGCTTCAGGAATTACTGGATAAAGGATACATACGACCTAGTGTGTCACCCTGGGGAGCACCTGTATTGTTCGTTAGGAAGAAGGATGGAACCATGCGCATGTGCATGGATTATCGACAGTTAAACAAGCTGACAGTTAAGAACAGGTACCCCCTACCCCGTATTGATGACCTATTTGACCAGGTGAGGGGAGCTACTGTGTTCTCAAAAATTGATTTGCGGTCTGGTTATCATCAGATCAGAATTAACGATGAAGATATACACAAAACATATTTTCCGCACAAGGTACGACCACTATGAATTCGTGGTATTACCTTTTGGGTTAACTAATGCACCAGCCACTTTTATGAGGCTGATGCATAGTGTCTTTCACCCTTACTTGGACAACTTTGTGCTAATCTTCATTGATGACATATTGATTTATTCAAAGAATGCAGAGGAGCACAAGGAGCATTTGCGAGTGGTACTAGAATTGTTAAGGAAGCACCAGCTTTATGCAAAATTCAGCAAATGCGACTTCTTCAAAGAAGAAATACAATACCTTGGGCACGTAATATCTAAAAAGGGAATAGCGGTAGACCCGGAGAAAATCAAGACTATTATGGAATGGAAGGTGCCACAAAATGTGGCAGATATACGATCTTTTATGGGTCTCGCTGGTTATTACTGGCGATTTATAAAAGGGTTTTCAAAGATAGCTTTTCCCATTACTTCCCTACAAAGGAAAGGAAAGATTTTTAGATGGACAAAAGAATGTCAGGATAGTTTTGAGAAATTGAAGCAGTTATTGACAACAGCACCTGTGTTAAGTGTGGTAGACCTGGATAAGGAATTTGAGGTTTGTACGGATGCCTGCAAGGAGGGAGTTGGAGTTGTATTGTCACAAGAGGGAAAGGTGATAGCATATGAATCTCGCGAGCTAAAAGACCATGAACAACGATATTCAGCTTACGATTTGGAGCTGACCGCAGTTGTGCACGCTCTCCGAGTATGGAGACACTATCTACTTGGGAAGAGATTTAGATTAAAGACTGATCATAGTAGTTTAACCAACTATTTTAAACAAGCTGATTTAAACTCCCGACAAGCAAGATGGAATGCTTTCCTGAGCAAGTTTGATATAGATTTGCAGCATGTAAAAGGTAAAGAGAACAGGGTAGCAGATGCATTGAGCAGAAAACTGCACAGCGTTTATGAGTTATATGTTAATCAAATTGAGACCAGATTTCTGGATCAAATCAGAATGGAAGCAGACAAGGATCCTGAATATAAATATTTGTGGCAGCAAACACAAGCACCTGAAGGCCAAGGTGGACATGGAGATTATGAAATCAACCAAGATGGGTTGCTCGTTTTCAGGAAGAGGATAGTTATCCCAAACCGAATGGAATTAAAAACCATGATACTAGATGAATATCATAGAAGCAATTATGCGGGACACCCAAGATATCAAAAGATGCTGACAGCTATTCGAAAGGATTACTGTTGGTCAGGCATGAGAAAAGATATAGCGAGCTATCTGAATAAGTGCTTAGAGTGCCAGCAAGTGAAGGTGGAGCATAGGCATCCTGCTGGATTAATGCAGCCCATACCTATTCCTGAATGGAAATGGGAGGTAATCTCGCTGGATTTCATTACTGGACTACCAAAAACAAAACGAGGAAATGACTCTATAATGGTAGTTGTGGACCGATTAAGTAAATCGGCACATTTCTTACCTGTCTAATCCACTTATAAAACAGTGAAAATAGTAGACTTATTTATGCGCGAGATCTTCAGGCTACATGGCATTCCTAAGACTGTCATTTCGGACATAGATGTAAAGTTCACATCAGCTTTTTGGAAGGCTCTGTTTATAGGCTTAGGAACGCAAGTACATTTTAGTACTGCATACCATCCGCAAACAGATGGTCAAACCGAGCGAGTGAACCAGATACTGGAAGACATGTTAAGGATGTATGTCATGCAGCAACCCGTTAAATGGGAAGAGTATCTACACTTGATAGAATTTGCGTACAACAATGGTTATCAAGAATCCTTAAGGATGAGTCCGTTTGAGGCATTGTATGGGCGCCAGTGCAGAACCCCCATTAATTGGAGCAGCCCCGAGACTAAACTAATGTTGGGACCAGAGATGCTAGCGGAAATGGAAGCAGAGGTAAAGAAGATCCGACAGAATTTGAAGGCAGCACAAGATAGGCAGAAAGTGTATGCGGATAAAAAAAGATCATATCGTGAGTATGAAGTTGGAGATCACGTATATGTCAGGATTAAACCAAAGAAAAGCACATTAAGATGGGCGTCTTGTGCAAAATTAGCACCTCGATTCTGTGGTCCTTTCCAAATATTGGAAAGAGTGGGACCGGTGGCATATCACTTAGCGCTTCCTAGCCACATTCGGGTGCATAATGTCTTTCATGTATTGTTATTGAAACGATACATTCATGATCCTAGACACATAATCCATTGGCAAAACATTCAAGTAGTGCATACATAATGGTTAAAATGATAATGTGATGTTAAAGACTTACATAAGTAACATAAGTTCATCGTGTGCAGGTAGAACCGGACGGAGAATTTCTGGTCGAGCCTCACAGTATAATAGATCGGAGGGAAATCATGCTCCGGAAACGAGCCATCGCCCAGGTTAAAGTGCAATGGAAGCACTTTGGACCTAAGGAGGCCACTTGAGAAGACGAGAGTTTCGTCCGTGAAGCTTATCCAGAGCTTTTCTCTGCATGAGATGGAAACACCGGGGACGGTGTTCTTTCCCATAGGGGGAAAACTGTAACCACCTTCTTAGTGGAAACAAATAGTTAGATGTTTTTATTTTAATTAAGATTGTTGTGTCATTTTAATGAGAATATGTGAACAAAAATCAAATTTTATTTTAATAAAGATTTACTGTGAAATTGGTTTCATAAGTAAATTGCTGGTAAAAAGTAAATCAAGATCTGGTGTTAGTTAGAAAAACAGTTTTCACAGTTATCCAAAAACTCTAAAATAAATAAAGCATTCCAAGGAGAGTTTGGGGTTGGATCTGTGTACAAAGAAACTCTGTCAGGTTGGAAGAAGAGCACAATATCCAGGACAGACTAAACACTGGGTTGGAGATCTGGACCGGATTGTCCTGTGAACTCCCCAGGACTATTGTTTTTCTCTGGAGTCGGAGAGGAGGACCGGATTGTCCTGAAATTCTCCTCCAGGATTCCTGAACTAACATTGACCCAGACTTGAGCTCGGGGGAGAGCTGCAGGATGTGAACGCCCAGCTCGTGGAAGGGAGGCATAAATTTCATCACTCGGATTTGAGCCAGATGAGTAAAATACATTAGTTATGATTAACAGAAAGGAAGAATCATATATATATTCATTATGTAGGCTGAAACATGCAGCTTATATTTTCTTTATTTTTTTTCTGTGTCTGAAGAAAGGTAATTAAACTATTGTGTAATAGAGTAGTAATTATTTCTTGTTTATTTAAAACTGTTAACTCTTGTATAGAGGACTAGGATGGAAAGATTCTGTGACTATAGTAGTTAACTGTATAATGTAACAGAGTTGAAAAGAAACCTGTAGGAGGTGATTTATGTATAGAACTGTGAATATAACAGTAGGAAGATAATAATAATATCCATTTTATCTAGAAACCAAGTAATGCGGTATAGGTAAAACATCACCACAGAGTCAGAAGAAGGGTGAGAGAGACCGTTAACCCGTAGTGCCTGAAGAACAGGCTTCGGGTTGGTCGTCTCTCTCCAAAGAAAGCACAGACTGTTAGGTGGTCCGGTCACCCTAGGAAGAAAACGCTGAAAGAACCTCGAAAAAACAAAACAGACCAGTATGCCAGCAAAAAGCTTATCATTTCCAGAATAGATAAACGAGATAGCAGTAATAGTTAACCAGAGAAAGAACCCTGTAATATCAAAGAGCAGCTATGTAAATGAAAACTATATTTGCCGACCCAACCCTTGTAAGAACAGTTTACTTAGAAACATCGCGCATGCACAGTGGCTACCATAGGAAAGAAAAACTATAACATACATAGCCTTCAGCCGTGAACATTAATAGAGATTCTGTTCCAGAATTATAATCACATAATAAACCAAAACTCGCAACACATGGATTTGTATGGCCACTGAAAACTAAATGTATATATATATATATATTTCCATTCTATTCATAACCCAAGGCGAATGTCATCCAAGAATTCATGAAAATTATAACAGAGCGTAATGTCAGACTAACCCTGTTGGAACTGTGTAGTACCCAGTTACCCTACGGGCATAACGACATAAATTACAAGCTTGGAGTAATCTTTCAAAAAGGAAAACCCTAGCTAGAAGTCTCTTCAGAAGAGCCGTAAAAACCCTCGGCTACATTTTTAACTGAACACAAAACAACAGCATGATGCCATAGATTAGCTCCAGTTGCATCCAAGACCCAAACCAACAAAGACCCTATCTCAGCGCCATTGGCGAAGAAAGCTCCGGAGTGGAGGTTCAGAAAACGAGCACCTGTGCAAGAGGTTAAATACATGTAAAATGGGTATCGATCAGCCTTGCTTTACAGAACTGTAGGAAAAACCCTGTAGCGGATGCTCGAGCAGAAGAATACCTGTCAAGTAAGCAAAGGTTTGTGAGTTAGAATCGAAAACCCCTATGCCTGAAGTAGAACAAAAATAACATTTGGAAAACTGTCGCAAACATTAAACTATGCAATACCTGTGTGAACATCCCTAAGTCGACTGTGAGTTCCAAGAGAGAACGTGTGGTGCTGGACAGACGAGCCGAAGCAAAACCATTGGGAAATTAAAAAAAACTTAGTGAGTACGCCAACAGTTAGGTAGCCAAAGGAGTTTAGAACTCGTTAAACTAAAAAAAAACAGAGCTTCTAGAAATTCATGGCAAAGAATCGACACACGCGAGAGTACAGGACTGAAAGATGGAAGAAATCGAATAATACCTGGCGCCGGAGAAGTCTTTCACACCGAAGGACACCATTTCTATCTATGCGGAGCTGTAGCAGAGTAGAAAAGGGTTCAGGCATGGCGGAACCCTAAGAGCGATAGGTTTCGCCTCCAGAGGCAGCGGCAAGGCGAATAATGAATGAAGAAATCAGTTACCAAGGGGGATAGTCATTATCCAAACCCTAAAGAATCCTCACCGTAGGATTAGATTCCAAATCGAGGGCCAGATTTCACCTGTGGTCAAACGATGGGACAGGGTCGAACCCTCGGAGTTAATCATCAATGTAATCCATTGCTCGATAATGAACTTTGCATATTAATTCAAAACCCAAAGTTTAAAAGACTCGCATATGTGATGAACCATAGAAAAACTTACCAAGAGTTCGATGCCGGGTCATATATCATTTATTAATCATTAGTACATTCATTCATATAAACCGAAACCATAATCTATTTGTGATACCGTCGGACAAAGAGCTGACAGGAGAATTCATACATAGCGTACTTTGTACGTGGAAGTTTTAATTCCGGTGTAAATGATTATCATGTTTGCAGCTGTATTACCTGGCCATCGAATTTAATCAAATAGATGTAATAAGGAGAATAGTAATGGTTAACATTTGGTGTAAATAAATTAATTTTTTTTTTATGTGGTAAATTATTTAAGATGTGTGTGTTACATTGAGGGACTACGCGCCTATAAGTGCTCTTCTTGATGAAGAGTTGCCAGCTATAGAGGGTGGAGAAATTCCAATCCTGCTATGCACTGTCTGTATCATAACAGATTACGAGCAGGCGGCCAATTATTTAGACTGGGAAATCGGAAAGCATGGTATAATTATTGAGTTTGGTGATCCAGATAATAATATAACAGGCATTGGAACTTATTTGCCGGAAGTGGCTGCAGAAGAAGGTTGGACACAGACACAGACTATTGATTCACTAATGCGGAAATCAGGGTATATGGGAAGCATAACTGACACTCGTCGAAAGGGAGTCCGAATAATTCGTTACCAAAGCAGTGTTTACAGCATGCATTACAATGATTATGTTACATTTGTGAAGGAGAACGAGAGGTGCTCTCCGTGTTAGCGGAATGAGGCCATTTTATTAATGTGAAGTCTTCTATTTGCAGTTGGGACTTAGTACTGAAAATGGAAAACAACCGAGGTTAGATTGCAAAAGAAATGATTCGACCTTGTAATGAGCCAAAAATAAATAGATCAAAGGAAGAAGCAGAAAATGATGTTACCTTTAATTTGTAATTAAGTTGGTTGCATCCTTACTCCAACTGAACTCGTGGGAACTACTGGACTGGTGGAATCTGTTGGATGAGGACACAGATTAGTATTTCTGATGTTTCTTGCTGTAGTGTTTTGTCTTTGGAATCTGTTGGATGAGGACACAGATTAGTATTTCTGATGTTTCTTGCTGTAGTGTTTTGTCTTTATTGTTTATATGTTGATAGCTTTCAGTTTTGTATATATAGTTAGTTATGCCAATGCCAATTGACAAGTAGATGATAGAATATATATAAACAGTTGTATTTAGTTTGGTTAGACATATTCAGAACATTAAAACATTTGTTTTTGGATAATACTAAACCACATGATCAACAAATTTAGTTTCCCCATGGAACAAGTTGAAGCCACCTAATATTATCCATCTCTATAATTATTAATTAAAATTAATGAAAATGAAATTCATATCAAACTTACCAAAAACAAAAAAATCGATTGATAATATTCAAAATGTATTATTATTCAATGTTTCCTATCTTTTTCGAATTAAGAGGTAAATCGTTCATGTTTGGTTCATTAAACGATACTAGGTTAATTGCTTTTCTTTTTTGAATTCAAAGGAAAAAGAAAAGATAATTTTTGGGGAATATTTTTGAAAGGTTAAGGTTCAAATTCAGCTGGTTTTCACGTTAGCTTTTTGATCACAGCTGATAACTTAAGTGAGTGTTGAAGCTACTGTTTAGTTAGAAACTTATAATTTAAGAGAGGCACAGACATTACGCAAACACAGCCACAGGAATCCAGAAATCCTGGTCATGATGCGGTAACATTTACCAAACATAATCGAGGAATCCAATATTTTTCTTTTTTGGAAAATTATCAATAAGAACAGATCTTAACATAATTGAGGAATTCAATATTTTTTTTTTTTTGGAAAATTATCAATAAGAACAGAACTTACTTTTGGGAAAAGAGTGTACTAATATATGTGCTTAGTTTTTAATTAAATTAAGTGAATTTTAAATAATATTTATATGATAATTTTGAATGTCTAAAATTTATATTTTTATTTTCATTTGAACAGAAAACTCAAAGAAGTTTTATTTAATTAAAATGAAATAAAGAGAATATTGCAATCACATTTTAATTTAGGACCAGACTAAGGTGTGAGAGAGGGAGTGAAAAATACTAGATTAATTAAGATAATTTTAATGTTAAATTAGAGATGTAAATGATTAAAAGTACTTAACTTGTATTTTAAATAAGATTTTATCAACAAATTATAATAGAAAGAGATTCAATTAGTTAAGGGTGGTTAATTCAATTTCTTCAAATGATTTAAAAATTTTTGACATTGAAAATATAAAAAGAAAAATATTAAAAATATTATTAATTTTATGGTCATAAGCGATAAAATTTTATTCGGAATATATAATCATAAACTTTTGTTTTTAAACTAAAAATATTAGCAAAAAAAATACCAAATTTTTTCTGCACTATACCATTTTCAATTGAATTCTTCTGAAATATAAAGAATATTTTAAAGAGCTTATAAAGCTAAAATAAAATAAAATAAAATTACTTGTTTACCTTAAAAATTTGAAAAAATATAATTTATTATTAAGTTATACAAATAAGTGAAAAGATATTTGTTGTTAACCACAAACTATATATTTAACATTGTAGGAGTTCAAAAGCCAACTCTCATTTATTTTACCAACAGCCATATGCTGGGGAAATCACTAAATAAATCTATACCTCTTCATGGTTATTTTATAAATGGCAGAAATAATTTGTAATTTTCCTGGGATATTTATGAATTGTTACATTATCCAAAATTAAAGCGAATCATTATATAAGACTACATCTATATAGTATTTACTTGAACTAAGGTCTGTATAAGCTGGCTTTTGAGTGAAATTGTTATGATTAGAATCAAAGACTACGAGATTGCAAATGTGACCTGTAAATTATAATAATTTAAAGGTGGTTCAATTATTAAACTCCTCATTTGGAATGAGTTATAAGGTCGTTTAAATGTGGTTTTTGTTCAAGTTAAATTTACATAAAAGATAAAAGAAAAAAAATATTAAATTCCTTATTTGGAATGACCTTTATATATCTCTTAGAAAGAAACTTAGAATAAATTCCTGAAAACTTAATGTATTGATAGAGTGTTTAGTGTCAACCTATGAACGAGGTACTACCGCAAGGTTTTGGTGAGGCTACTATAGTTTGATCTAGAAATAAATAATGACATCGCACAAATAATTCTACTTTTGATAATATTTTTTTTTGTAATGTTTGATAATTAATTTCATCAAATATTTTATGAAGGCTTCATCATTTATATAAAGGTTTATTTGGAGTTTTTTTTTGCATGTGTTGAGAGGTGGTATGTATATTTTTGTAGAAACACATGAGCATTAATTTCATCAAATATTTTGTGAAGGCTTCATCATTTATATAAAGGTTTATTTGGAGTTTTTTTTGCATGTGTTGAGAGGTGGTATGTATATTTTTGTAGAAACACATGAGTGTTAACCTTTGTAGTAGAATGTGTCCATGAAGACATCGTAGGAATTGATGACTAAGCATGCAATATTTTGAAACTAGTGAGGCCAAGCCAAAGAATGACTAAGCATGCAATATTTTGAAACTCATGAGGCCAAGCCAAAGAATGACTAGGAGAACAAGTATGTGTTACAAAATTGGATTAAACTTAGGGGGTGAATCAATTTTGAGCATTCATGGACATCAATTTTTTGTTTATTTTTATTTTCAACATTTATTTGAACTATTAAATGAGCCACATTCCTCCATACAAAAGACATATTTCAATACTTAAACAACATTCCATGAAAACATAAAATAAACAAATTAAAGAAACACATATGAACAATAGATATAAGTGAAAACCCATAAAGGGAAAAAACAAAAAAATTGTTATTGTTGTGATGCAAAGGAAATCTCGTACTTATTTATTAAATCAATTTTTTGGATCGTCCAACCTCTGTTCTATTCTAAAAGCTACAACTTGCTTGGAAGTTCCTACTCCCACTTACATAAATATTATGTAGGGTACAACCCACAGGAGCCTCCTATGTCAATAGACTCCAGCCTATTCTTTTTTAACCTACAACTTGAAAGGGTACTGCAATCCCTTGCTACATAAAATTATAATGTGCTAGTTTACCTGGACAAAAGATCTGAATAGTTCCAGCTCTCTCTCTCTCTCTCTCTCTCTCTCTCTTATCTTCCCCAATTATGCTTCACAACCGCTATTCTACCTTTATCTCTTTGTTCTAGGTCACTCACATATAACGTCTCAATACAACTCAACTATCCAACATACTCTCTAATAATTCAACCTTTCTGAAAGAACATGTTATTATAAAGATATTTTTTAGCATTCCATGCATGAATATGAAGTGAAAAGTTTCCCTCTTTGCATTCCAATGCTATCTCTTCTTTTCCAAAAGCTTTCAATTTTTTAAAATTAAGAATACAGAAAATGAATTTGAAAATATTCCAATAACATGCATTGAGATAACTCAACCTTAATTGTTATTAAAGCCAAAGAACTAACTTTCATCCTATTGCATAAAATTGCATCCTCTTGCAAGCATCACAACAAGTTTATTCTCATCAAAATTAACTCAATGGAATACTCCATTCACCAAGCATTTCGAAGGCCATACTTGTGTACACTTGATCTTTGTCACTCCTCACAAGCAACTCAACTGCGAAAGCGTATGCACAACCTATGCAAGTATTCACATCAAAATACAAATGCACATCACAATACAAACATAGCTATAACATAATACATCAACAATAATAACATAGAGAATCAACATCTCCATCCAAATTTGAATGGCAACACATCTAGGCCAAACCTCTATTCAGTTGTCAAGACCTCGATTTTTTTCACCACACCTTTATCAAGAAATCAACATAGAAAGCATACAAGTGCATTCATCAACTGAACCATTTTCATCACCCTTTTCCATCAGTCACAACTTCACCAATAATATCCTCCTTTGGAATTTATGGCAACACTATGGTCCTCCCCCTTTTGTCCTAATAAGAACTTCTCATCATCTATTCTTACCAACCCCTTTGACTTCAATGGAAAGGGGGTCTAGTTTACAATGAAAGTTAACAAGGGGATACAATTTGAGTGATTTCACAAACTCTAGATATTTGTAATGTAAACATTAAATATTTAGATATATAAATGATAAGGTGCTTAAAATTATGGTAAAAAATGAAAGTTTCTGGAATAGTGTGGAACCTCAACGTTTGTGCATATCTCATTGTTCTGAATCTGGTGCAACTCATTTCGCAGAAAACCGACACAGTATGCTCCCATAAAAGTGTTATGTTCACTTTGTCAAACAGATAAATATTTAGAAAAAAAATTTGCACAGGCATGCTAGTTAGCAGTCTGCTAACTTGGCATGCACTCTCGCATGTTGAATTCGCCAACGAAACTCCTCTAGTGTATGATATTGTTTCGAGTTTCATGTTCTTTTTGGGTCAAAATGGTCATTTTTAATTGGTTTCTTGGGTAGCCAATCACAAAATACCACGTGGCCGAGCCAGGGGCTACCACATGGCAACCCGAGGGCCACAAAAATTGTGTCAAGGACGGAGTAGAGTGGGCAGAGTTCAAACCCGCAACCTCTAAGCAATGAGCAAGTGTCCTTACCACTACACCATCAACATGAGACTTAACCTATAGTGGAGTCGACATAGTTTTCATATTGTATGTTTTCTGCCATACGAGAGGGGGCCAGGGTATAGCCCCAATGCTGGTCACCGCCAGGGGTGGGATGATGGATGTGTGACTAGCCCTGTACCAACAAACCCCCCCCCCCCTCCCCCTCCCAACTATAACATATAACTGTAACACTTAATGCCAGCATGTGTCCACCATGCCAATGGTTAGCAAAATTGTGCAGTAACTTTTATTATTATAAAAAAGATGTTTAATAATATATATTATCGTTAATTAATCAGATTTAAAGCTTCATTAGTAATTTAAGCACTCTAACAATTTCTCCTAGTTTTTGGGCAATTTGGTGCTTGGTTAGCGGAATTCCTGGCGGATTTGTACGTTCGGTGCCATATTTGGTGGAAAATGGGGAGATGTTAGTGCCAAAACTTCGGGAATTCATAACTTACTCTATTTTTATCAAATGCAATGCAAAAAGAGACTACACAAGATTTTGGGGCATTTTGGGGCAGATGGAGTAGTTTTAGAGCTGTTTGAGCATTTTAAATATATGCAATCGCATTTTTTAGCATAGTAGAAGAGGGCCATGCCATTAGAAGCTGGACCAATGAGATGTAATTGAGGTAGGGTGAAGTCCTTCATCGTGTGATATTGTGTTACTATTTATGGTGTTGTTTGTGCTTGTTATATGTTGTTGTTAAATTTTTTGTTTAAGAGGAGAGTGTTCTGTTATCCTCCATAATGTCCCAAGGCTGAGAATGGAAACTAAAGGAGGTAACCATGAACCAATTAGGATTTGGAATCTAGCCTTAATAAATTAGAGAGGGCTCTCTCTGTGGTCTCACAACCAACAAGGTGACTGGAGAGGGTAAAATATATTAGGCTAGGTATTGAGCTCTAGAGTTTTTAAATATATGGTTTTATCTGGATCAGGAGGAGAGGTCAAGGAAACTAGGTCATATCTCAATAGATTTCAGTTGCAGGGATACAACGAGGTAAGGCAGGTATGTTCAGTGACACTTTTAGGTTCTAAATTGTAGTGTAGGGTGGAAAAGTGAATGTTCAAAGTGAGCATGACAAGCATTATTTCATTTATGAGAAGATGAATAAACAAACATGAAATTCCTATCAAAACAAAGCATAAAATTGAGAATTATGTTTAACAACTTATAGAAAGATCATTTAAAGAAAACATATGGAAATAAGGAGAACTAAACATTCATAAAAGTGATTTATAGAAGGAAAAAATTATCAAAAAATCATACCACATGAATCCCTATATAATAGCCGCAATTGGCCTTATATTTATGTAAAAATATATTGTACACAAAGCTCCCAGCCTTCTACTCTTTGATGTCCAACGTTGAATCTGGATGCAAACAAGCTACATATAGGCAAAAAACACATTCCCCTCTCTAAGGGGTCAAATCCCTTATGATAGGAACTTATTTACACTAATTTCTCTAACCAAACCTTAGACTTGGGAGGTTAGAAAAAATCTCCATTTAGCCTTTTACTGACTTTACTAACATTAATGACCATCATAATTACTTAAATTTTACATTTATAAGCTCAATTACACTTGGTTACATCATGTAGAGACCCAAATCGACTAATTACATGATGAAAAGTCAAGTTTGACTGATAAAAACCAAAAATTAACCTTGATGAGAGAAGCGTAGCGAATTTCCTGAATAGTGCAACGTGTCTGACAGAAGCACAAGGTGCATTTTGTGAGCATGTTTGAGGGAGTTTCCTTGGTCCATTTGCTGATATGAAGGCTCATGATGGTAGCGGAGTGTGTCTACTATCCTCCTGAAGTGTCAAACCTGCAAACATCCCTATTTTAGGCCTCCAAAAATCACTTCTCCCAAGACTGCTCCAGAAGCACAATAGAGGGTCTCAAACACTCGCAGAAACATAATTTTGAACATGCTATTTGGATTTTACTTTGAAACAGCAAGCTCACATGGAAACCAAAGTGTATACCTATAATCTAGTAGTGAATATATATCTCACTATGTATATTGAACCTCATTTAGTGCCCTTAAGAAGAAGCATAGTGTGACCTCGGTGCACTTATGTACATCAAAAAATTGTCAAAATACCCAAATTTCAAAATTTGACAAAATTTCTTAAAAATTGATCGAAATTTGTTTTGTTTATACCTTGGGTTATGGGTTATACAATAAAGGATGCATCAAAAATCATGTCTAATTTTTCTCTCTTCCTTAGATAAATTAAGGATTTCCTTACCCTCTTTTTCATGCTTTTAACCCTAATGAGAGAAACCTTGTTTCTCGGGAAATAGTGCATTTCCATGTGCCTTTTGAGCTTTTTGTTCCTATTGGACCTCATGAGAATATTTTCCAAATGATAATTTTCCTTTCAAATCCAAAATTCCTTGTCTTTTTCAATCTCTGTTGCAATCAACTCATCAAATTATTGTTGACCTAGTGATGGACATGGTTCACTTTCTTTCTCTTTATGCCTCTTGAGAGCTCTTGTTATTTGCCTCCTTGGTTTGATTTTAACCTCCTTATCCACAGGCTGATCAATAGTAGTCACACTCTTACCTATTTCTTCTTTCTTCTCCAAAACTGCCTTGGGTTTACTAAGCAAAAGTTGTTTCACTTGAAACTGCCTATTCTCTTGCTGTAGAAATTTTATCATGAAGTTTGCCTTTGAAAGTCTTCCTTTGAGATCTCTGATTTCAACTTCTTTCTCCTTTATAATTTTCTCAGGTGACTTGTTCTCCTCATACATTTCTAATTCTTCCATGCAATGGTGCCTCATGCTGATATGTTGATGTTTCTTTTTCAACTAAAGAAGGTTGAGCCCTTTATACACTGCCAGGGGAAAACATTAGTCTTTTTCCTCTGTTGTATGTTTTTTTCACCTCTACACTAGCTTTGCATGTCATTCGTTTGCTCGTGGAGCCAACTTCCTGAGGTCTTGGTGATTCCAAAGGTCTTGGCGAGCCAACTACTAGGTTGACTTGTAGCACCGAAAAAGAGAGGTTGACTATATGAATGAATCCCAAGATAAGTTGATCTCTAAAATATAATGGATGACAATAGATTTAACTAAGCCATTGTGATACAAGTTAGATTGATGATCCTTCCCTTTTCTATATACCATCTATGTCATCTTGACAAGGGTTCTATAGAGGTAAAGAGGTAAGTTAAGAGGATTGACACCCCTGAAATGCATCAGTAGTCATATATGGTACTAGCATAGCCTTGAAAACCTACCATCATAGGTAAAGTACATCATTATCATCTTCATTAATGGAGCATACCTATCAAGCAATTGTCTAAAGGGAAAACTGTGTTTTGGAACATCTTTATAATGTGGCTTTAGGAAATCTTTGTAGTTATCAATGTTTACCTCTAAATAATTTTATTTTAAATTTTTAAATTAAAAAAATAAATATTATTGTTATTTACAAAATTAACACTCCCTTTGGGACCTTTTTCTTTTGTAGGAACTTCAAAAACTGCCTCCAAAATTTAAGTTGTCATGAATATTAGCGGGGTTGTCAAAAAAATGCCATGAAAACTGTATTTTTGGGTAGTCATTTAAATCCCTCTCCCCCCTAACCAAAGTCATGGCAAAAAACTTTTAGAGGCGGTCGTTAGAAATTCCTCACCAAAAAATTAATATTAAATTTTCATCACTTTCAGGGGATGTTTAAAAACCACCATGAAAAATATAGTTAGGGAAGACATTTAAACCCCTCGCCCACCCCCTAAAGTTCAATTTTCATGATTTCTAGGGGTATCTTTAAAGAACCTCCACGAGAAATATATTAAGGGGAAATTATTTAAAAATCCCCTCGAAAATTTACAAGAAAAAAAAAAAAGATTCAGTTGTTAGAAAAACCTCTTGAAAAAGCTTAAATTTTCATGAATTTCAGGGGTGGTTTCAAAAACCGCCCCTAAATCTCTAAAAACAGTTTTAGATGTGGTTTTTCAAAGACCACTGTAAAGCAAAACTCCCATAAAATATTTTTTTGTAGTAGTGTAGGTGTGAATATGTGGCAAGTGGCAAGTGTGCATTCTATGTGTCAAATATTCCTTTCTTCTCTCCTACTTTCCCATAATTTGTCTCAAACAAATTTAATATTAAACCATGCAAACAAATCCCAAATCATACCAAGACATCTCAATGCATGCTAAACATGCTAAAACTTATAAGTTCCAACACATTCTAAGTCTAATGTATGTTAGGGATTGTTAAACATGCTATGGAGTGACCGGTCATGTCAAAGAGTGTTAACGCGTGCCATAGAGTTCCAATTCATACTAAGGAGTGTTAGGGAGTACTTGGTCAACACAAGGGAGAACCATGGAAAAACAAATGGAAATGAATGAGTATTAGGGTGTGCAAGGGAGTGCCAAAAAGTATTAATCGTGCCATGGAGTGAGTAAAAAATTATACTAGGTAGTGGTAAGGCATGTTAGCCAATACTAGGGCTTGTAAATAAGTGATCGAGTGTCCTAGGGAGTTCCAGGGTGTGCTAACATGTGCCAGCTAGTTCAAAGGCATGCCACAACATGCCAGTTGCTAAGATATGGTAGGATGTTCACGGTACCAGGGTGTGCCAACATGTTTCAAGGTGTGTCAAGTAAAAAAATTGTGAATCAAGATAAAATGCAAGGAAATGAGAACATAAGAGATTTAATAAGTCAAGAAGTTACCTTTCTCAAAAGGGGCATGCTAGGCACACAAAAAATATGTTCTAATACATTCCAAGTGCCAATGCATGCCAAGGTGTTCTAGGGCATGTTAGGTAGTACAGGGAATGGTAAAACATGTTAGAGAAGTGTTATATTGTGCCAGTGTATGCCAACATGTGGTTGGGTGTCCTAGTAATAGAAATATGTTATATGTACAAATATGTTCCAAGACATGTGAGTTGCAAAAGAACTTTAATGTGTGCCAGGGAGTTTCAAGGTGTTCCAAGAGATTTGAGGATTGTTAGGTTTCTCTCATTAATACAATTGGCGAGGACTGATTATGTATTAAATAATATGGTTCCTACACACATCAGTGGAACTTCATATAAAGTGAATTTTCTAGATAATGAACCTAACAAAGATTAATCATGTGTTGAATCATAAGAAAAATGTATTCTCATTACATGAGGGAAATGATACACACTAATTATATATTAACAAATTAATTGACTCTAGCCATTATAGATTTGGAAACATAGTGAAAAAGACTCCATAACAATGCTCTTCAATCATTATCTTTTAACAAAAAATATAGCAATAGTCACATGGCATCATCAAAAATTGATTGGAATAATCAAAAGCGATGTACATGTTTTGACTATCACCAAAAGTAACTAGAACAAGCATTGGTGAGGGCCGATAAAATATCATCACTAGAAGTTTCACTAATGATAGAATTAGTGGTGCACCTTTAACAACCCTCACCAAAAGTGTCATTGAAAATCACTTTGGTGACAAACGTTAAAGGACTATCACTATATGCACTTACAATAATGTTTTTTGAAAGACTGTCTCCATATGAAACATTGGAAAGAAACCTTAAAGGTTTGTCACAAGCATGACCCTCACCAATGATCTTTTTTGTTCTATTGTTTTCTCCAAACCACTCCCTAGAGAGCAGTTCGAGTATTTGAGGACGAGACTAGGATTTGTTCCTCTTGCTTCCATCCATTAGCATATCACAATGAAACCACAAGTTTAACATCATCATTAAGATAGGGGAATATTGTTGACAGGGGGAGTCCATTAGCTTCTTTTCCATTAACACCAAAGGGGGATAAGTCTTGGTGATATCAAGAAAAATAAAGAAGAGTCTCGAACCACAAAAATTAGAAGGGGGAGAAGTCTTGGTGAAGTCACTGTCCAAAATAAAAACAAAAAAGAAGTGCATTATAGCAGGAGAAACATAAAGAGGAGACATTTCAGCATAATAATATAATTTGGTTTTTTCTCATGATTTTTTGATTGATAAGTGTTGCAATCAATACTAAAGGGGAGGGGGGAATGTTATAAATATGTTATCATTGAGGGAAAATGTGTCAAAAGTATTAATGATGATTTCATAAGTGATCAGGGTTTAGGCACAGGAAGAAGAATGAAGATTAACATTAATGGAGAAGGTGGAGTCGCTTATAATCTATTTCAAGTTCAGAAGATCACCTCAAAAATAGGTGGAACTCCTGGAGATGGATAGAGATATAAAATAGATTTCTACTAGTATGTTGAAGGAATAAAGTGGCCTCTTGGTTTGAAATATAAGGAGAGTCAAAGTTAAGGACCCCAAAAGTCAAATTGCAAAGTTAAGTTTGGTGAAAGCACTTTGGAGCAGTTTATTTTTGGTGGGGTGGCCAAAGCTAGTGGAAGAGTTGGTAGAAGAATTGGCATATGTGAATAAATAAATGATGCACATGTTTGCTGACGGAGCGGGTTCCATGCATCCCACCCGTGCATTGGAGATAGTTTTGACGGGTCAGCAAGCGAAAGAGTTAATGCACAAGAGGGTGTAAGAATGGGAAAATTTTCCCATACATCCAATTATCAATTCAACAATCGAGGTTCATTCTGAAACCCCTCTCATCCTATCTATACCATAAACAACACAACATGTGTATCAGAATAAGTGGCATAAATCCAAGTGTTTGGGACTCTTTCTCTCTCCTGTTTGATAGGAAAAATAGTGCCATTTTATTCATTCTCAATGATGTTAGCACTAGTGATGGGTTCATCCGGTATGGTGGACATGTGACATGAAGATTCAATGTCTTTGGGTGCCCGAATTGGCCATTTTAGGGTGAGATGTGAACCACTCAGAAAGTGCCACATGGAACTAATGATTTGAAGATGACTTCATCTCATACGGTAGACCCTAGAAGGGCTAAGAATTTCATGAGAAGAACTCCTTAGAATGACTTGAAAATGGGAAACACGGAAGCAGATGATGGGTTGAAGATATAATGACCGAACCCACCAAGACAACTCATGCCTAGAACTCGACCATGGAGAATCCTTAACACATAGAGAAGTAATGATCGAGATACATACATTGGGACAAGTCAACATGTATAGACAGAGAGAATCAACCAATCAGGGAAGATGACAGGCAACCCCACACAATACATCAACCAGATGGTAGAGATTAGAAGGAAGTTGAGGGAATAGTATAAAAGTGCCAGGGTAAAGGTGTCAGGTTTAAGGCACAAGTGTTAACACTTGGTCCTGTGTGAGAATAATATTGAAGGCACGAAGGAGGATAAGCCCTTGGGGGTTAAAATTAAAAAGGCTTGTGCTTAAATGCTTAAATACTAAGGAGGTGGTCATATCTCCTTGGTTTTATCGGCGTACAAGGGATAATGTGCAAGTTATAGGGTATTAAGGTATAAATACAATGACATGGACATAATCAGAGGTAGAATTGGAAATCAAGCGAAAGTTAGAGTCCACTAACAATAAAAAACCTCAGCCAAAAGTTGATAAAGTTATAGATCACAAAAATTAGAATATTTAATTAGTTTTTCTTGTTGAAATAGGTGGACAGTGGCAGATATCTTGAAAATATCATTTGGAAGACTCAAGTGAGAAAGAGAAAGTAAAAACCTAACAAATTCATGCAAAGATTGAAAACAATAAGTTAACTAAAAGGCCCAATTTGACAAAAAAAAAAAAGTATAATTGATTGAGCAGGTTGGATATTATTGTTTTTAGAAATTTTGGTGCTTTTGAGTTGGATTGATGTTATTGTGGATGGTGAGTTTCTCATAATTATAGATTGCTTAAGGCGGTGTTGGAAAAATTGTTTTATTTTGTAAAATATGTGGTATTCATGGGTCTAGTTTGAAAATGGATGAAAGATGAATCATTGATGTAAATCAAGTTGTAGCTTTCATAGCAGGGGTTCTAGCTCCTTTGAGTAGGTGTTGATAAATATTTAGGGGTTGTGTCTCCATTCAGCAGTGTAGTTGAAAATTTAGGGAGTTGTAGCTTCCTCTTGGTTGCAGCTAGATAGTTTTGTAAGAGAAAGTTGTAGCTTTCCTTGTGAATGAATTGAAGTAAATTTTGAAGAATATTTGTGTACTATTTTTTTTCTTCATGTTGGTTCGAGTCATGCACATATTAATTAATTCTTAAATATTTTTATGGTGTCTTAATATTGTTACAAGTGAAAGAAGGTTTTTGAATTTTTTAGAATACTGATTCACCCTCCCTTTCAGTATTGTCCTAGTTTCTAACAAAATTACATCCATATTTATGTATGACTAATTCTTTGTTTTTCTGGTTGACTATTACTATTTGTGATTTTCATTTTTTGATATGATATGAACATCCTCGATCCTTGCTACTTAAAGACTAGTGAAAATATATGGTTGGCACTATGTATGACATAATATATTAGTCGATCTAATGGAATCTATTTTGGATCCATTGTGCATCTTAATATGATGTTGTTTCACATAGATTTCCACTTAAATAGTAGGTACAATTGCACTTGTTTCACTACATTATTGTAGGATTCATTGATAAATACATTCTATGTATTTGGCTATGTACAATAATCTAAATGGCCATTATTTGGATAAGGGTTTTATCCATATGTGATATGTGGCATCAACATGAAGTTGACATGGCTAGGGGAACATCATCATGGACTATAGATCCCCAACACTATTTTGAATTTTTTATTATAGTGGTAATCACAATAGAAAAAATTCATGCAATTAGAAGTTTTCCGAGTGATTAACATGAACAGATGTTGTCACATTAAAAATATTAAAGGAGTATTTCCAAAGGATGTTGTAAATAATTGAGCGCACTAAAATTTTGGAGCCATGTTGGATGATGAGAAAAATGGTAAAACCACCTATGGCACTTGGCAGTGCCACATGGTGGGGAATGCTAATGTGGCAGGTCTGAAAGGGCCTAATTTTCAAATGGGCATAGCTTTCAATTTGAGAATGATATTGAGATAAAATTTATATCATTGGAAATCTCTTGATGAGTTTGATGTAATGGCATTATCAAAGGTTATTTCCGCACAACTTAGGTGAGAAGAAATTTTCAAACCCCATTTTTATAATGAGACCATGAAGGTTGGGTTACTTTTAATGTAACCCCTTCCACAACCTAACAATAACCTAAGGGGGTGGTAGGGTATGCTACACATCCATTGGGATGGGTAAATAATGATGCAAAATTGAATTTAATGAATAGTAGAGAATTATATTTTCTATTAGTGATTATTTTGTTAATCAAGTAGAAATATAATATTTCCCATTGATTTTTGTGGAGTGGTTTTTGGAAGTCCCTAGATGTACATGTTCATGCATATATCCAACCTGTACTACCTCATCGAGGATGGAAAATACTTCACCATCAACAAAAACAAGTGAATCTGAAGCCAAGAAATTGATTAGTTCTAGCAAGATGTTTTTTTTACTAGTTTTAAGAGTAAAACAGTTAGTAAAAGAGTGAGTGAGAGAAAATGAATCCCTAGAGGGGTGTACCGAGAAACTGAAAAAAAAAATAAAAAATAAATAAAAAAATAAATAAATAAATATTAAAAAAAAAAAAAACTAGAACATTTACCATATTCATATAAGGATGTGTGGGCCAAGAGGATAAAGGGCTACCACCCATGGGGGATGTGTAGCAGAAGATTGAATTATTTCCAAACTCCCCATTTCCGAACATTATGTATGGAAAATAGTATGTTATAGAAGAAAGTGAGGTGAAGAAACAATTGCAAAAAATAATATAATAATGTGTCAATCAACCGAGTAAATCACCATGTGGGTCACCAATCATTACTATGTCAAATAAGGATGGGACTTGGTGAATGCATATATATTATAGGGAGTTGAACAAACATTATGCTGAAAATAGGTACCCTGCCCAAAATATATGATATGTTAGATTAGTTGCAACAAATGAAATACTTCACCGAGATAGACTTAGAGTCTGGTTATCAAAAGGTTTGATCCAAAGAATAAGATACCTAGAAGACCACCTTCAAAATAAATAAAGCTTGGTATGAGTGTTATCCATTCCATTTGGCCTGTGCAATGTGTCGGCTACATTTACGAGGTTAATGAATGATATACTAAATTTTTTTATAGATTCATTTGTTATGATCTATTTGGACGATATAATGGTATAAATTCTACCTGGTAGGAGAACATATCACATTTGACGTAAGTGTTCGAGACATTAAAGAAGCACCAATTATTGGCAAATATCAGGAAATGTGAGTTTGCATTAGAGTCTTTGATGTACTAAAGGTATGTGATGGGTGGAGGAAACCTAAATATAGATGTCTCCAACAAGCAAGTCATCATGAAATGGTTATTACCTACTAATGGTTTTGAGATCAAGAGTTTTTCTTGGGAAATATAATATCTAAGTAAATTCATAGTCTCATTTTTGGTAGTAACAACACCACTCCATGGAATAACAATAAGTGGTAATATTTTCTATTGGTGATAAGGTTAGTAGAGGGCCTTTTAGGAATTAAATAAGAAGATCATGCAAACACTAGTTTTGGCATTTCCAAACATGGAACAAGCCTTCAAAGTGGAGACATATGTGAGTGGGTATACTATGGGAGTAGCAATGATGGAGGATGAAGGCTTGTATGCTACTATTGTAAAGTATTGCATGGTGTAGTTCTTAACTACCCACTTATAGAAAGGATGCTTATGCCATCTTATATGATCTAAAGAAGTGGAAGCATTATCTGATGAGTAAGGGGAAAATAATCCACATAGATCATCAATTGCTACATTGTTTGCAGGCTTAGTGTAAACTACATAAAAAACATGCATTACAAGTGGATGATATTTTTACGTGATAGTTTCATTTAGTAATAAAGTGAAAAAAGGAAGCACAAACAATTCAATCAACTTTCTTTCAAGGAAAACCACGTGAATGATCATAACTTTGGTGTTGTCACCCCGTAAATTCAGAAGGCTGAAGACAAAATGCTGGAGGGCCAACATCAAATCGCTTTGGAATCTAGGACCTAGCCTTCCTAGACTCAAAGAGGGCTCTCTCTATTAGATATAGCTTTTTTTATAAAGCAATTTCAAGCTAGCTATTAGTCCATATGGGTTTGTTTGAATATTTCTAGTTGAGGCAGTGAAAGAGGGCCACTGGGCTATGGAGTCAAAAAGGTGTAAACAAATTCAGAGGGATGAAGAACTGAGGTCAGGTGCAACCAGGAAAGCTAGCCATGTCAATGCATCTTAACAACTTATGAAATGGAAATGAGGAGGAGATTAAGGTTCAACAGAAGTGCAGAGAAGAATGTCTTTGAATTGTGCATTCCGGTCTCAAGGGAAAACATAACATACTTTTTCAAGAATGTACATGGCACCCCATGGTAAACCCCCCATGGTAAATCATACAAAAAAATTTCTATCCACAGTAAAGAAAGAACAACAATACATAAAACTAAAGATGACAAATTACGGGAAAAAGGTGCACTTCACCACAGAACATGACACAAGAATATGGAAAACAACATCATCTTTCATTCATCGAACAAGAGTGTTTACAACCAACTGAGTATATTACAATGGTTTCATTATTCCATTCTAGACCTCTTCTGAGCCCTCCTTTATACTGCTAATGCATACAATATTTATGTAAAACTTAAGTTCTTTAATCTGTCTACTGCAGTGATTACATTCAAGCATAAACTAGACAAGTGGAAACATGTGGGCAGTGATAAGATGAGCCTGGCTCTAATAGTGTCTTTAGCAGTTTTTTATTTATTACAGAATAAGGAAGGAATTTCCTCTTAGGATCATGAAGAGGCCATGATGGAGTAAAAATTTGACAAGTGGAACCACGGAGGTGGTGACAGGATACTTCTGGCCAACAGGGTGGAGGCAGCAATCCATTATGATCAGAATCTAGCTTTGTTCGTCGCCGAAGAGGGAAGGAAGGCTCTGACACCATGGATCTTCCTCTTTATAAAAATGTTGTTGGATTTATTAAATTTATGAGGTGTCGGCATCCTCCGTGGATCAGTAGTTGTGTTTCCCTTTCTATTCTTGTAGTTACAAAACACCATTTCTTGACTTGACCCTTTCTGTCTATCTCCCGACTACTGTAACATTTTTCATTACTCTTCCTTTTTACTCCTTGTTAGGTCCTACCCGAGTAACTCTGCCATGTTAGCTCTTTCTTCATGAAACAATGTATAAATCCCATACACTTGGACTCGAAATTTTGTAGGTTTTAGCTTTGGACTCCATCGCATCCATGTCAATATCGTACATCGCATGTTTTAAGATTTATGTTATGAGGCATGGGATCGGTGATGTGATGTGAAGTGCAGAGGTGACATGGCAGGAAGGGTGATGGTTTCAATGATGTGGAGCAGAATGAGCGGGAGTAATAGTAGTTAACACCGTATAGTAGTGAGCGGAGTATAGCAGAGGGAAGTTATGGTGGGCCAACGACATCAAAAATTGCATTCGATATTGAATAAAAGTTTGCAACATGGTTAAATGAACAAAGTTACGATACGATAAGGGAAAAATTAAGATTTGTTTGATGCAATAAATATCACACATCGGCAGTCGCAAAATTTGAAGGTTGTCGGAAATGCGATAAGTTATCATTTTCGATGTGTGATGGGTTATTTTTTGTGATGTGCAATGGGGTTTAACAGTCAGGTGAGTGGTATTGCTTATTGCTAAGTTTAGACCCCCACTTGGTGATAAGGTTCAGATTGTGAAAGGGGGCCGAAAGGCTGTGAGTGTCGTCGGATGCCGAAGGATGAGGGAAGGACTATTGGATGGTTAAGGTGGGGCCAACCACATCATAAATCACAATCAAAACTGGATAAGTTTAAAATATTATCTTAAATAGATAAAGTTGCAATGTGATGTGGGGAAAGGGTGTCATGGATGATATAAAGGACATGGCTTAGGGAGATGAAATGAAAAGGAAAGAATGGGGAGTAGTGTATGTAATTTTTAAAACATAGGATAAGAGTTAAATAACCTAGGATATATTAACATCCTAAGCAACAAATAACCCTTTGAATAACCTTTTCCTATGGTAATTTTTTCATCGCACTTTAATCAATAATACTTTCCTTTTTCAGCATAACTGAAACGAAGATTGATTCCTTTGATGTTCTAGACAGTCAGGATTTCCCGAAAATAAATGGTAGCCATGGAATATTATTCTTAGTATGAAATACTTGAGAGAATAATCAATCACCTTGTGATACAGTGAAATACAGGAGTCTAATAGTAGCTGAGGTGAAATGTGTGACCATATCTTGGAGGGAGTCAAAGTTTTGGATAAGTTGAAGATCAGTTTGGGTGGAGGTGGAGGCTCCTCCAAATGGACTTTTTTGTAGGATAGATGGGTAAAAAATTGTATAGGCTTCCAAATTTTGAGATTTTGTCCTGAATAAGGTTTGTTCAAAATGTAAATCAAACTCGATATCCTGAAAGGTTACAAGGTTTCCAGGGTGTGGAGAGATCTGTCAACAGTTTGATTCTCAGCTCTGGGGGTTTTGATTAGGATTATCTCTAGATTATCAACTATTGCAAGAGGACTTGGGTAATGTTGAGATCTGGTAAATATGCTCCCGGGAGCCAGAATTTAGACCCAAGACACAGACAAGATGGATATTTTAAAAAAACTTTAAAAACCAATCTCTGGAAAATACTTGAATCACATAATATTTTGACTAGGGTTTGTGAGTTATGATGCAATTAAGATTTTTAAATAGTTCTCCCTAGTATGGTCACCATTATGTTGTCACCCTAGTAAATTCTTAAGGCTAAAGACAGAACGCAAGAGGGACACCATCAAACTGCTTTGGAATCTAGGACCTAGCCTTCCTAGACTCAGAGAGGGGTCTCTCTGTTAGATATATCTTTGTTTATAGGGGAGTTTTAGGCTAGCTATTAGTTCATAGGGGTTTTTTTGAATATTTATAGCTGAGGCAACAGAGGAGGGCCATTGGGCTATGGATTCAAACAGGAGTAAACAAATTCAAAGGGATGAATAATTGATGTCAGGTGTAACCAAGTAAGCTAGCCATGTCAATGGATCTTAACAACTGATGAAATAGAAAGCAGGAGGAGATTAAGGTTCAATGGGAGTGCAGAGCAGAGCGTCTATAAATTCTACATTTTGGTCTCAAAGGAAAACATAATGTACTATTTCAAGACTCAGTAGGGTCCCCCATGGTAAATCCTACAAAAAATTTTCTATCTGGAGTAAAGAAATAACAACAATATGTAAAACTATAGATGACAGATCACAAGAAAAAGGTGCAGTTCACTATAGAACATGACACAAGAATCTAGAAAATAGCATCATCTTTCATTCATCCAATGAGAGTGTTTACAACTAGCTGAGTATATTACAATGGGTCTTTTCCCTTTCAGGCCTCTTCTGTGCCCTCCTTTATACTGTTGATGCATATAGTATTTATATAAAACTTAATCCAGTTAATCTGTCTACTACAGTGATTACATTCAAGCAGAAACTGGACAAGTGGAAACATGCAGGCAGTGATAATATGGGCCTGGCCCTAACAGTGGCTTTAGCAGTCCGTTGTTTATTAGATAATAAGGAAGGAATTATCTCTTAGGATCACGAAGAGGCAATGATGGAGTAAAAATTTCACAAGTGGAACCACCCAGGTGGTGACAAGATACTTATGGCCAAGAGGGTGGAAGCAACAGTTCATTATGATCAGAATCTGGCTTTGTCTGATGCCGAAGAGGCAAGTAAGGCTCTGACACCTTGGCTCTTCCTCTTTAGAAAATTTTTGTTGGATTTATAAAATTTGCGAGGTGCTCGCGTCTTTCGTGGATCAGTAGTCATGCTAGTGTGTTCCCTTCCCTTCTGTTCTAGGAGTTACAAAACACCTTTGCATGACTTGACCCTTTCTGTCTATCTTCCCACTACCGTGACGTTCTACATTACTTTGCCCTTTTGCTACTTGTTATGTCCTACCCCAGTCACTCTGCCATCTTAGCTATTTCTTCATTAAACAACGTATAAAGCCCATACACCCAGACTTGAAATTTTGTAGGTTTTAGCTTCGGACTCCATCGCATCCATGTCAATATCACACATCGCATGTTTTAATATTTATTGTATGAGGAATGGGATCGGTGATGCGATGTAAAGTGTGGAGGAGATGTGGCAGGAGGGGTGATGGTTTCTATGATATGGAGCAGAATGAGCAGGTGTAATAGAAGTTAACATAGTATAGCAGTGAGTGGAGAATAGCAGTGAGAGAAGTATAGTAGTGAGCAGTGTATAGCAGAGGGAAGTTATGGTGGGTTATTTTTTGTGATGTGTGATGGGTTTTAACGGTCAGGTGAGTGGTATTTATTATTGTTGAGTTCAGAAACCCCCCCCCCCCTGATGATAAGGTTCAGATCATGAAGGGGGGCCGAAAGGCTGTGAGAGCTGTCGGATGCCGAAGCATGAGGGAAGGACTGTTGGATAGTTAAGTTGGGGCTAAGTGCATCAAAAATCACAATAGGGGCTAGATAAGTTTGCAATATGATCTTAAACAAATAAATTTGCGATGCGATGCGGGGAAAGGGTGACATGGACTGGTGGGGTCGGGATTTATAAAATAATGTGTCATGGATGATATAAAGGATATGGCTTAGGGAGATGAAATGAAAAGGAATGAATGTGGTAATGTATATAAGTTTTGAAGCTTAGGATAAGAGATAAATAACCTAGGATATATTAAAATCCTAAGAAACATATAACCCTTTGAATAACCTTTTCCTTTGTTAACTTCTTCATCGCACTTTAATCAACAATACTTTCCTCTTTCAACTGAACTGAAAGGCAGATTGATTCCTTTGATGTTCTAGACAATCAGGATTTCCCTTCTTTTCCTGAAAATAAATGATAGCCATGGAATATTATTTTTAGTATGAAACACCAAAGAGAAGAATTAGTCACCTTATGATACTGTGAAATACAGGAGTCTAACAGTGGCTCCAGCTGGGGATGATAACTCCTTCAGGAGGAGTCAAGAACACCGTATACTAGTGGCCTAGTCCATTGGGCTAATTCCAAAACTACAACCTAATATGCTACATAACCTTTGTGGCTGACAATGTTCAAGCTGAAACAAACACTCTCTACAAAATTAATTCTAGAATATACTTGTAATGAAAAATAGAAAGCAATATGAAATTAAAACTAGAAATATGCTCAGAGTACAGAGATTATTTGCACACCTACCTATCATAATCTAAATTAGAGATGATATATACACTAAGTGAACTCTTTTTTCCAATGTAACCAATCAAGTAAATGACTATATGATTAATTCTTGTTCACTTTTTTGAGTAGGATGAGAAAACAAAAGGGCCACTCCCATCTTTCTTTCCATTGAACAACTGTGTTAAAACTTTTCCTTAAACTTTCCAGAAAATCATTCATGGCACAAGATACTCCATCCTTAGATTATTATAAAATGCTAGAAAAAGGATCTTTGAACAATACCTGGTCCTGAGGATTCAAATAACAAGCTTCCTCTAGGACTGCTCTTTGTTGCAATTTTTCCTGGCCGGGATCCTTCTTAAAGAGAATGTTTACAAATTCTTCATGGTTATATGACATGACATCCTCATTGTATACTAATATGATTTCCTCGAGCCAACCTAGTATGTCTTGAATGATGTTGTTGAATTTTGTTTCAAGGCCATCATTTTGATGAGAAGAAGCACTTTATAGCAATAAACCTTCTTGAGAATGTAAAACAACATCAGCATCAATATGTTATACATTCTTTTCTTCATGAGGAAATACTTCAGTATATAAATCAGCAGTTAAAAAAATAGAAATAATCTCTTCATTACATACAAAATGAGAGGCTGATTGCATGCTTAGAATATGATTGATTTCTTCTTCATTTTAAGCAGGAGCCAGTCTTTGTTTTCTTTTGATTAAACAAAAATTGTTTTCTTTCTCTTGTGGAGACTGATCATGAGACTGAATATCTTCATTAGCCTCATACAAAAGAATAGACAAACTATCATTTATCTCCACAAAGAGATCATTTCTATCTACTTTAATTTCTTGATTGCTTTCATCTTCATCAAACTTCTCTTGGTTATCATGAGTGCTAACTTAAGAATGAAATTCATAAATTGCTTCAAATATATCCTAAGGATGCCAATTTCCTAGATCTTCATCAATATTTACAAGGTATTGTATGAGATCTTCATACTAATCACAACAATTTTCAGCTAATGATAAAGATGGGGAATGTTCTTTATAATCCTCATAAAACACCTTATGGAAATATTTTAAATAAAAAAAACTACCAGGGTTCAAGCTTTCATACCATTCCCTCACTTTCCCTTCTAATGTTACCATGAACATATTCATGAGGAAATCCTCATGCATTTGACTTTCAACTTCCCTGAATGTATATGAAATTTAATGAGATGTAACAAAGCATCATCAACATTCTCATCTTGAAAAATAGGAAGATTTCTTTTACAATTTACCTGAGGCATTTTGTGTGGAAATCCATGACTATGATATCTATTCATTGGAGCATACCTACATTGTATTCTCGGATACATGGAATCATAATATGTCCACCACAACTCTAGATTATTCTACCAGTGGAGCCTTTAGGTCAACTGAAAACTGTGGAGTCGCCAGTGAATCTCTTTTCATGGAATTTTCTGCCAATGTAGTCCCCAAGTGAATAAAACAACCTTCTGGTGTTTGACTTCTATTCACCATCAAATTCAAAACTAAACTTGATAAGTGTTACCAAGGAGGATAAAAATCTTTCCCCAATGTTAACATTGGAAAATCATAGAAGCAAAGACGACATTATCTAATGTCAGGCAGAAGGATTTACAGGGCTGAGAGACATTAGAGAATCTAGAAATTATTTAAAAATATCTAAGGTCTGAGGAAAAATCAAGTTTGAACTAGTCCTAAACGCTTTTGTGTGCAAAATCCTTTGATAAGTGCGCCTTTTGACCCAAAAAGCGCGCAATCCTGGGACTGGATGGAGTCACTTTCTAGGACCAAAAAACCACAGTCTAGGACATTGATTCCAAATTTTAAGCCACCTAAGGACAGCCACCAAATTCTCCTTAGAACATCAAAGGAGCACACAATGGAATCACCCTCCTCTCTTGGGTCACCATCCATAATGTACCGAGAGAGGGAAGCAAGATTTGAATTCTCTTATAAAAGGCCACCAAGAGATTGAAAACTTGAGAGCACATTTTTGTGCTAGCCAGAATTGCCCCAAGAAATACTAGTAGTGTGTAACCCAGAGTAGAGATAAAGGGGAATCAATTGTTGGCCATCAAACAACTTCAGTCGACCATAGTAGAGAGAGGGGGACTTTGCGCCAAGGCAGCTTGGGAGTAAAGAAATCCTTGCATCGGGACTTATAACCCCAAGTTCCAAGGGACCCTAGGCAAGTGGGTTAAATTTTAATCCTCATTTCCTACCAGCACTAAAAAAGAGGGGACATAAACATCACTGTTTGGATTATTGTAGTTGTTTAACTCTATTAGAGCATTTGTGTTATTTGTGTTAGTTTTAGTTTAATTCTTATGTTTGAATATGCATGCTATTTCTCTATCTAGTATGTTTATGTTCTCGCATGTTTCGTTAACTTGCTTGACTCCATATCTTTTCTGCCTGTGACCAATAACTTAATAGGGTAAACCACACCCCTTAAGTTGGTGTGATTTCATACATACATGCACTATTAAGTCCCTATATTAATAGTGTAGTCCCTTATTATGTTATTGTATCCCCCCTTATTATTATTGTTGTACCCTTGTAACCCCCATATTGTTATTATTGTGCCCTTACATTGTTATTGTTAGGTCGGCTAGGATTACATTGTGGCCCCACTTGGATTATATTGTGGCCCCATGCACTCCTATATATAGAAGGAGGTTTTGGTCATTTGTATCATCCAAGAATTGTTCATTCATGTAATGTATTAGAGGTTGCCCCCTCGAAGTGGATTATTTCCAAGGCATTGACATCTCTTTTCTTCTATTTTTGGAGCTGGTTTCACAACATTCTGTATTAGAGCCTTTGGATTCTAGGGTTACGCTGGTCCAAACAAGTCATCCTGAAATTTTCGTTATAACATTTTTTCTACGAAGGCTCAGAAGTTGAAATTTTTAGAGTGTGAAGTAGAAATATGAAGGAACATCGTTGCAACATTTCAGAGCTTGGGTTGCAACATTTTGGGAAATATGATCTATGGAAGTTAGGTCTTTTTGCAGGCTCCTGAATTTAACCTAAACAAGTCATCATGGAATTTTCACTATAATTTTTTTTCTACGAAGATTCAAAAGCTAAAAATTTTAGAGTGTGAAGCTAAAATCCTTAGGAACATCGTTGCAAAATTTAATAGCTTTTTTCACAACATTTTCAAAGATATGGTCTCTGGAATTTAGGGATTTTTCAGGCTCCTGAATTTCATCTAAAAGAGGTGATCGTGGGAAAATATTCATAGCTCTATCTCTAAGCATCGGATTGGAATTCCATAAAAAAATTTCACAAGCACACAGACTATAGTTTTCTGTCAATAAATTTTAGAGCTGAAGGAGGAAACAATGACACGTGGAAAGTCAGATAAGTTTTCTCTACTGAACCAGTCCATAATTAGGTCATCGTAGGAGATTGGGCACAAATGTTTCTTAAAGAATCCAAATTACGTCAGACCTATGGCATTATAAAGAGAATTTGGAGGGCTACCTCAATGAAAATTTTCAGATATTTAATATCTGAAATCACAAAGGTAATTCAATTTCAATATCGAGCTCCTCAAAATCAAGAAAAAGGTGTGTTTTTGGTTTTTAAAATTGCATAACATATTTTTGAAAAAGCAGTTTGAAGTGATTCCAAGGGAATATTTTAGAATTTTTATCATATTGGGTTCTATAATGCCTCGAAGAAATAATTCCATACCCATTAAGCCCTCAAAAATATATACTATGACGCATGAAGAGGAAGAATTGTAGTATGAGATATCAAAATTACGGTACCAAGTGCAACAAATTTTGATATTATGAAGAGAAATTGAATATGACATAGATGGTTTAAAAGTAGAAATGAAGGCTAACTTGGATGGTTTGAAGGATCAAATAATAGCTAACATTGGTGATAAATTAGTGGAAGATCACATCGAGCATCAACAACAAGTTCTCCAACTCTCAAAGGATAACCTAACTTTGGTGCAGAATCTAATGAAACAACATGAAGATCAACATCACATCGAAAAAAGTCTTGAATTAGTCACAAAAACAAGAACTCTACAAGTAAGATCAATTTCAGAGTATCTCAGCAAGTGGAAGAATTTTCCTGTAGAAGATTCCACATGGGAGGATGAGAATTTTATACAGAAGCATCAAGAAAGAATCAAGCGTTGAGGACAACACTTGTTTGAAGGGGAGGGGCATGTTAAGTCCCTATATTAATAGTGTAGTCCCTTATTATGTTAGTGTAGCCCCCCTTATTTTTATTGTTGTACCCCTATAACCCCCATATTTTTATTATTGTGCCCTTACATTATTATTGTTAGGTAGGCTAGGATTACATTGTTGCCCCACTAGGATTATATTGTGGCCCCATGGACTCCTATATATAAAGGGAGGTTTTGGTCATTTGTATCATCCATGAATTATTCATTCATGTAATGTATTGGAGGTTTCCCCCTCGAAGTGGCTTATTTATAAGGCGTTGATATCTATTTTCTTCTATTTTTGGAGCTGGTTTCACAACATGCACCAAACACACTAACACATGATTGGAAATTCCACTAAATTTTATTTCCAAGTTTATGTTGTTGTGCCTTTTTGCAGAGACCTCCGCCTATGTTGTCGAGTTGGGCTGAAATTTCCCACTTTTTCTCCTTCAGTCCCTAGTTCATCTCGAGTGACAGAATGAAGCAGAAAAAACCTAAATAATTACTCTTGTAGGAATTTGTGTGCATTTCACTCAGACGGGCATGCCGAGGGCACGTGTTTAGAGTTGACTTGTGCACAGACATCGTGCATATTGCAGCCTTTTGCGCGCAAAATACATAATGAGAAATGTCTCCCATATTTGTATCTTTTCCTACTTGTAAAGTACCTAGCAGGCCATAATACATCTTCCATCTTTGGTTGAGGTGCCCCGTAGCTTTCTAAAGCTCACTCTTAGTTGCTTTTGGTAGGCTTGGCATTAGTTTTATTTAAATTTTATTTTTGCAAAGTTCACATAGAGTTTAAGTAAGGGGGAGGAGGACGGGAAATTAACTTGCATTTGAAATTTTTATTTTTATTTTGCAAATTTAGGTACCAACACACCTAGATAGTTAGCCAAATTAAGTGGCCGAATTCAACGCATGCTTAGCTAGTCCCTTTTTCTAGTGTAAAATTCATTAGTTTAGTTCAATTTTTTCACTAGGATTTCGGGATAAGGATCGAATTGTTGATAGAAGAGCACATAATATCTATTGCATTTGCACCCTTCAGTGATCCTAGGCAAGAATATGATTACTCTCTATTCATAGCTCACCATCTCCCTATAGTTTATCACATATATTAACTAGGAAAAATAGAAAGTGGCCCATATCCGAACATGTTTTTCTTTTGAGAAAGGAACTATAGAACATAGTTTAATAGGGGATTTTGAAAATGATCATCACATATCCACATGTTCAAACTATGTGCTTGTTCACTTTTTTCTCATACACATCCACAACTAAGAAAATAAAAGACACCTAAAACTAACTTAACAAAAATAACTAAATTCTCCACACAGCTACCACAAAATAATTTATAGCCTAAGTTAGGATCAAGGGGGTAGGCATCCAATAAACTGCCTTGGTCATTCTTCTTCTTGAAACATAGAAGTTGACTATTTAGGGAGCTTTCAAATCCACCTATCAACCCATCGAAAAGAAAACCCGAGTGTGACAGAGACCTGATTCAGAGGGGGTTAGGCTTAGGCACAGTGTGTGTGGTATCAGTTGGGGCTACCTGACCCGACTAATATTCGGTATTGTTAGCTGAAATACCAAGAAACCCAAGACTCAAATTCTCACATGGGATGATGGTACTTAGTGGCCAAAATTAAGGCATCCTTTCCCTATAGTTGACGGTGGAGGTAAGCACTAGATCCTCTACCGTTACCTTGCTGGATTTTCTTCGACTCACAGGGGGTGTCGCCAGCTCTTACGGAACGTCGTGCCAGCACTCGTAAGATATCTTCTCAAAAAATAGTTACATTTGAGTGTGTGAGGAAGATTAGGTCTTCTAGGATTTGATTATCATATGTAAACAAACAAAAACCATATTTTTTGATTGACTGATCACATAGGATTAATTTAAAGGGAAAATTTATTTTATTTCCGCTTTGTTTTATGTATGTGATCATAATTTTTCTTTGATTATAATCTCTATCCTCTCAAAGATTTCCAAACCCAGACCTATTCAACGCCAGAATGGACCCAAAGGGACCTCGTCAATCTAGACGTCTTTTGTACCTCCCCCCATTACCGAGAGAGGTTCCAGGTCTTTCGCCATTTAGGCATCAAAGGCGGAACATTGCCACCATTATTGGTTTGTAATTTATTGGGGAATCCTTATTTGGGAACCCTGGTCGGTTTCCCAATGCCACACCACATACCACTCCTCCCACAACCCCTAGAGGGTAGAGGAGTGCTACCCATTCAGGAATCCAGTCGAATACACAACAAGGTATGTCATAGATAAACCCTCTTCCTAACCAGAACTTTGAGTTTTCACAAGTCGTAACGGCTACAACCTTGCGTCATGTTTTCTAGCTTCATTGAATCTAGAAGATTTAACCAAGTTAACGAATGACCCCATTCAAACAACCCCATATGTCCTCCCATTCCCACAAAGCTCCCTTCATACATTCCAAAATTTGAAGGAAAGAAAGCGGAAGACCTAGGAAATTATGTCATGACTTTCAACCTACGGTGCTCATCGAACAACATCGTTGATGATACTATTCAATTGAGACTGTTTCAATGCACTATGACAGGAGTAAATGGTATGTGGAGCAATGCTCCGCTACACATGGAACCTTTAGCGCCCTCGCCACTGTGTTCCTGACCTATTTTAAGTTACCCATTCACCACAATTCCAGAATGTAATTACTGACACACTTTAGGTAAACCCCCGCTATCCACATCTCAGAACATCTCCACAAATGGCAGCGACGTCATAGTTTTTGTAAAGCCAAACTCAATGATCGAGTACTGTTAGAAATATTCCTAAAAACTCTCACTACAGAGATTTTGAATGATGTGGTGCAAAAAAGGCCCATATCTGAAGAGGACACCATCAGTAAGCCCCAATAGCTTGAGATAATCTATACGCAGTCAAGGTATATTTACAATATCCTAGTGAACACCCCGCATGATTAGGAGATCAAGTCATATGCTAAAAAATGAAAGTTATTAAAACAGATCCGAACCTGAGCGATCGAAAAGGTATTGTTGTTGTGATTCTGGAGTCGTGAACGGTTCAAAAAATCGATGTTGTATGAGGAAGATATCGCGTTTTGTTCATTTTCCCAAACACGAAAAATTTTGGTGACTAGATGCGTAGTCACCTTGGTGGTGCCATGTGGCACTTTGTGGAACGTTATATGTTGAGGGTATGGAAGTTGATCTTGGCCATTGGATGTGTTTATAGATGGGCGAATGATTGAGTGACACGTGGCAAGCTCGCAGGCCCCCACGTGTCCTCACAACAGTGGTGTAAATTTATAAGGAGTCTTGGGGAGTTGACCACCCACCCTCCCATTTGCCAAGCCCATGTGCTACTAATCCACCTACGCAATGATACTTAACATATATTGGTTGCGGGTCTCTTTTATGGAGTTAAATTTTTTGTGTTGAGGGCTTCAGAAAGCTAGCCCCACATGGACAACCCACCCTGACCGAGCTCGAAAACCATGGCTGTTTGTTGAACCACAACATCAAAGCTAAACTGACGATGGGTGGTCAAAACTGTTCACATGCGGAAGTAAAAGTTAAATGCGATAGTTTTAAGAGGAAAAAAATCACACTCCAAGTTCCAACACATGGTAGGTTTTCTAACCTCCAGTGTGAAGAATGATCACATGGTAGGTTCAACGTTTGTTGCAATGGATAATTTTTGGGAACCTTAAGTCCTCGTTCCATCGTATGCGGCATCAATTCAAACGGTTAGTATAAGTTACGTCGAGGGTGGCATGTGACCACCACGCCACCCACAGTTAATGCCAGGACTTAACTGCTCGCCATATTTGGAGTGCGCCCTAATTTTAGGGCTAAAACATTATTTTATCTGCAGCTAACTGCTAGTCTCCACATTTAGTGGAGCTTTTCTAGGTGTCATTGTGAAAAATGCTTTGCGAGGTCAATTTTCGATAAATTTTGATGAAACAAGAGTCTACCTAGACTAATTTGAGCATTATGGAGCCATTGGTGTGGAGAAAAAATCCATTAAACGCTTGCAAAAATATGTAATTTACAATTTTGAGCATAATGACAAAGAGGTACATGCCATTGGAAGCTGGACCAGCAGATGTAGCCCAGGAGGGGTGAACTTCTTCATCATGCCTACTATGTAAAACATATGTGTGAATGTTTTTCTATATTATGCACTTTTGTTCAGTGTTTTTAAAGCTTATTTACATGCTTAATGTTCACTAATTCATCTAATTTTCATGGTTAAAACTCTCATACCTTAAGAAAACTTATAGAGACAATTTGTACATGTTTATTTAACTAAAAGGACACTTATCAACTCATAACTAATACACTCCTTTTAGATCAAGTTGGTATGAGAGCTAGATTTTTATCTCTGGTGTTTTTATGTGCAAGGATTTGTTAACTTTTTGCAAGGGTTTTCATGCTTACTAGGATCAAGCTTAAGAGAGGAGAATGGAAATTGGTGGAAGCAAGAGGTTCTCAAAGTGAGCCACAAAAAAGGAGGGCAAGATTGCCACATTCTCCACCACCTAGTTTACCTCCAAGAGAATCAGAAGCAACATCAAGAATGCCTCCAGGAGAAGAAGAGACCCATGAAGAGGTGGACCCCAAACAGGAATAAAGAGTGTTCATGAAATAATTCCTTGACATGACTGAAATGGCGAGAGTCCTTTATCAAGAAAGGAATGAAAGACTAGAAGGAGAAGGATACAAACTTCATAAGGAAGGTTAGGGATCGTCAGGAGGTCACAATGATGAAGATAAATAAAAGAAGGGAAATGGAGGAAATGGAGGCAGTGGAAAGTCACCATCCTCACCCTCAGCATCATCATCCTCTACTTCATCTTCAATACACCAATCACACAAATCAAATAACACTGGTAAAAGTCCTTTTATAAAACTTGATGTTAAGTTTGGATTGCCAATGTTTAATGGTGAAGTCAATGCAAAAAATATTGATAATTGGATTAGGAAATTGGAGGTTTATTTGAGAATTTAGATCCTTCATGATGATGACACCAAAATCCAACTAGCTTCATTGGGGATGGAAGGGGTAGCTCTTGTTTGGTGTGAAGCCAAGAAAAAGTAGGAGATAAAAAAACATGGTAAGATTATTCTATCATGGACTAATTTCATTACTACAATGAAACAAAATTTTTATCCATTTTCTCATAGGCAAAAAGCCATAATGAACTAGAAAAATTTTAGACAATTGAAAGGACAAAATGTACAAGACTACACCCAAGAATTTAGGAGAAGAGCTCTCTTACTATGGGTAGATTTTCAGAGTTAAGATACCTTTCTCAAGTACATAGGGGGCTTACATATATACCTTAGACATACTATCCTCATGTTTAATCCTGTAAGCCTAGATGAGGTATGTGTTCAAGCTACACATTTAGAAGCTAGAGGGAAAAATACTTTTGAAGAAGGTAGAAAAAAGCCTTTTAAGGGGAAAAACAAAGAGAAGACCTGAAAAGGAAAAGGAAAAAGAGTGCATCTATCAATAAAGAGGGAGAGAAAGTGGTTTGTAAACATTTTTCAAGAGAACTCCATGAAGAGAAAAAAAATTGGAAACTACACATCCTGAAAAGAGACCTAAATTTAACAATAACAAAGGGAAGCAGAAAACTGCAGCTATGACTCAACATGACTTAGGAGAAGATTTACGTGATGAAACTAAAATTACATCCATGAGATTTAAGAACATGAATGGGAAAGAAACTGAAACAAGACCCATTACTAGTACTTCAAACTGTCACATAGAAGCTCCAAATGAAGAAGAGAGAATTGAACTGTTTCATGTGAGGGTCATATCCAAACATACCAAGATTGATACACTGTTTGACATTGGTAGACAAGAAAATTTTATCTTTGAAGAGTTGGTCAATAAACTTAATCTTGAGACCATTCCACATCCAAAACCATATCCACTTGGGTGGATTTTTAAGGATGAAAATTTACAGGTTTCAAAGAAGTGCATATTGTGCTTTGCAATAACTGCACATTTTATTCACATAGTTGAATTAGATGTGGTTCCTCTTGATATTACAGGTGTAGTGTTGGGCAGTCCTTACTTGTATGACAGGAAAGCTATCTTCCATCACCATGAGAGCAAATACCATTTATTCAAAGATAGAAAGGAGTACATTGTTAGAGAACATCGTAAGAAGACAAATATTGCAATGGTAAATGATGGACAGGTAAAAAGGCTGGTGAATTCAAGTAAGAATTTTTATTCTTCTAATGATTAAGCCTAAAGACGATGTTAATA
The DNA here is from genome assembly GCA_034641835.2 of Pinus albicaulis. Classification (NCBI taxonomy): domain Eukaryota; kingdom Viridiplantae; phylum Streptophyta; class Pinopsida; order Pinales; family Pinaceae; genus Pinus; species Pinus albicaulis. Next base: position 1,414,779,517 of record CM076570.1, on the reverse strand, counting down.
ATGATTCATTTGAAGATTGTGATCCTAAGTTGAAATCAGATTTATATGATGTAGTTGATGCACATCATTAGATGTCTGAGGTGCCAATAGGTTTTCCTCCGAAAAGGGAGATTCAACATGAGATTCAGTTTCAACAAGATTGTCCTCTTCCAAACATCGACATGTATCGCATGTCGATAATGGAGAATGCTAAAATAAAGAGGAAAATTAAGGACTTGTTGGAAAAGGGACTCGTAAGGCAAAGCACTTCACCATGTGGTTCACCTATAGTCCTGATCCCAAAGAAAGATGGGACCTAGCGCATGTGTGTCGATTTCAGAGCTTTAAACAAGATAACGGTAAAAAATCGATACCCACTCCCAAGGATAAATGATTTGTTAGATCAGCTGAAAGAAGCAAAGTATTTCACTAAGTTAGATTTAAGAAGTGCATATCATCAAGTAATAATTGCAGAAAGTGACATATGGCAGACTGCATTCAAAACAAAAAAGGGACTCTTTGAGTGGTTGGTTATGTCATTTGGTTTGTGTAATGCATTGGCGAATTTCATGCGTGTGATGGATAATGTTTTTCATCCATTTATTGATGAATTTTTTATTGTGTATTTATATGATATATTCATTTTCAACAAAACAAGAGAAGAGCATGTCTTGCATGTAAATAGGGTACTTGATGTTTTGAAGAAAGAGAAATTATTTCTTAAGATGTGGAAGTGCGAATTTGGAAAAAAAAATTTGGTTTATTTGGGACACATTGTAGGAGGCGCATTAAGAATTGATCCTTCTAAATTGGAAGCCATTGTGAATTGGCCCACTCTCAAATTAGTAACATAGGTAAGAAGTTTTTGAGGTGCAACTCAATATTCGAGAAAGTTTATTGCTTACTTTTCTACCATAGCGACTCCTATGCATGTAGTGACAAGTGTGAAGAAAGGATTCCAATGGGGAGGAAAAAAAAAGAAATATTTTGAAGCTTTAAAAGATAATATCACTTCAGTTGTGGTTCTTTCATTACTTGATTTGAGACAAGCATTCGAGATACAGACCGATGCTAGTGATTATTCCATGAGTGTAGTACTTTACAACATGGTAAGCTTATCGCTTTTCATTCTAAAAAATTCAATGGTGATGTAATAAATTATCCAACAAATGAAAAAGAGTTGTATGCATTGGTAAAAAGTGCCAAGAAGTGGAAACACTACTTCATGGGTAAAGAGACCATTATTCATATCGATCACCAACTGCTACAGTACTTGCTGTCACAAAAAAAAATTGCAGCAATCATAACATTTCAGGTGGATGGGATTTCTTCAACAATTTCACTCGGTTATAAGGTACAAGAAAGGTATTTTAAATAATGTTGCTGATATATTTTCAAGGCCTATTATACGTGCTTCTGTTTTGCTTAAAAATGACTCTATTGTACATGAGAGTTATGTAGAACAGTATGCATCTGATGTTGATTTTAAAGATGTGTATGCTAGTTTATGTGAAGGGAATCAAGTTGAGGAAAATGATTATCACTTGCATAAAAATTTTCTATTTCATTTGGGCAAGTTGTGTATACCACAAGGAGAGAGACTTAGTGTCACGAGAGAGGCTCATTCCTCTCTTATTGCTGGTCACTTTGGGGTAAGAAAAATAGTGGTGCATCTACAAAGGTATTGCTATTGGCCTCGCATGATAGATAGTGTGTCATGTTTTATAAGAGGATATTATATGTGTGCAACAAGAAATCCTAGCAATAGAAAGCTGGGGTTGTACATGCCACTACCGTTACCATCAAGGCCATGGCAGAGTGTCTCCATGGACTTTTTTGGAGGTCTACCTATGTTAAGAAAACAACAGGATTATCTTTATGTAGTTGTGGATAGATTCAGTAAAATGTGTATACTTATGCCATGTAAGAAAACCATTACTGTTGAACAAACTGCTGAACTTTATTTTCAACATGTATGGGTTCATTTTGGTTTGCCAACTTATATTGTTAGTGACAGGGATTCCAGGTTCATTGGGAATTTTTGGTCCAATCATTGGAAGAAGATGGACACAAAGTTCAAAAAGAGTACTGCTTTTGATCCACAAACTAATGGAAAAATCGAGGTGGTGAACAGGAATTTTGTGCATCTATTGAGAGGATATTCCAGCAATCATCCCAAGTTGTTGGATGAACAATTGCATTACATTCTGCATGCTTACAATCGGGCCAAGCACTCTTCTACAAATACCCTTTTGAGGCATTCTTTGGGTATTTTCCAAAATCGCCATTAGACTTCACCTATGAGAAGGATGTTGGAATTTATGTGCATAGTGATATTGACAAAGCTCGAAAGTTCATTACGAAAATTGAGAGTATTCATCATGAAGTTCAAGAACAACTTGAGAAGAGTCAAATCAAGTAGAAGGAGAGGCATGACAAACATAGAGTTGATCACAAGTTTCAAGAAGGAGCAAAGTATGGTTGCACATAAGAAAAGAAAGGATGCAAGGAGAAGGTAAAAATATCAGGCCTATTCATTATGGTCCATTCAAGATTATTAAGAAAGTTGGTAATAATGCATTTCAACTTGACTTGCCTTCATATATGCAAATGTATTCCATTGTCAATGTGGACAATTTATGTTTGTATGAGCCTCCTTTGAATAATGATCAAGGGAGTGACATTCAGCTGCCATCAATAGAATATTTCTCGCCATAATTTCTAGACAAGATCAAGGAGGATGCCATCCTTGATAGTAGGACACACACTTCTAAAAGAGGAAGTGTCGATTATCTTTGGATTGGGCTCAAGGGCAACAAACCAAGTAAGGCAAGATGGATGGAAGTTGAAAACGAGAGGGAGTTGTTCCCTCATCTTCTGAACATGTGATTAAAGTCTTTTGGGGTACAAAAGCTTCCCAATGGGGAGGTGTGATAAGGAGATCAAGTCATATGCTCAAAAATGAAAGTGCTCAAAACAAGTTTGAACTTGAGCGACCAGAAAAGTCTCATCGTTGCGACTCTAGCATCGCAAACGGTTCAAAAAATAGATGTCATATGAGGAAGATATCACATTCTGTTTGTTTTCGCAAACAACAAAATTTTGGTTACTAGATGCCCAGTCAACAGAATATTCTTGGAATATTCAATTTTCTTTTGAGCCAATGTGGTGGCCCCACGTGCCACTTTGTGGGCTGTTGGATGTTGAGGGTATGGAAGTTTATCTTGGCTGTTGGATGTGTTTATAGATGGGCGAATGATTGAGTGACACGTGGAAATCCTGTAGACCGCCACGTGTCCTCACAACAGTCATGTAAAATTATATGGAGTCTGAGGTAGTTGACTACTTGACCTCCCATCCACTAAGCCCACGCACTACCAATCCACCTACACAATGATACTTAACGTATATCAGTTGTTGCTTTGTTTTATGGATTTAAAGTTTTTTTGTTGAGGGCTTGGGAAGGCTAGCCCCGTAGGGCCATCCCTCCCTCTTACGTGACTGAGCGCTAGAACTGTGGCTCTTTGTTAAACCACAACATCAAAGCTAAACTACCAGTGGGTGGTCAAACCTATTCACATGTTCAAGTAAAAGTTAAATGTGACGGTTTTAAGAGGTGGAACATCACACTCTAGGTTCCAAAACATGGCAAGTTGTCTAACCTCCAGTGTGAAGAATGATCACATGGAAAGTTCAATGTTTATTGCAATGGATAAGCTTTGGGAACCTTAAGTCTCGGTTCCATCGTATGCTGCAGGAATTCAAACCGTTAGCGAAATTTACAGCGGGGGTGGCATGTATCCACCCTGCCACTCACAGTTAATGCCAGTACTTAACTGCCCGCCATATATGAAGCACACCCTAATTTTAGGGCTAAACCATTACTTTATCTACAGTTAACTGCCAGTCTCCACATTTAGTGGAGCTTTTCTAGTTTTCATTGGTAAAAATGCATTGGGAGGTCAATTTTCGACCAATTTTGGTGAAACAAGAGTCTACCTAGACTAATTTGAGCATTCTGGAGCCATTGGTGAAAAGAAAACAACATTAGAGACCTGCAAACACATGTAATTAAAAAGTTTGAGCATAATGACAAAGAGGGACATGCCATTGGGATCTCGACCAGCAGATGTAGCCTAGGTGGGGTGAACTTCTTCATCATGCCTACTGTGTAAAAATTATGTGTGAATGTTTTTCTTTATTATGCACTACTCTTCATTGTTTTTAAGGCTTATTTATATGCTTGAAGTTCACTAATTCATCTAATTTTCATAGTTAAAACTCTCATACCTTAAGCAAACTTATGGAGAAAATTTGTACATGTTTATTTAACTGAAAGGACACTTAGCACAATACAACTAATACACTCCTTTTAGATCACCATGCCTGCAATCTTACAAAGAATTGCTAGGTGTGTTGAACTCTGTAGATGGTTTAAATGGGTCATTGACCCAAAGTTACCCTGGCAGTAGCATTCAAGACTCTGGTTACACGTATTATTCTAGCCAGAATGCACCACAACCTGGCTATCAAAGTCATCACATGCCTTTGCAAAATTTTACCAGTAGGGCTTCGTCGTATCACCATGGAGGATCCTATCCTCTGGCCCAGGGGACCGAGTACGTAGATATAAATTCTGATGGAAGAGCTCCCTCTCGATAGCCAGTTCCAAATGAGGGACTGCATTGTGCTCACTACCCAGCATAAGACCTGCATGTGCAGAATAATGCACAGGTGAAATTTTTTCATCCTTCGTAAAACCAACCGCGCCAACCATATAAGGAGGAGAAATACCCTCCTAATGTGGTTAATAAAAAAGGTAGAAACAAGCCTAAAGGAAATATTGGACAAGGGGGCAACAACCAGTAATTCCCTCCATGATCTCAGGCTGGAGACAACTCCAACTGAAATCAAAACCTGGAGCCAATCAATACCCAACAACAAAGAAAAATGCCACCTCTTCGAACAAACCACTCTTCTTCGATCTGTGGTAAGTACAGCCATTACACTCACCACTATCCCGACCTCCCTAAGCTAAAGAAGCTCCAGAGTAACCAAGGACAAGGGGGATCTTCCCAACAGACAAAAATGATGCAGGAGCCTTTCCCCCATCAAGGGACAATTAGCACTCAACAAAAAAATCCTAATGACTCCAGAAAAAAAAACCACAAAATCTACATGAATGTGGAAGAGATATTTTTTATAACATGGAATCAAAATTATGAAACCCCACCAGAGGCTAATACATCAGGGGCTAGGACCAGTGCGCCAACAACACCTTTGACCATATCAAAGATTCCTATTGAAAATTTGCCAAATATGGCTGAGGAACGAACTAGGCGAGCAGGAAACTATTCCAAAGTAGCTCAACCACCTGTTGCCATGTTAGCTTTGGAAATATTGCACTCATGCCAAAAACAAAGGAAAGCCTTACTTTCTGCATTAGGTGCTATCGACCCTGCTGATATATCCCTAATGAATTTTGATTTAGACAAAGCCGCCCCCAGGCTTCCTTCGATGGTCATCTTTTAGATACCAGTATCAGTTCAAAACATCACCATTCACCGATATGTCATTGAATAGGGTGCATCCATGTGTATCATGTAAAAAAAAATTGGCAGTAGTTAGGGTCTCCTAAACAAAAACCATCAGTCATCACACTTAGAGCATATGATGGTCACCCGTCAACCCCTATCAGTCTCTACCAAAACATCCTGGTCTGCTTAGTTGGAAAGATGGTCCTTATAGACATTGAAGTCTTGGATGCTCACTTAGACTATAATATACTCCTTGGTCAAAGTTATATGTATGCTATGTCAGCCATAGCCTCCTCCTTCTTTTGCACTATGATGTTCACCCATGAGGACCGCATCGTTACTGTAGACCAATTTACGCATAGAAAAAATGACCCCCGACAAACACCGATGTAATTCTACCCTATGTATACACATCCATTGATGTGCTTTCACGGTATCAATAATTTATCCCTCGCCAGTTCAAGTCATTGTCTATCCTAGGGTCATTCCTAGGAGATCCCCCCATTATACTTGAGTCCTCAGCTGATGTCATAGGAGCTCTAGTGTGGATGATGTCCATATCAAGCATTGAAGCTAGTCAGGACATAGTCACAAGCAGTAATGACACCAAGTCCTTATCCATGGCAGCCTCTCTAGCCTACACCGCTTCCAAAACCTCTTTCCTCTACCTCCTAGCTCGTTTCCTATCCTAGCACATTTTGGAAATAGTGGTGTTACCAAACATATCATTTGCAATACAAGTTTGGTATATCATTACCTCTACTAGGAAAAGATAAATGCACATCTCTGCTACAGGGTTAAAGCCCCTCAATCCCAGGAGGCCCCACCTATTTAGGAAACGGTTGAAAACATCCCTCCAAAGGAAATTCCCATTGTAAAACTAATGATTACGGCTAAAAAAATTGAGAAGAGAGGAAAGAAGCTGGAAACTCCCACCATACAATGGGAATCACTAGTTTGTGCCATATGCAACATAATAGCTCTCCCTACCCATATCTACCTAGAGAAGGACAAGTTTAAACCACTCCTCTACTCTGAGGCAGACATCGCGACGCCATGTTCCCGTAAAAAGTAACCTGCCACCAAAGGTAAAGGAAAAGAATTGCGTACCAATCACGCATGTGCTATCTACAGCAATTATGGGCACTATACCCCTCATTTCCCAGAAATATCATGATATAGGGATGCCTTGCATGCCACCGAGAGATCCTATCAAGAGGATCCCTCCACCTAGTCATATGGAGATGAACCTCATACCATCCTGTACCTATAGGAGGAATGACAGTCACGAGAAAGACTCTCGTTCATATTTCCCCCTCCCATCATACGATGCACGTTGTGCGATGAACGTGGTCACTTCATCAAATAATATGTAGCCCTAGAAATCATCCATAGATGGTATCCCATAGAACAATTTTATTACGTTGGATTGTGAGCAATGCAGTTCACATGCCATTTATGTGTCGACAACCACCTTCTGGAAAATTTCCACTATATCCCCCGATTCTGATTAGAACTCGGTATACATTCAGTCCTGACAAGACAAAAGAAAAGGAGATCTATGCAGTCGAATCAAAATATTTCCTCCAATTAGGAAAAGTCGATTGGTTCAAAAATCCCATCCCATCACTCGATGCGTTCGAGGAATGAAATATGTCAAACATCTCACCTACTATCAAGGTGAACATATCCCAAAATCCTAAAAAAGTCGAAGAAATCTCATTGGGGGAAGCATGCTATCCAAAAGAAATAGCCTCTTATACCCAATTTTTACAAGAGTATCGAGATATTTTCACGTGGGACTACTAAAAAATGCTTAGACTTAGTCCCACCATCGTAGAGCACCATATTGACAATTGGCCTAAAGTACCTCCAGTATGCCAAAAACAGCGTTGACTGCACCCATCAAAGGTAGAAGAAATAAAACAAGAAATCGCTAAGCTTCATAAAGTCAGGTTTATCTACCCCATTGCTCACACATCTTGGGTTTCTAATACTCTTCCCATTATGAAAAAATAGGGCACGATATGCATTTGCACTGATTTTCAGGATTTGAACAAAGCTTGTCCCAAGGAAAATTATCCCACCCCATTCATTGGCTAGGTCATCAATGCTTACGTAGGACATGAGGCTCTATCCTTCATGGATGGATTCTTTAGGTACAACCAAATTAAAATCTGCCACACAGATTGGTACAAAATTGCATTCACCACCCCCTCGGGCACATTCGCATACAAGGTAATGCCATTTGGCCTAAGAAATTCTCAAGCCACCTTCCAAAGGGCCATCAATTATATATTTCATGACTTCGCACACCTTATCCTCGCCTACTTAGACGACCTAGCCAACCACTCCAAGAAGCGCTCAGACCATCTTGAGGATCTGCGATTGGTATTCCAACGATGTCGTCAATACAACCTACTCCTAAACCCCCTCAACTGTGTCTTCTACATGAGCACAGGAATATTCTTAGGTTTTATCGTGTCCTAGCAAGGGATTTGTGTGTACCCCCTCATGGTCCAAGCCATTAAAGAGGTACCTCCACCTGGAACCCTCATGAAACTACAAATCTTGCAGGGGAAGGCCAATTTTCTGAGACGCTTCATCCCAGATTATGCCACTTGTGCTCAAGGGTTCCTACGCCTCCTTCACTAGGACATCCCATTCAAATGGGATGATCACGCCCAATAAGTGTTCGATGCACTGAAAGAAACATTATCTTCAACACCACTCATTAGTACCCCATACAATGAAAAATATTATATCATGTATCTATCAACTCCGAGTCCACATTAGCCAGAGTTTTGATCCAGGAAGGCCCAAAGGGGAAGGAGCACATAATCTATTACATCAACAAAACCTTATCGGGCCCAACATTAAGATATGAGCCTGAAGAAAAGACTACCCTAGAATTAATACATGCAGTCCAGAAGCTTCGCAACTACATCATCTTAAAAACAACTATGGCCATTGTTGAGCCCCAAAGATGTCCTTTTCTTTCACCACATTTCACTTCATTTCCTTTGTCCCTTATCAATTACAGGCTTAAATGATCAATATGATTGATTAAATTTACTTTAGGAATGTGTTAGTGTCAGCCTTTGTAGCCTTCCTCCACTGATCAAACATGCTCTTACAAAGTGATTTTAAGGTGTCAAGGTCAAATTTTTTCATTTCAATGAGCCTTCAAGCAAAATTTGATCACTAAGTATTAGGTCTAGGGTTTGTTTTGACTCTTTTCAAAGTTGTACAAATGTCGGTCCATGTCACCATTCAGCTAATTTTACCATCATTCAAAGGGTTTTCATCATCATGTCAGGTTCCAATGGGTCATTTTACACCTTGTTCATGCTTCAGTTGTGCCTAGGTAAGGTTCATTTCCCTCTCCTAGGGTTTTGGAGGTAATTTCTCTTGGATGGTCAAATCATCAGAAAAACTCATATATTGATGTTCATACACCTTACCCTATCCTTAATGTACCTTATTAATCACTTCCCATCACTGAGATCCCCCAAATTCCTCATTTTCGCACAAACCCTAGTTTCTTGCTAGAACTTGGCAATTTTCTAGGCTAGGACTCTGTTTTGTCCTTTTGAACCCCTTCCCCTCACTTAATATTTGAAATTACACTTTCCCCTACTTGATAACATCCCTCCCTACTTCCTAAAATTTTCTCAAGAATTTATAAGCCCCTTATCCCCTTCGTTTCGCTTCATTTCGACAAATCCCTTGTTCCACACATCGGGATAGGTTTCACTCAAATGATTTTTTTGAGAAATAAAATATGAATTTTGGAAACATGAGAGAGGTTTTTGTCCAAACCATGCCAAAGAAGAAAACCCTCCTTCACTTTTTACACCGGTATCATGGTTTTAGAGAAATGTCACAAATACCTTTGCCTTAGGAGAATTGATGCACCTATGAAGTGACCTTGGGAAAATAAATATTTCTCCTAGCTTGGTTGGCCAAATGACTTTCTTGATGATTCCAATGATAACTAGACACAAGCATATTTCCAATGATAAATAGACACAAGCATATTTCCAATGATCTATCATGAGCTCCATTTGGAGTTGAGGAAGACCTTCAAATGTTGACTGCAACAGCACTCTGCCTTGAGGAAGCCTCATCTTGCAGATTTTGACCAGTCTTGGGAGATTTGATTTTTGACAGGGTAAATGAATTCCAAATTGTGAAATTCCAGTTGGGATGGAAAGTAGACTCAATAATATTTCCAACGCGCTATCATGCGCCCAATTTGGACATCGGGAAGGCCTCTAAAATCTGTCTTCAAAATGCGCTATTTATGGAGCGACGCATTGTGTTGGTGCGCGGCACATTGGGTTGATACTCCAGTTTTCTCATTGCCTTCAACGAAATCCAAAATTTCTTGGCTCCTCTACTCCAATTAAGTCAAATATTCTTGTAATTTTCCATTGATCAGTTTTGGGTGTGGTTTCAAAGAATGGTTGAAGAACTTGAATGCTAAACTACAAACCCTATCCTCTTATTAAAGCTGCTCCTTAGGGTTGTGTTTTGGTGTTTTGGTGCCAAAGACTCCTTTTCCCCTTCACCTTGTTGATTCCTTCCCTCACCTTAAACCCATCATCCCTATTAATCCCCTATTCCTCTACATCCCAAATCACTTATTTCTAAAGTCCTATGTTCCTATCCCTAAACCCTACCATTCCCTATTACTCTCCCTTTCCCATATCATTTGCAAGATTCCCAAAATCCCCAAACCCCACATTCCCAAAACATAATGAAGTGACTGTAGTCACATTATAAACTTCACTTGGTTGAACCATACTTTTCCCACAGTCCACTATACTCACTCTCCTTATTTACCATAGTCCCTTCCTACTTGGCATATTTTGGCGATTGAAACAAGACACAAGTTCTCATTTCTCATTCTCAAAAAACCAAAAATACACTTGGCATAGAATTTCAACACCATGGAGGTGGACATCGACACATCATACAACAGAGACAGTGATTCCACCACTGAAACTGCATGTACCAGGAGGGCATTGAAACGGTGGAAAAGGGAGGATAGAATCTGAATCTTGGCCAAAGCTTCTTTGGCTGAGAATGGTACTTGATTATGAACCTCCAACCCAAATTTCAAGGAATTTGGAGAAAATTTTGTCAATTTTGAAATTTTTGGTCACAAAACAGGTTTTTCTGCCCGACGCATCTCACCACTCGACGCGCGCTTACGTTTGAGACATCTTCTGGAGGAAAACTTAATATTTTTGGGTTTTTTATGATAAATTATGCATGTTCAGAAATGGATGAGAGATTTCATCAAGTTCTGGATGGTCTTAAGGGTCAAAAACACTCCAAAAATGACCTTTCTGCCACCTTTTGGACCAGCAGGAACCAGTCTTGGGAGATTGAACGTTTGGAGGGGCAACTGACATCCAAATCCCAAAATTCCACTTGGGTTGGATAGTACACAGACAGGGCTTTCCAATGAGCTATCATGAGCTCAATTTGTACTTCGGGAAGTGCCTAAAAAGTAGGCTCAAAGTGGCGCGATGCATTGAGTTTTCTCGCGCGACGCATAGAGAAATTTGGCCTCATTTTCACTCTTCAGCTCAAAAATTCGCCCAGTTTTGACTAGTTTTACTTTCTGATGTAACTCTTGATCTATCTTGATGTAAATTGATGAATATGATGCAATTTTGACACATATTTACTTGTTCTAGAGGATTCATTCACTAAAAATGAAAATTAAATGAATGAATCAGTTTCCTTCCATATAGAGGCAAGTTGTTTGATTGCCTAGATTTCAGTTCCTAGTTTAGAATTGGTTCAAACAGCTCCTACAATGATGAGCTCGACCCGTAGAGGCATGGGAAGGGGTTATAATTGTCTATATATTGTATTTTCTGAGACATTTTCAGGGTTGGACTCTTGGGAATATTTTGGCACTTCATTGTGCATACATTTCTGCATTTTTGGCAAAGGAAAGACCAGAGGTTTTGCAGCACTTGTTGGGATCCTTGTGGCCCTGAGCTTTGATGATGTTTTTCTCCATGTATCTGTAAGTTTCATTAATATTTATGTATGCTATTTCCGTTATCGTTTCTTCCGAAATTAAACAAATGAGTAACTAACGTAGAATTCATTAGTTTGCTGGTGCTCTGCCTTAAACTTTTGTTTAGTTTTATATGTTTTCATCAGTTTGAAGAGGATCCTTGCACCTTCTTGCCCTCTTCAGCTCCTCAGCAGTATTTTCTATCCTTTCATTGAATCTAAGACATCAAATCCATTTCCTTTCCTGCCCCAACTTGAACTTTGCAAGAATTTGGCCTCATCCCCAAGCCCAAAATTGCCTTTCCCTTTTTCCAACAAAAAACCCCTAAAAATCATTCCAACTCCATGATTAATATACCTAGCCTAAAATTACCACTCATTTCATTCATCTCAAGGCCTATTGATACATTTTTACTAAGATTGACCGGGAGAGAGCCCTCTCCTATTCCGGTAGGGCTAGCTACCAGACTAAGCGTGGTTTGGTGTTACCCTGAATCCCGCCTTCCTTCAGCCTAAGGTGGATCTGGGCAATAACATAGTGGCGACCATACTAGGGAAGATAAAAATGGTTTGCTTGTTGGTGTTATTTGTTTCATAAGTTACAGACAGAGTCTGAAGTTAAGCTAGGTAGCCTTCGAAACGCTATTGCTTTGCATTAGCAGAAGTAGATGAATGCTGCTTCAGTCAATCTCCGGTCTAGCTTGTGAGCATGACACTTGACTTGTGAATTGCCCCAGTACATGTATCAAGTTCAGATCTGATTGTTGATGGTGGACAACGATCAGACATACGAAGGCTGAAATCATTCACCTGGTGACTTCATTCACTAAAAAATCCAGAAATCAATGCTTCATGGTGACTCCACTGCAGTAAGATTATTAGCTTTAAGATTTTCAAGATGGAGCCGATTGCAAGAAGATACGATCCCATGAGCCGAGATCACATCCCATGTTTTCCAAATAAAATGCCCAAGGTGGATTGGCTTCAGAATTTTCCTATGTTCAGAAATGTGGAAGGTAATCATGCTGCTGTTCATCTGGTGAAATTTCACATCCATGTGCATAAATTAAACATCGATTTTCCTGAAGACTATTTGATGAAGATGTTTATGGCTACTCTGGAAGATGAAGCCTGATCTTGGTATGAAATTTTGCCACCTGCTTCTATTTATTGTCTAAAAGATTTTCATACAATATTCTTTGAAAGGTATAAAGAATATTGTCTATCCTTAATAATAGTGCAGAATTGTTGTGAACACATTAGTAGTTTCATTGAATATCTTGAGAATTTTTATGGAGATAATGAATTGATGGATGGAGAAATCATGGAAGCATTGTATGAAAATTCGTTTCAGCAGCACACAGAAATCTTAGAGGATACTTGTCAAGATCAGCAGGTTGAAGATTTCCATATGGTTGAAGATGATGAAAGAAGAAGTTTCATTTCAGATCTAGCTGAAATAAAGGATGATACGTAGGAAAATGATGTTCCAATCTTAGATAGTGATGACGATAAATTAGATCGAGAGATAAATTGTGATGAGGAAAAACATGTTGTTCTAGATCTCATAAAAGAGAGTTGTATTGTTGAGGCTGCCTCAAATGAAGAAAACAGAGTTACAGACCTAAATGCTCTCATCCCACCAGAACTAGATCTTCACGAGGAGGTAGTTCATTCCCTCTATGAAAAACAAGATGAGATCTTCATTCAAGTAAGTGAAAAAGTTTCCTTGGATGAATCGTTGGTAAATGATAGAAATGTCATGTTTGGGTTTCAAGAATCATTTGAAGTTTCTTTTCTCATGATTGATGAATGTAATGAGAAACATGATAATCTGGCTATCATATTATATGAAGATGACCTACAATATATTCAGACTATAGAAGATCAGAACATTCAGGGCTGCCTTTCAGATTCTTCTTCATATGTCTCATGTTTTGAAATGTTTTTCCAAGAGGAGATATACTCATCTACTTGTTCAGAATTTTTTGAGGACCAGGAACATATTTTTACTGAAGTACATTATGAAGGAGGATCATAATCAAAAGAAAAAGACACCTTGTTTCTTTAGCAGGAGGTAAATCTTCATGTTTTTCAGGATCCACTGGCAAATCTGTTGCAGTCAGCAGTGAAGGTGATTATTGCAGTATTCAGTAATGAAGGAGATCATGGTCAATTATGTTTTAGGATGCCTAGTTACCAGTATCTATTGTTGACCAGAAGATTTGATTAGGAGAATCAATCAAGGAGGCATCTGCTTGATTGGTTACATTGGAAAGCACACTACACATGATTGTACATATTCCATCAGCAGGCAGTTGGTTGTCATCATGATTTGAAACCCTCGAATCTTGATGGACTGCTGCCACTAAAAAGCTTTGTAAGTACTTGTTTTAGTTAAGCCAGTCATGAGTCATTTGCGAGCCGGTTTTCAGTCTTTATATTAAGTTAGTTTGTGTCAGTTTTCAGTCATGCATTTTAGCTTGAGTTTTGACTCCATTGCCCAATGAATAAGGCGATGGTCTGCTCTCCCAAAGACCTGCAGTTCTTGGCACCTCCAAGGAGCTACCATCCCCATTGGAGCCAATGTTAGTGTCAGCCTTTGCATCCTTCCTCCAGTGATCAAACATGCTCTTACAAAGTGATTTTAAGGTGTCAAGGTCAATTTTTTTCATTTCAGTGAGCCTTCAAGCAAAATTTGATCACTAAGTATTAGGTCTAGGGTTTGTTTTCACTCTTTTCAAAGTTGTCCAAATGTTGGTCCATGTCACCATTAAGCTAATTTTACCATCATTCAAAGGGTTAAAATCATCATGTCAGGTTCCAATGGGTCATTTTACACCTTGTTCATGCTTCAGTTGTGCCTAGGTAAGGTTCATTTCCCTCTCCTAGGGTTTTGGAGGTAATTTCTCTTGGATGGTCAAATCATCAGAAAAACTTGTATCTCGATGTTCATACACCTTCCCCTATCCTTAATGTACCTTATTAATCACTTCCCATCACTGAAATCCCCCAAATTCCTCATTTTCGCACAAACCCTAGTTTCTTGCTACAACTTGGCAATTTTCTAGGCTAGGACTGTGTTTTGCCCTTTTGAACCCCTTCCCCTCACTCAATCTATCAAATTCCACTTTCCCCTACTTTCTAACATCCCTCCCTACTTCCAAAAATTTTCTAAATAATTTAGAAGCCCCTTATCCCCTTCGTTTCGCTTCATTTCGACAAATCCCTTGTTCCACACATCGGGATAGGTTTCACTCAAATGATGTTTATGAGAAATAAAAGATGAATTTTGGAAATATGAGAGCGGTTTTTGTCCACAACATTCCAAATAAGAAAAACCTCCTTCAATTTTTACACAGGTATCATGGTTTTAGAGAAATGTCAAAAATACCGTTGCCTCAGGAGAATCGATGCACCTCTGAAGTGACCTTGGGAAAATCAATATTTCTCCTAGCTTCGTTGGCAAAATGACTTTCTTGATGCATCAAATGATAACTAGACACAATGAGCTTTCCAATGAGCTATCCTAAGCTCAATTTGGAGTTGAGGAAGACCTTCACAAGTTGACTGCAACAGCACTCTGCCTTGAGGCAGCCTCATCTTGCACATTTTGACCAGTCTTGGGAGATTTGACTTTTGACAGGGTAAATGAACTCCAAATTGACAAATTATAGTTGGGATGGAAATTAGACTGAATAATATTTCCAACGAGCTATCATACACCCAATTTGTACACCAGGAAGGCCTCCAAATACCTCCTGCAAAATGTGTTATTTATGGCGCGGCGCATTGGGTTGGTGCATGACGCATTGGGCTGATACTCTAGTTTTCTCATTGCCTTCAACGAAATCCAAAATTTCTTGGCTCCTATACTCCAAATAAGTCAAATCTTCTTGTAATTTTCCATTGATCAGTTTTGGGTGTGGTTTCAAAGAATGGTTGAAGAACTTGAATGCTAAACTACAAACCCTATCCTCTTATTAAAGCTACTCCTTAGGGTTGTGTTTTGGTGTTTTGGTGCCAAAGACTCCTTTTCACCTTCACCTTGTTGTCCTTCCCTCACCTTAAACCCATCATCTCTATTAATCCCCTATTCCTCTACATCCCAAATCACTTATTTCTAAAGTCCTATGTTCCTATCCCTAAACCCTACCATTCCCTATTACTCTCCCTTTCCCATATCATTTGCAAGATTACCAAAATCCACAAAACCCACATTCCCCAAACATAATCAAGTGACTGTCTTCACATTATAAAATTCACTTGGTTGAACCATACTTTTCCCATAGTCCACTATACTCACTCTCCTTATTTACCACAGTCCCTTCCTATACAGTCCCTTCCTACCTGGCATATTTTGGCGATTGAAACAAGACACAAGTTCTCATTTATCATTCTCAACAAACCAAACATACACTTGGCATAGACTTTCAACACCATGGAGGCGGACATCGACACATCATACAACAGAGATAGTGATTCCACCACTGAAATTGCATGCACCAGGAGGGCACTGAAACGGCGGAAAAGGGAGGATAGACTCCGAATCTTGGCCGAAGCTTCTTTGGATGAGAATGGTACTTGATTATGAACCTCCAGCCCAAATTTCAAGGAATTTGGAGATAATTTTGTAAATTTTGAAATTTTTGGTCACAAAAGAAGTTTTTCTGCCCGACGTGTCGCGCCACTCGACACGCGCTTACGTTTGAGACATCTTCTGGAGGAAAACTTGATATTTTTGGGTTTTTTATGATAAATTATGCATGTTTAGACATGGCTAAGAGATTTCATCAAGTTCTGGTTGGTATTGAGGGTCAAAAACACTCCAAAAATGACCTTTTGCCACCTTTTGCACCAACAGGAACCAGTCTTGGGAGATTGAACGTTTGGAGGGGAAAATGACATACAAATCCAAAAATTCCACTTGGGTTGGATAGTAGATAGACATGGCTTTCCAATGAGCTATCATGAGCTCAATTTTGATTTCGAGAAGTGCCTCAAAAACAGGCTCAAATTGGCGTGACGCATTGAGTTTTCTGGCACGGCGCATAGAGAAATTTGGCCTCATTTTCACTCTTCAGCTCAGAAATTCGCCTAGTTTTGACTATTTTTACTTTCTGATGTAACTGTTGATCTATATTGATGTAACTTGATGACTATGATGTAATTTTAGCACATATTTACTTGTTCTAGAGGATTCATTCACTAAAAAGTGAAAATTAAATGAATGAATCAATTTCCTTCCATATAGAGGCAAGTTGTTTGATTGCCTAGATTTCAGTTCCTAGTTTAGAATTGGTTCAAAAAGCTCCTAGAATGATGAGATTGACCCCTAGAGGCATGGGAAGGGGTTAAACTTGTCTATATATTTTATTTTCTGAGACATTTTTAGGGTTGGACTCTTGGGAATAGTTTGGCACTTCATTGTACATACATTTCTGCATTTTTGGCAAAGGAAAGACCAGAGGTTTTGCAGCACTTGTTGGGATCCTTGTGGCCCTGAGCTTTGATGATTTTTTTCTCCATGTATCTATAATTTTCATTAATTTTTATGTATGCCATTTCCATTCTCTTTGCTTCCAAAATTAAACAAATGAGTAACTTAGGTAGAATTCATTAGTTTGCTGGTGCTCTGCCTTAAAATTTTGTTTAGTTTTATATGTTTTCGTCAGTTTCAAGAGGATCCTTGCACCTTATTTCCCTCTTCATCTCCTCAGCAGTATTTTCTATCCATTCATTGAATCTAAGACATCAAATCCATTTCCTTTCCTGCCCCAAATTGAACTCTACAAGAATTTGGCCTCATCCCCAAGCCCAAAATTGCCTTTCCCTTTTTCCAACAAAAAACCCCTAAAAATCATTCCAACTCCTTGATTAATATACCTAGCCTAAAATTAGCACTCATTTCAGTCATCTCAAGGCCTATTGATACATTTTTACTGAGATTGACCCAGAGAGAGCCCTCTCCTGTTCTGGTAGGGCTAGCTACTAGACTGAGCGTGGTTTGGTGTTACCCTGAATCCTACCTTCCTTCAGCCTAAGGTGGATTTTGGCAATAACAGAATGTATACAATGACTGAATTGCTATATTTTCGTGGTTTTGTTGTTGTAGTAATTTTTGACTAGACTCAGCTACAGAATACAGTCATTCTGTAGCCACTCACCTATTCTGCAGCTATCTTCATGTTTACACAGGTTCCAGGTGTCACCTCAAGGAAAAACGCATATGGGTGAATTCCAAAACACTCCCCCATCATTTCTTGCTCTCCACGAAGTCTGAGTTGAAATCTCCAAGCGGTTATGCACGTGGAAGAGATCAAAACTAAGAGTTAGACTTCTACTGGAACACGGACTCTACAGATGTCTGCAGTAAAGTACGAGGCCTTCACAAGATTTTTAATTTGATTTGAATTAGGAAAAAAACTTATCCCTATTTCCTCTCAAGGGAAGTTATGTAATTTTCTTATAAGATGGACTCGGGAGACCGAGAGACAGCTAGCTATATTTTGTTTTGTTGCTAGATCTCAAAAGAACGTAATACTCTATTTTTGAAGTATCACTCCTTTAATGAAAGAAGTTTGACTTTATTGCATGATCTGAGGCAATCTTCAGTAGATTTGTGTGCTAATCTGGTGGTAGAGGGCCCCTACTACTCGAGAAGCTCTGTGTATATGTTTAGATAAGTAACTTTAGCCTTGTTTCATTCCTAGTTTAAACAATTTTTTGAACTTTGTGTTTTATACTCACTTGCAGTGGATGCTACAGTCAGTCTTATTCTTACTAATTGTTCCAAAATATCACTAATATTGAATGGGATATAACTGTAGTATTTTAGGAATTAGTTGCATTTTTCTGAACTTTACGTTTTTGTGCTCAATTACATCAATTTTTACAGCTAGTCTTCTTCTTAGAATTATTCCAAAATATCACTAACACTGAATAAGGCATAGATGTGGTGTTTTAGAGCTTAGTTTCATTTTATTTTAAATTTTATGTTTTTATGCTCACTCACATTCAATATTAGAACCAGTCTTGTTCTTACAAATTGTTCCAAAATATCACTAATACTGAACGAGATAGGGTTGTGGTATTTTAGAGATTAGTTACATTGTAGTTTAGTTGTAATACTTTGGAGATTAATGGCGCTCTAATTCACTGTATTTCAAGTTAGATTAGTGGCACTCTAGTTCAGTTCCTCTTCACTGTATTTCAAGTTAGGTTAATGGCACTCTAATTCAGTTGTGGTCACTGTATTTCAAGTTTGATCGATTGCATTCTAATTCAGTATTTTAAGTTTTATTAGCTGTCAAAATTAGACTTTACGGCCTTCATTATTTACAAATTACTCTTGTTCTTAATTTTTATTAATACATCATTAGCATAGGAACAAGAATTGATAATGTCATTTTGAAGTGTCAACTGTTCTGCAATTTCACAACTTCACAAATTGCCTCTTGTCCAAAGTTATTCCAAAAGATTTCTAATTCTTGAATGAGGTTTGAACAGTGATATTTTGATTTGTAGAATATATTAATTTCGGTGTCATAGGTTAATTTAGAGTGGAGTTTCTCGTTATGTTGCAGACTATCTTTTCCAAATGTGTTCCAACAAATTTCTAGCCATGGATAAGATTAGGTTGTTTTTTACTTAGAAGAACCTCATTGCATTAAACTTACCCTTTTCTCAAGCTATTCCAACATATTTCTAATGAATGAATTTGATTGAGTTCATGTTATGAGTCATTTTCTTGTGAAGTTTTTCATTTTCTAAGTGCCATACATAATTTAGAATAGGTCTTGCTCTGTTTTAGTGTGACCAACAACCGCTCTTTACCAAAACTTAGTTCTTTTCCTTTTTAACACAAAACCACAAAACCAAAAACATTAGAAAAACACTAAACACAACGTAGTGAGAAAAAAATACCTAGGCACATATAGTGCACTTCACTTCAACAGTTTACTAACCCTGGTTGACAATTTATGACATCAATTTAGGAACACTAAGTTGAGCAAACATTTTGGCGCTGTTTCCAGGGAAGTGTAACTAGGTAGCTTTGTTTCTTACCTCCCAAAAACAATGATATGCATAGAGAAAGAGACTCGAGGGGTAGATTCATAAGAATAAGATGTTTGATTCCTAGAACACCACTTGTTTCACCAAGACCAAGAGCCAACACACCTCCAACTCAAACCCACATTCCATCCTTTACTAATCCTAGACACTCAGAGGACTTAAGATCAGATATTCCATTAGAAAGACCTTCCACTTCATCCACTGAACCTGTCTTAGAAGAAGATTCAAGGATCCCTGCTAGAGATACAAACTTTTCCACTTCCACAGAAGAATCAACTATGGCAGA
The DNA here is from genome assembly GCA_034641835.2 of Pinus albicaulis. Taxonomy (NCBI): domain Eukaryota; kingdom Viridiplantae; phylum Streptophyta; class Pinopsida; order Pinales; family Pinaceae; genus Pinus; species Pinus albicaulis. The sequence continues at coordinate 1,414,759,597 of CM076570.1, read as the reverse complement.
AGAAGGGGGAGGAGGAGTCTTTAATGGAGAACACACACTATTTGGAGGGGGTAGAGGTAAAGGTAGAGGAGAAGGAGGTAGAGGTGCAGAAGGAGAAGGAGGCAGAGGAAGAGGTAAAAGAGAAATGGGAAGCTCTTTTGGGTTTCCTATAGTAGATGAAGAAACCAATACAACTATAAAAAACATTTCACCCTCTGTCCTTCCAAACTTTTATGGACTTAAAACTAAAGATCCTGAAACCTTCCTATTTGAATTTGAAGTCCTATGTAGAACCTATGACTACTTACAAGATGCTCAAAAACTTAAACTATTCCCTTCAACATTAAAAGAAGCAACATTGAAGTGGTTTATGAGTTTGATCAACAGTTTTATTAGGACATGGGAAGACATAAAACAAGCATTTCTAGAGAGGTATTTGGATTACTATATGCCAGTCAACCATATGGAGGAAGTGTTTAAAATGGAAAACTTAGACCAAGACACCTTGAAAACTCTCTTGCTGAAGACAATTAGGGATGAATGGTTAGATATCCTTAACATGATGGGAAAAGGGGATATATCTCAGCTCACATTACCTAAAATAGCTGAATTATGTATCAACCTTTCAAGAGGGAAATCTAAAATTATAAAAGGACCAAGAGACCCTGCTCTTGCAAGGGTGAGTAAGTCTGCTTTTGGGACAGTAAGTAGGGTAGAAATAGGACATATTCTTGATGAATTCAAATCTGACTGTATCAACCTTTCGAGAGGTAAATCTAAAACTATAAAAGGACCAAGAGACCCTGCTCTTGCAAGGGCGAGTAAGTCTGCTTTTGGGACAGTAAGTAGGGCAGAAATAGGACATATTCTTGATGAATTCAAATCTGACATTTTAGGGAGTCTTAGTGAACAAATAGAAACCCTTAAGTTACAAAACAAGCAAAAGGCTGAATCTGATGCCTTAGCAATCTTTTGTCACAAATGTAGAAATAAGCATGCCTTGAGAGAGTGCCCTTTGGATGCAAAAGTTGTAGAGACTTGTGTAATTTATTCAGAAAAACATGAGACCAACAGTTTTCCTTCACTTCCTGGTCTTAAAGCTGTCTTTCAAGAAGAAATCCTTACAAATTCCACAGAATCTCTCAATTTTGTCTCTAGAAGGCCTTGGCAAGGACCTAAAACACAAGGATTCCATGATCAGCTGTATAATCAACCACCACCAAACTAGAATTCTTGGCAGCAACCTTGGCCCCACTTTCAAAATCAATCTCAAACTTGGGCACAAGGAGCACAAAATCCCTATGGAAGATACTCTCGGTACTATCAATATCCACCATCTTATCCACCATATCCACATTTCCCTCCTCAAAAAAACTCTCAACAGAATCATCAAAATCCACAACATCAAAATCAACCACTTCCATTACCATTTCCTCAGAAAACAAATCAGTTTCCTGCCCAACCCATACCAAACCCCAACAATAAAAATCCTCAGAACACATACATGATAGAAGCCCAACAGTTTCCAACTTATTTGATTACTACTTTAGACCTTAGTGATGTTTTAACTTAGGTCTGGAAGAATACATGAAAAGAGGAAACCTTCTGTAATCATACAAGAACAAGATAATTCTGAGGAAGATTCTCTACAGGTAAATAAAAGTCTTGAAGAAGACACATATTTTCAGGTCCCAAATACTAAAAAATCAAAACAAAAAGAACAAATAATTTCAACTCCTATATTAGAGCAGCCAACAACATCCACCTCTACACCTCCCTTTCCAGAAAGATTACAAATTGATAGGGGTGTAGAAAAACAAATTTTGGTGCCTAATTATGATTTCCTAGATGAGCTGAGAAATGTTTGTATTAAGATCCCATTATTGCAAGCTATCAAGGAAATTCCAATCTTAGCAAAGACAATAAAGGAGTTGAGCATGAAGAAAACAGGAAAAAGAATAAGAGAGACAAAGAAAATTCAACTGGCAGGAAAAATAGAAGATATCATGATGGGTAGGATTGCTATTCCAAAGTATCTAGACCCAGGAAATCCAGTTGTTAAAATTCACATCAATGGAACTGAGATCCAAAACACACTCATTGATTTAGGAGTATCAATTAATATCATGAGTAGACAAATCATGGATAAACTGAAACTTCCTAATCTTCTTTTTACACCCACATTACTACAATTAGCAGACAGATCTATGATCAAACTTGATGGGGTAATAGAAGACATTTCAGTGTCCCTAGATTCTTGGGAGTATCCTGTGGATTTTATGATCCTAACTCCTAAGAATAATCTTGGGGGGCATCCTATTATATTAGGAAGACCTTGGTTAGCTACAGCTGATGCTTTCATTAGTTGTAGATCCAGTGATATGTATATCTCTGATGGTAGTTCAACCAAGAAATTTACCTCGTATCCTCCAGCAAAGACAATTACAGATTTAGATGATACTCAATGGATAGAGGATGAAGAAGACTTACAACCTCTCTTCACAATTTTAGAAATTAGTGAAGATAGCCAAATTATGAATACCTTAGAGAACTTTGAATCCTCTTTGGAATACAAACATGAACAATTTCAAGAAGAATCCAAAATTGAGTTTTTATCATCAAGACAAATGTCTGTTTATTCCATGGATAAATTTGGCAGCTCCACAAGTGAGATATTTCCAGGCAAAACTTTAAACATAAACAAGAACCTAGAGAAATATCAACAAGAAGAGTTAGTCAAGATATTACAGAGACATTCTTTTGCATATGCATGGGAGTACACTGATATGAAAGGGATAAGCCCTAAGACTTGCACTCATCACATCTACATAGAGGAAAATTGTAAACCAATCAGACAACCTCAGAGACAAATGAATCCAAATCTTAGGGAGATTGTTAAAGAAGAATTGTAGAAATTGTTAAATGTCAACTTTATCTATCCCATTTCAGATAGTCAGTGGGTTTCTCCTTTGCTAATTGTGCCAAAGAAAAATGGTAAATGGAGGGTATGTATTGACTACCGAGAATTAAACAAAGCTACTCTTAAAGATCATTTTCCCCTACCTTTCATAGATCATGTGTTAGATACATTAGCTGGAAAAAAGTACTTCTCATTTTTAGATGGGTTTAGTGGTTATAATCAAATTCAAGTAGCACTTGAAGATCAAGACAAAACCACATTTACCTGTCCTTGGGGTACCTATGCTTACCAAGTGTTGCCATTTGGAGTATGCAATGCACCTGCAACATTTCAAAGGGCAGTACTAGGAATCTTTTTAGATCTAATACATGATTATGTAGAGGTATATATGGATGATTTCACAGTTTATGGAAACACATTTGAAGAGGCCTTAGCAAAGTTGGAAATTTTTTTAAAGAGATGTAAAGAAACAAATATTTCACTTAGTCATGAGAAGTGTTTTATGATGTTTACTGAAGGAATTGTTTTGGGGCATCACATTTCAGGGGATGGGATTAGAGTTGATGAGTCAAACGTTGAAGTCATATCTAACTTATCTATTCCAAGTTGTCAAAAATATATTAGGAGTTTTCTAGGATTTACAGGATATTAGCGAAGGTTTATAGAAAACTTCACCAAGATAGCATCTCCACTTTTCAAATTACTTACCAAGGACTATGAATTTAAGTGGAATCCTGATTGCCAGTTAGCCTTTGAGACCATGAAAAAAAAATCTCTGAAGCACCTATTTTAAGGGGACCTAACTGGAAGTTACCTTTTCATATTTCAACAGATGCCTCGGATACAGCTCTAGGAGCAGTATTGGGACAAAAAGACCTGATATCTTATGCCATCTACTATACTAGTAAAAATTTGACTCCTTTAGAGTTAAACTATACTGTAACTGAAAAAGAGTTTTTAGCTGTTGTTCATGCCATAAAAAAATTCAGACACTATATAACAGGCTATCAAACTTTTGTTCACACAGATCACTCTGCAATTAGATATCTAATGAACAAATCAATTAATAATGGCAGAGTCATAAGATGGTTATTGCTTTTACAGGAATTCAACATTACCATTATAGATAGGCCTGGAAAACAAAATACAGTAGCTAATTTCCTATCTAGACTCCAAAACATCAAAGACAATACCCTAGTTGAAGATCAATTCCCTGATGAATATCTTTTTGCAATTTCTACTCAGAATCCTTGGTTTGCTGACATTGCTAATTATTTAGTTTCAGGGAAATTTCCTTCAATAATGAATGCAAGAGACAAAAGAAAGATCATTTATGACAGTGCAAAATATTCATGGGTTGCTAATGAGTTATACAAGACAGGTCCAGATTTTATCATTAGGATATGTGTTCGGGAAGATGAGATGCCTGAGATTCTCAAGGCATGTCATGATGAACCTTGTGGCGGACACTTTGCTGATAAAAGGACAGCCTATAAGATCCTTCATTTGGGATATTATTGGCCATCCCTGTTTAAATATGCTAAAGAGTATGTCAAAAGGTGTGACAGTTGCCAAAGGGTAGGGAAACCTTCTCCTTCAAGTGAGATGCCATTGCAGCCTCAGGTACATATTGAACCTTTTGAAAAATGGGCTTTAGATTTTGTAGGACCTATTAGTCCTCCATCAAGACAAAAGAAATATATATTAGTTTGCACTGATTATGTTACCAAATGGGTAGAAGCTAAGCCATTACTTTCTGCTACTGAAGCATCTGTAGTTAATTTTCTTTTTGAGGAAATTTTTACTCGTTTTGGTGTCCCAAGGGAAATTGTTACAGATCAAGGAGCTCAATTCACATCAAGGCTAGTGGAACAAATGATGGAGAGGTACAAAATCAGACACGGAAAATCTACTCCCTATCATCCACAAGCAAATGGTCAAGTGGAATCTACTAATAAGGTCATTGAAGGGATCCTAACAAAGACTGTTCATTTACATAGAAGAGATTGGGCAGACAGGCTTCCTGAAGCTTTGTGGGCCTATAGAACTACATGGAGAAGCACAATAGGTCATACTCCCTATGAAATTGTTTATGGAAAACAAGTTTTGTTTCCCATAGAGTTTCAGATTCAAACTTTTAAAATGGCAGTTCAGCTAGGACTTGATCTAATAGAGGCACAAAAGCACAGATTGGAGCAGATTAATGAATTGGATGAGATCAGACAGGATGCAGTCCAGAAAACAAGTATAGTCCAACAGAAAAGGACTAGATGGCATGATAAGTACATCAATGAGAAGAAGTTCAAATAAGGTGACTGGGCTCTCTTGTTTGATTCAAAGTTCAAATATTTTCAAGGTAAATTCCAAACACATTGGCTTGGACCATATGAAATTGTGAAATTTTTTGACAATGGAGCAATAAAAATCAGGACAATAGGTGAAGAAGAGGTCACTTTTCCTGTGAATAGTCATAGATTGAAGCTATATCACAAGCCACTTTCAAGAGAAGAATTTGTCAAGAGATTCTAGGAAAATAGTGATGTGAATTTAATGAAGAAGAATTTTTCTTCTTCATCAACTTAATTGAATTTTCTGAAGTCAGATATTTGAAAAAAAAAAAAATATTTAAAAAAAAAGAAAGAAGATATAAAAATAAATAAAAATAAAGTATAAACATGAAAACTAATCTTTGATTAGCATGTTTATATAGAAAAGATAGAGTGAAAATCAGAGTCTTTCTGACACTTTAGCTTTTCAAATTTGTTCTCTTTCTGGAAGCAGCTATTACAAAATCATAAGTGCAGATTCATTTTACATATCATATTCCACTTATGATCCATTTCACTCCATTTATGCATACTCCATTTCACTTCATTCATCCATACTTCATTCATTTCATTCCATGGTCCACCTCATTTCCATCTCAGATTTTTAAGTTTGATCTCTTTCTGCAATTGAATAATACAAATCACAAGTTGCAGGCCACTTTTCATACTTCACTCCACTTCATAGTTGTGATCCATTTCATTCCATTATTCACCTCACTCATACTCCATTACACCATATTTCATTATCCATTTTAACTCATTTCATACAACATTCCATTCATGTTTCAAACCATTCCATTTCATGTTTCAAAGGTTATACAGGAAGATTCTGCAGCCAGTCAGACATTCTGCAGCCAGATATCCTGAAGGCACTGTCCAGTAATCATTTGATCAGCAGCAAATTGATCCTGCATATCTATGAAAACAAGAAAAATCAAAGGGATTAAGAAGACTGAAGAATCAATGATTTTCAAAGGAGGTCAAAGCATATGAAAATCACAAAAATCAAAGGAAAGACAAAGGTAAAGCTATGAAATTATTATGATGACAGATCATAAAAGTCTTAGTATAGTTAAGTCATGTATGATTCAAAAAGTTATTTTTATTAATCGGGTTGATCATGCCTATCAAACCTATCATAAAAACTTTGGACAAAATCCCTTCCACTCCACCATTCCAAATCATCATTTAAAACTTAACGGTTAAGTACTGAAGTGACCTAATCGGTCACGTCGTTAGCCTGAAGCACTTACTGATGATTTTGAAATTTACACGAGAATTTTTCCGTGGTCTTTTCTTCCGTGATAGTTATCAACTCATTAATTCGTGTGCATCACCCTCACCTCATTATACTCATTTCATAACCACTCCATGTCATTTCTTTCCGTAGCCAATTCTTAGCCATTTCAGTCTGTAAAACAGAGAAAAAATCTTTGGAGTAAAAAATGACTCTTTAATAGCCATTTTCACCGTGGATAGAAGAGCAGTGCATTGAAGGTTGAGAAGAAAAACCATGGGTCTCATAGTAAGGTCCAAACCAGTCGGAACCAAGTACTTGGAGGGTTACCCACAGATCAGAGAAATGCTTCAGCAGGCTGCGTGGTTGCAATTTTTGGAAAACTTCAATGGTTTTCATAAAGAGGTAACTAAAACATTTGCACGGTCCTTCAATAGAGCAGAAGTCGAAATAGGATATGTTAAATTCACTATTATAGAAGCTTTCATTGCAGAAGCAACGGAATTACCCAGGCAAGGAGAACTCTGGTTCAAAAATAGGGAATTTCACAATGAGGCATGGAGGCAAATGCTCAAAACACCAGGTATGCATGTTTCCATTTTTAATAGGGGTATTCCTAGCTCAGCACTGAAAAAAAATGGAAGAATATGTTGCTCATTTTGCAAAAAATTATAACTTGTGAAGGAAGGTTTGGTACCCTGTATGTTTATCATATTCGGTTAATGATGCATTTTTTAGATGAAGAAATAAATTTACCCTTTTTCCTACTTCATAGTCTGAAGAGAATGGCCTCTAATGTTCAAAAGAGGATTGAATTCCTGGAAACCACCTTGTATCACCATGGTTTAGTCAAAATCCTAGTTGAACATCATTTGAGAAAAATGGGAGACAATTGGGATGAGTTCCTAGTGAGAAATCACTTTGAAGAACCCAAGGAATCTCCACCTAAAGGAAAACTTACAAAAAGAAGCAAGAGAAAGGAAATTTCTAAAGTTGTTGAAACTAAAATTGGTAAATCAATACAAGAGGACAATGAAGAGATGATTTCTGAGAAATTGGCTGAAATTAAGAAACAGCTTAAGAAGGAGAGGATAATAAGAAAATATGCCAAGGAGAAAGGAGAAGGGCCATCTAAACCAAGACAGAGCCACGGGCTCAGAGGTATATTGAAGAAAACAGAGGGGAGACAAACGAGAATCATAAACATTGAGGATGAAGAAACTCTAGAAATAGACCCAGCACAACAACAAATTTACAATTATGTTGAGTCATTAGAGAAGAGAGCCTCATAAAGTAGAGACATAACTCCTAGCCCACCAGAATCTACAATTGATATGCTAAGAAGAGATAAATATGAGTTAGAAGTACTCAATAGGCATATAAAAAATGAGAATGAAAATTTAAGGGAGCAGGTTAAGCTGAAAAGTGATATGAATACAACTCTCTCTCTACAAATGGAAAAGTTGTACAAGGCTAATGAGAAATTGAAGAAGAAAAACAAAAATTTAAGCAGGGCACTTACAAATTTGAGATTCAAGTTGGTCATAAGAAAGCCCAGAAGGCCATTGACTATCAGGAAAGGCAGAAGAAGAAGCCTAGATGTCCTAGCAGAAGTCTCAGAATATATGAGTTGATTGCATGAGGACATGCAAAAGCCTTGCAGTAGGGGTATGTTCAGCCCCAAAGATGTCCTTTTCTTTCACCACATTTCACTTCATTTCCTTTGTCCCTTATCAATTACAGGCTTAAATTATCAATAGGATTGATTAAAGTTAATTTAAGAATGTATACAATCACTGACTTGCTATATTTTTGTGGCTTTGTTGTTGTAGTAATTTTTGACTACACTCAGCTACAAAATATAGTCATTCTGCAGCCAGTCGCCTATTATGCAGCTATCTTCATGTTTACGCAAGTTCTAGGTGTCACCTCAAGGAAAAATGCATATGGGTGAATTCCACAACACTCCCCCATCATTTCTTGCTCTCCAAAAAGTCTAAGTTAAAATCTCCAAGCGGTTATGCACGTGGAAGAGATCAAAACCAAGAGTTAGACTTCTACTGGAACACGAACTCTACAGATGTATGCAGTAAAGTACGAGGCCTTCACAAGAGTTTTAATTTGATTTGAATTAGGAAAAAATCTTATCCCTATTTCATCTCAAGGGCAGTTATGTAATTTTCTTATAAGAAGGACTCGGGAGACCGAGAGACAGCTAGCTAGAATTTGTTTTGTTGCTAGATCTCAGAAGACTGTAATACTCTGTTTTTGAAGTATCACTCCTTTCATGAAAGAAGTTCGACTTTATTGCATGATCTGAGGCAGTCTTGAATAGATTTGCGTGCTAATCCGGTGGTAGAGGGCCCCTACTGCCCGAGAAGATCTTTGTATATGTTTAGATAAGTAACTTTAGCCTCGTTTCATTCCTAGTTTAAACAATTTTCTGAACTTTTTGTTTTATACTCACTTGCAGTGGATGCTATAGGCAGTCTTATTCTTAATAATTGTTCCAAAATATCAATAATATTGAATGGGATATAACTGTAGTATTTTAGGAATTAGTTGCATTTTTCTGAACTTTACGTTTTTGTGCTCAATTACATCAATTGTTACAGCTAGTCTTCTTCTTACGAATTATTCCAAAATATCACTAACACTGAATAAGGCATAGCTGTGGTGTTTTAGAGCTTAGTTTCGTTTTATTTTGAATTTTATGTTTTTATGCTCACTCACATTGAATATTACAACCAGTCTTGTTCTTACGAATTGTTCCAAAATATCACTAATACTGAACGAGATAGGGTTGTGGTATTTTAGAGATTAGTTGCATTGTAGTTTAGTTGTAATACTCTGGAGATTAATGGCGCTCTAGTTCACTGTATTTCAAGTTAGATTAGTGGCACTCTAGTTCAGTTCCTCTTCACTGTATTTCAAGTTAGGTTAATGGCATTCTAATTCAGTTGTGGTCACTGTATTTCAAGTTTGATCGATTGCATTCTAATTCAGTATTTTGAGTTTTATTAGCTGTCAAAAATAGACTTCACGGCCTTCATTATTTACAAATTACTCTTGTTCTTAATTTCTATTAATACATCATTAGCATAGGAACAAGAATTGATAATGTCATTTTGAAGTGTCAACTATTCTGCAATTTCACAACTTCACAAACTGCCTCTTGTCCAAAGTTATTCCAAAATATTTCTAATTCTTGAATGAGGTTTGAACAGTGATATTTTGAGTTGTAGAATGGATTAATTTCGGTGTCATAGGTTAATTTAGAGTAGAGTTTCTCCTTATGTTGCAGACTATCTTTTCCAAATGTGTTCCAACAAATTTCTAGCCATGGATAAGATTAGGCTGTTGTTTACTTAGAAGAACCTCATTGCATTAAACTTACCCTTTTCTCAAGCTATTCCAACATATTTCTAATGAATGAATTGGACTGAGTTCATGTTATGAGTTATTGAGTTCATGTTATGAGTCATTTTCTTGTCAAGTTTTGCATTTTCTGAGTGCCATACATAGTTTAGAATAGGTTTTGCTCTGTTTTAGTGTGACCAACAACTGCTCTTTACCAACACTTAGTTATTTTACTTTTTAACACAAAACCACAAAACCAAAAACATTAGAAAAACACTGAACACAACATAGTGAGAAAAAAATACCTAGGCACATATAGTGCAGTTCACTTCAACAGTTTACTAACCCTGGTTGACAATTTATGACATCAATTTAGGAACACTAAGTTGAGAAAACAGTCATTGCGGATATTAATCCCATCAAATACCTACTCACACATTGCCTAATGAGCGATAAGTACACCCACTGGATAGTCATTCTCCAAGAATATGACTTAAAGTTTTTCTCCCCTAAGAGAGAAAAGGCACTTACCTTAGCAGAGTTCGTTATAGACCTCCTAGGAGATACCAAGGGATCACTAGTGAATGATTCTCTACCAGATGAGCATCTCTTCTTCGTAGCACCCGATGACCTTTGTGACAAAGACATTCTCCTCTTTCTACGAACTCAAAGGTTCATACCTCATCTCACTCGAGACGATCGTCGGCGTGTATGCCACCAGGCCCCCCGATATCTCCTCATGGGATATTTTTTGTACCGACAAGGCATGGACACCATTTTAAATTGATGCCTCACTCACAACCAAGCGGAAAAACCCCTTAATGACTACCACAAAGGTGCTTGCGGCAGCCACATATATGGAATGCAGCCGCTCAAAAATCCCTACGGGCAGGATATTTTTGGCCCTACCTATTTTGGATTTCATTATAGAAGTCAAGAGATGTGACCAATGCTAATGCTTCACCCATAAAGCAAGAGTAGCCCCCACTCCTCTGCATCTTGTCATTTTCATTGACCCCTTTTGTAAATGGGGAATTGACGTCATGACTTGCAACCCCGCAACATCGGGCAACCATAAATATATCATATTGGTTGTGGATTATTTCACCAAGTGGGCAGAGGCCATGCCCACATACGAAAACATCGCAGAAACCACCGCTCGATTTCTGTTTCACCACGTGGTCTCGTATTCGGCGCTCCCAAAGAGTTAGTCTCCCACCATGGGAAACACTTCGAGAATGAAGTTTTGGAGGAGCTATCTCACCACCTCAGATTCACCCACGAAATTTCTTCACCATACTATCCCCAATCCAATGGAAAAGTAGAAGCGGTAAACAAAGTACTAAAAACTATGTTACAACATATGCTGAATAGCCATAAAACAAACTCGCACCACATGCTCTTTTCTGCCCTGTGGGCATACCACACAGCTCTGAAGAAATCCACTAGTTTCACTTAATTCCACTTGGTATATGGGGTCGAAGCCATGATTCCCATAGAATGCGAGATCCGGAATTTGCATGCTGCCATCAAAATCCTCAAGGATGCCCAACCCTTAAAACAACGCCTACTACAACTACATCTCGTCGACGACAGTCACTACAACACAACGAGGCCCATAAGAAAAGGGTAAAAGCATCATTTGACCACCACATCAACCCTCGCTCATTCACCAAGGGAGAAATAGTCCTCCACTATGATGTCGCAAAAGAAGCCATAGGGCCAAGAAAGTTCGAAACCTTGTGGAAAGGACCCTACATCGTAAAAATTTGCCTCCACCAGGGCGCATGCATCTTGATGGAGCCGGACGAGCCATGCCTCAGTAACCCCATCAATGGCCTTTACCTCAAGAAGTTCTACCCATAAGGGCCAAGCCATCCTTACCCTAGAGTTAATGTACACAAACCCAACCACTTTAAATTTTTGACCGAAATACTTATTACAAAATGCGCTCGAGTGCCAAAATGGATTACCAACCCAAACCTTACTTTAGATTTGTTGCTGGAGTATCAAGATGGCCTCAAAGTTTAGCAGTAGCTGCTTGGGTCATCTATCACCCTGACCGATCACCAATCTTCACCAACGGTGTGTATATCAGTTCAGCAACAAACAATCAGGCAGAATATGATGCCATCATCGGACTTATGTGTGACATCCTCCATCAGGGCATACACCATATGCATGTCTACCTCAATTACAAATTAGTAGTGTCGTAGTTAAACCAAACATTTGAGATAAGAGGTTTACATCTATTTAGAAAATATTTGCATGCAAAAAGATTAAGACAATTTGACTACATTATATTCACACATGTACCAAGGAGTCAAAACCAAATAGTTGATCGCATAGTTAAAAATATTCTAAACTGAAATGCATATCGAATAAACCATCACACATAAATAACAAAAAACATAGATGTCAATCAACACAACATGTAGAGCCGAAAAAAATATCTCTCATATATATCATAGTGTATGTATCTAAGTACAAAAAATAGTGTCTCTGACCCATAAGTCAACCCAAAGATACACAAAAAGTCGTTAAAAATAGGGGAAGCATCCTCATAGTGGGTGCTTTCCCCATGTACAAATGAAATCTAGGGTGGTCCTCCCCCAAGTGGGGCACTTGGACCCACAACCGCTCTCGGTACCACTACTGGAGCCATGGTCAAAACTGAGAAAAACAGACCGATAGTCCCTCTCTCGGGCCATCAACATCACCAGCCAGCCCTCCTCGAGGTCATCCAAAATGCCTTGAGAAGGAATCCACTGGGTCAAGTGGTCCACTTGATCCCGTGCATCCTCCAAAATTGACACCCGAGCAGTCAGTTCAGGAATGTGAGCCTTCGCCACATTAGCACGTGCCACCTCCACATTGACATGAGCTCGCTTGGTCGCAGACTCAGAAGCAACTGAGCTGCTACCCTCTCTCGAAGGGCCAACACCACCCCTAGGTCCACCACCCTGGGGATGTGCAGGATCTCCTCCCAGCCCCCTGTGACCACTCTGAGGTCTCTAAAGGAGGACCGTGGCCAACTAATCGAGCCACAGGCCAACCTACGTTGCCGACATCTGCAAGAGTAACCAAAAATATGTCAGTGTCACCATCAAAACACATAAAAACATATATACTCAAATAAATGCAGAAAACATAGAAACATACCTGCTGGCCCCCAGGCATAATCGGGAGGGAGACCCATCTCTGGATCCCCTTGGAAGTCCATCACTCCATATGAGAATGACAGAAACATCTAGGGCTTGACCTCAAATCATACCTCTATCGTGGCATTCCAGTAATGCCCCATCATACCTCCACCTCCTCGCGACATCACAAGATCCCACCTCCTCATGCGAGGGTCCCATGGCTCCTCGGGAAGCACCACCACCACCGGTCTCAATAGTACCACCCTCTCATACATGATGCTGCATAGAATACTAGTGTAGGCAAACAACTTTCATCTATTTCAGACCTTCTTAAGCTGCGCCACCATCCCGTCATAGCAGAAGCGGGAAAAATTGAAAAAGTGCCCGGCCCTCAGCCAACACAAGACTTGAACGTATGGGCCCGATGCCCGATGTGGAGCCAACCACCCTGAAAGTCACACAATAGCTGCAAGAGCACATTGCTCATCCAATTCTGTCATAGAGGCAATTGCTATGCACCCCTCCGTAAGGGGCGCCCCGCCAGAATGATGCACCTGGAACCTCTCCAAATCCACTGTCCTAGAAGGGAGTGGATACTATAACACCTCACCATGAAGCAGTAGCCCAACCACAAAGTATATATCTGTCTGAGGATGGATATCAAGGTCAATCCCATGCAGCATAAACATGTTGCACCTCCTGTGCCAATGCTGGATCAAGTAATGTAGTAGTCAGTCCCGTGACCGAAGAAGCTCATTCTCCACAAACTTGAGGAGACCCCATTGTGCCAACTGTCAATGTGCTTGACCATCGACAGCTAATGTAGTATGAAGCACAGGTCAATCTCGCTCCCTCCACAATAGCCTGTCATCCAAATGGGAACTTGTAAACAACAGAAAAAACATCAAAAATATGAAAAAAAAACCAAAAACATTTCCCTCGGCCTTTTGCGTGCCTATCCCTTAGAAAGGTGCACTGAAGGTGTGTCTATATTTCTCACATGTGCACCAAAAGAGGAGAAAAGAGCACCTAATGCATGCAAAACCCAAAAAAATGCCCGCAGAAGGCGCGCCCTTACCCTAATCGCCCACGCAATCTAAGGTAAAAATGGCTCAGAATACATACAAACCGGTTTTTTACAGATCCCTACATGCTCAAAATGAAAAAATTAAAGTGGAGGACGTCATGGAGGTTACATGGGCATGCTATCGATAATCCCTGGTGCTCAGGCTGACTGCAACAACAAGAACTACTCCACAAAAGCCTCTGACCTCTCAAAAAACTCAACAAAGCATAAATGAATTGAATTAGGGTCATATTCACCTATATGTCACCCTTTTGAAAAATTTTAGAGGACCGTAACAAAATCTTAGAAGTTCTATTCTAGGAACCGAAAGCAGCACTGTGATCAGCACTCCATAATGAACAAAGATGATGCCACACATTCACACTCCCAAAAAAATAAATTTTCAGCGCCAGTTGGTATGCCCTCTCTGACCTTCTTTTGTGAAGCTCATGTCTTTCAATAATATTTGATAAAGAATATGCTTTCACTTGAGGTAGTTGTTTTTTTAGGAAAGCTCACAAATAATCCATAACTCCATCCATTGAAAGTTTCAATAGCAGGTATCATTCTACCCCCAGCATGGTAGAGTCCAATAAAACTCTACATATCTTGACATAGCTTAGCCATCAGAAATTAACCATAGGCTCCACATATTCGACCTTTTTTATCATCACATCGCCTTGCACATGATATACATCCTTGTTGGTCGATAGAACCTCCCCTCCATGGCGCTTGTCACCTAGTGTAAACCATATATCACAGCAAAAGTGACACCATGGCCATACAACTTCAGTCCAGGAAACACCTCTTGCACATTCATCCACCATGCATAAGGTCAAGTTTTACCATACGAACTAAAACCCCTTTCCCAGATGGCCAAGTTGTACAAGCAGTTCAAAAGTGCACTACTCCACCTTGCATTTGGCCTACCATACCTCCATCAACATAATCCTATTTGCAATAATTTTTCATCCGCTTCTTCAACTTCACACATGAGACCAACCAATGGGCCTCCCACCCTTAGAAAAACACCTTCCTCACATCATCAGCGAGCAAACACTTTCATGTTTTGGGGCACCTGTTTCTATGTCTTGTGCAAACCAAACCCTATTATTTTATTCGTTTGGTAAGTATACAAAGACAAAAAATGGTGCACTGTATCCCCCACCCACTCATTCATTTTTTCTCCCATGGTAGTAGTCCCTACACACCCTTGGTCGGAGTATACCACCCACACACAAAAGCCGCTATGAAATTCATAAAATTTTTATACCCACCCTAGAAGTCCTACCAACTACAGGGATTTCCACATTAGAAATAGTTATGACAGCCGCCAAGCTGCTTCTTATACTCCATCCTTGGGCCACTAAATCCCCATCATCAGTTTTTAGTCACCCCTCATCACCATGGCTATGTTAAAACCATCACATCCAAGATCCTGATCCTTTGTATCAGTGACCCCCTTGTTCAGTTGAGGCTTATATTTTCTCAACTTCAACACCTACTTTCCAAAAAGGAAGCAGTACCTTGGCTCACCCCTCTCAAAAAAAGGGTCATCCTCGGGTGGCACTATGCGAGACATCATTGCCCACAGATGTCTTCGATCCTCCTAACATTCGACTACAGCACAAGCTTTCATGTCAAGATGGTATCATACCTTACAACCATTTCACTTTGATAAAATTCGTCGAAGACCTGTGCCTTCATAAGCGTCTCTTCTAGCAATGCTTACATGGGAATGTCCCATCCATCAGCTATGCGTACAATGCACAACTATATGCCATACCAAGATTACACATATGGGTACCACATTCCACCTATTTTCAAAGTAAAAATGCCCTTGAGGGCATCAACAGTCGTTGTCATCAACCAACATATCACTACCATATTAGTGACATAGACAGAACATGTATCTATCAAATAGATTTGTTTAACTAGCCACAACATTACAAGCATGGGACTTGCCCGCCTCGTAGAAAATTTTTATATATTATATTATATTTTCTTACAGGGGTCACATAGGACATGGTCGCTCTTTGAACCGGTGCAGGGTGTCTCCAATTCCAAGCTACATGCAGGTCTCTCTTTCTTTACGCACAATATACAGAAAAGAAACTATAATGTATTTTGGCTATACAGTTCTTCCTAGACCTAACACATTAGGGGGAAACAATTAACACTGGAAAATCATACAAGCAAAGATGACATTATTTAATGTCATACAGAAGGATTTACAGGGCTAAGAGACATTAGAGAATCTGGAAAGTATTTAAAAATCTCTAAGCTCTGAGAAAAAATCAAATTTGAACTAGTCATAAATGCTTTTGCACGCAAAATCCTTCGATAATGCGCCTTTGAGTGCCTTTTGACCCAAAAAGCGCCCAATACTGGGAGTGGCGTAAGTCACTTTTTGGGACCACAAAAAGCACACTCAAGGACATTGATTCCACACTTAAATCCACCTAAGGAAAACCACCCAGGCCTCCTTAGGACATCAAGGGAGCACACAACAGAATAAATGTGGCACACAATGGAATCAACCTCCTCTCTTGGGTCACCATCCAAAATGTACGAAGATAGGAAAGGAGGATTTGAATTCTCCTATAAAAGGCCACCAAGAGATGAATAACTTGAGAGCACATTGTTTTGATGGCCAGAATTTCCCCAAGCAATACCAGCAGTGTGTAATCCGAAGCAGAGATAGAGGGGACTTAGTTGTTAGCCATCCAACAACTTCATTCCACCATAGTAGAGAGAGGGATATTTTGCACCAAGGTAGCTTGGGAGTAAAGACATCCTTGCATCAGGACTTAGAACCCCCAGTTCTAAGGGCCCCTTGGAAAGTGGGTTAAATTTTCATCCTCATATGCTACCAACACTCAATAAGAGGGGACGTAAGCGTCGCCATTTGGATTATTGAAGTTGTTTGAATATATTAGAGATTTTGTGTTATTTGTTTTAGTTTTAGTTTAATTCTTATGCTTGAATATGAATTCTATTTCTCTATCTAGTATGTTTATGTGCTAGCATGTTCCATTAACTTGCTTGACTCCATATATTTTTTACCCGTGATCAATAACTTAAGAGGGTAAACCACACACATTAAGTTGGTGTGATTTCATACATACATGCACAAAACACACTAACACACCCAGTATGGTCACCATTATGTTTTCGCCTCGTATATTCCAAAGGCTGAAAACAAAACGTCAGAGGGCCAACATCAAACTGCTTTAGAATCTAGGACCTAGCATTCCTAGACTCAGAGAGGGATCTATCTATTAGATATAGCTCTTTTATAGGGGAATTTAAGGCTAGCTATTAGTGCATAGTGGTTTTATTGAAGATTTATGGCTAAGGAAGCAGAATAGGGCCATTGGGATATGGAGTCAAACAGGTGTAAACATATTCAAAGCAATGAATAACTGAGGTTAGGTGGAAACAAGCAAGCTAGCCATGTCAATGGATCTTGGCATCTTGTGAAATGGAAATGAGGAGGATATCAAGTTTCAACGGGAATGCAGAGCAGACCGTCTACAAATTCTGCATTTTGGTCTAATACGACAACATAAAGTACTGTTTTAAGACTGATCAGGGTAACCCATGGTAAATCCTACACAAAAAATTCTATCTGCAGTATCCCCATGGAACTCTTATGCACATGGATCTATTCTCTCATGATGCATATAAAGAGACATATTTAGTGGTTGAGGATTTCAAGGAGGTGTTTTAGCAATAATAGAGATAAATTCTTATGCATGATGGTGACAAAAAAAATTACTACCATATATATGATGTGTTACTATTGATGATTGATAAGTTATGCATTACTAAATGTGAGTTACTGTCACTAATCAGAGTGGATCACACCTCCAAGGTTTCCGACCACCTTGGATTAGCGAAGATAATTTCTAACTTCCAGAGGTATGTATATTTCCCTAAGATGCAAGAAGATGTAGCTAGGTTCATAAAACGGTTCATGATTTGTTGTATTATCAATCATAGTAATAGGAAATAGGGTCTCTGTAATCCATTACTTGTACCCACTTTTCCTTGGGAAAGAATTTGCATGGATTTTATGGGAGGTTTTCCAATGACTAGGAAGGGATAAGTTACCTATTAATGGTATTTGATAGGTTCAGCAAGATGTTTGTACTAATACCCTATAAAAAAACATCATTGGGAAAAAAAAATAGATAACTTGTCTATTCGACAAGTCTATGTACACTTTGGGATACCGAGCAACATTTTTTTAGATTGGGACATGAGATTTATAAGTTTTTTCTAGAATAAATTGTGGGAGAATATGAATGAGATGTTAAAAAGGTATACAACATCACATCCAAAGACATATAGGTAGACAAAAGTGGTCAACATGACTTTGGTATATCTTTTGAGGGGTCACAATCAAAATAATACAAAGCCCTAGGATGAAATTATGGTGTATATATATCACTCTTATAATAAAGTAGTCCACACTTCTATTGGTAAGTACCCATTTGAAACAATTTTTAGATATTTTCCACTTTCACCTTTTGATATTGCATATGGGAAGAAACAAGGACCAAGGGAGGATCTTATAAAAGATATGTTAAGGGAAGAAAAATTTATTGAAATAATCAAACAAACATATCTATAGGTACAAGAGATACTACAAAAGTTAGAGGAATAGTATAAGGCCAAACATGCTCAACATAAAATAGATATTTCCTTCAAGGTGAGGGATAAATTATGGTTACAATTCAAAAAGGAGTGTATAGAGGGCCCCGGAAAGAAAATAAAGGCTATATGATATGACACCTTTGAGACACTAGGAAAGGTGGAAGAGACTGACTATAGACATTGTCTACCCTCATATATGCACATTTATTCAATGGTGAATGTAGATAATTTGAAGCTATACGAGCCTTGCATGTTATATTATGAATAGGAATATGTCCTACCATCTATAGAGGATATCACGCCATATGCCTAGGCAGAGTTGAAAAATGATGTAATTTTGCAAAAGAGGTCCGGAAATACAAGATAGCGGTAATGTGACCTTTGGTGGATTAGGTTGAAAGGATAATTTCTAGGTAAAGCAGAATAGAAACCAGAGCGAAGGTGGAGGAAAATTTTCATCGCCTAATCATGTAGAACCCTTTGGGGACTAAAACCCTCGAAAATGGGGAGGTTTTATCTATATTAGACAATTATATTGTTTTTCATCCATCAAGATGCTTACAAACTGCAAAAAGTGGAGGAATCAACTCACAAGAGCATTTTTACTAGCGGTTCCATTATTTTTAAGTGATTTTTTTCCATAGTTGTGAATAATAGTCGAGAAGGATAGGGAGAGAGAACAGAGAGAGGATTTGTGCATTATAACCCACATGCCATAAGCCTTAATTATTTATACATGCATCCATTTTATATTTAGAGAAAGAGAGTAGATTGGCGTCATCTTCTAGATGGGTTTTCTCTCGAAAGGGTTTCCAAGGATATATCTTTTGTCTAATGTGGTTTTTGGTTGTTGTTATGTATTTTATGCATGATTATAATTTTCATGCATATGAATTCAATAATAATTAACATCTCCATAAATATAAGGAGAAATAAACCCTCATAGTTTAGATTTCAGATTTTCTAATATATTTTAGTATATTTGTTGGGATGAATTATCTAGTGGAATATGCATGGTAGTTTATCCATCAAAAACCCTCCAAATGAACTTTAAGAGGTGTTCATGGTAGTTTATCCCACTAGCTACAAGAGGAGGGAAACCTGGCACCCATACCTATCCCCCAAGTTAATAATCCACATCCCATCACATCTCAACTTCAATGATCCATTACTTCCCCACCAATTTGTTCATCATGTCGCTTAGGTATGGTTTAGTAGCAGACCTTTTCATTCACAACATCATCAAATTGTTAACTCCCCTTGTACCTAGAGGAGCAAATTTTTAAGTCATCCATCTCCCATTATGCACTGTGTTGGCCATTTTATGATGTGTATAATTACGATGGAAGGTAGACCATCTCCTTATGTGTGAGAAAAGTGGCTCACAATTTTCTACATGAATTTGTTGTACTCTATGGTTAATGAAATCTAGAATATGTTTAAGAATCGAGCCTAGGCATAGGTATTTAGTCTAAGTAAAGTTAGTTCCTTGTTTAGTTCAAGTTTTATATCTCCCCTGATTCATCTCCCTTTGTGAATTGATTTTTCTTCCTTCTAGAACATGTAGCATTGAAGCCATTCCCCTAGTTTGCAGAACCCCTCTCTATATCCTTTTCCTCCCTTTCCATCTAAATTTACACTAATTCGTTACTCTCTAGATTCTCTCAAACCCAAGTCTCCTTCCCTCATCTCGTGCACCATCATTTTCTTTGGCCTTGTTGGCCTCCTACACTATCGCCCTCTAATTCCTAGTTAACCTCTCTCTATGGAAAGCTTGATCCTTGATATTTTTTCCTTGTGATTTTATTTAGTCTCCCACTGTGGTGGCTACCATTCTAAGGAAGAGAGCGCATTCATGTCATGGCACTACCTATTATAGAGAAATTATAAAACCAAAAGTCATATATCAGGGTAAGAGTTTGGTTTTTTATTATTGTGAGTTTACTCCACCAAGAATTCAAGAGGAGATCAACCAAGTTGAACATATCATATCAGGTGAGAAGAGATGCAATATTAACTTTGAGGTGCTTAGAGATGTTGTTGGATGGATTTTGGCATGGCCACTACGAGAGTCACCTCAAGTAGGATACACATGCAATAGATCATTATTGGCAAGTAAAACTATTGTTGGGCCATGTGTTGGTGAACAAAACCACCACCAGAGAAGAGATGTTTCTCAAATTAGATGAATTGCAGATGTCAATTCACTCCATAGACAATAGACTCGGGAAATTATGTACACCTAGGTCTTCCTCCTGATTGAAGTTGTTCTCCAAGAAGTCACATACATCCTATCTACACTAAAGCTTTCTATTATGGAAAACCTTGAATGCTTATTATGTTATCTGCCAAGTTATTTTATTTTTTTGTTTCAGTGTAGTCCTAGAAGCCTTATATTTGAAATAGTTTTATTAGATTTTCAATACACTCTTAGTAAAAATTTGTTTAGCTTTTAATGAAGTCGAAATATTGCTTATGGTGTAAATAAAATATTAAATATATTTAAAATTATTTTAGAATAAATGTCAATCACATGAAGGATATGTGTATCGCTCAAATTTTTACATTCTTTTCGTTTTAGAAGTGAAACAAACAATCTTTATAAGTGGTCAAACATTATTTTTGTCTCTTTTGGAAATGATAAAACTTTATTCATAATACCTTATGGTTAATTATCCTATAAATGTTTATTTACTCACGAAATGAAGGTTTAATTTATTATTTAAGGTTTGAAAGTGTTTTAATCTATGGGGCTTTGGATTGATAGTGAATGAGTGCATTGTGGGTGCTTCTTAAAAAATATGTTTTACTTTTTTTATATGATAATTTTGTTAAATGTGGGGCTTCTTAAAATAAAATATTTTTATTTTTTTTTATATTGTAATTTTTTTAAATGTGTTATATGGATGGTTATGTTAATTGTGTTATGTGGATGTGTTAATTTTCCATATTTTTTCAAAAAAATGATTTAACAAATTCTATTTTCTCTAAAAACAATTGATTCACATTTTATAATATAAAATTATTTTACTTCAAAAATCACCAATATTTTATAAAAACGATATAAAATCACTAAAAATTTCCTCATTTTTATGAAAATATGTCCAAGAATTTTACAATTTTCATATTAAAAATTAATACTACTTTCCTAAATTTATAAACTTTAATATAATTTTCCATAGTTGAAATTTCTAATTTTCAAAAAAATATTATTTTTATATAAAAAATGGTTCATTTACATAATATTAATAATTAACTTTAATATTTGCTTTCATAAAATATTTTAATTCAAAAATATTTAACTGTAAAGAATTTTTATTTTAAAATTTTAAATTTGTAAAATAAATATTATATTGTTATTTATAAAATATAATTTTTTACACTAAAAAAATAGAATAGTTTCATACGATTACCTTTATGCTTTATGCGTTGTTAATAAATCTATTCTAATTTTCGTAAATATGAATATGTATATTTTAATCTCTCACCGCATTTTATTATAGTGGTTGCTATATATGGATGGATGTTACCAACACTTTTTTTTTACATTTCGATTACAAATTATTCAAGTTAGCTTTCTTTTCCTTCTTTAAATTTCCTAAATATATTTTAAAAATTTGTTAATTATATTTTTATTAGTGTACTCTAATTTCGAAAACCATGTCTATATTTCTATCTCTAAATATTGAAACAGCATGAGTGGATACTTAAATTAATTTCGATAGCGAGAAAGACATTATCTGCTCTGCGGCATTTTGGGTTCGGGAGACACTACACTAACACCTTTTCACATCTCTGGCTCTCTGCAATCTCAACAAGGGAAAATAATATCTTCATAGCTCTGGCGATCCTAGGATTCCAGCACTTGATTTATCTATTATTTGCACCGGTGCCTTTCATCTGTAGCGAGTAATTCATCAGTAGGACGATTCGAGATGGTGTGCGCAAGCAAAGAAATGGCAGTGTACTGCTTCGACAATTTATTGGCCCATTACACCGGCGAGATCGTGCCACCTCCTACCTTTGACGAGGGCACACACCCATTATTTGTCACATGGAAAAGGGTTATTGATGGGGAACCCAGTCTGAGAGGATGCACTGGTTCATTGGTACCAAGCAGTCTTTATAACGGTTTGAGGGACTACGCGCTTATAAGTGCTCTTCTTGATGAGGACTTGCCGGCTATAGAGGGTGGAGAAATTCCAATCCTGGAATGCACGGTCTCTATCATAACAGATTACGAGCAGGCGGCCAATTATTTAGACTGGGAAATCGGAAAGCATGGTATAACTATTGAGTTTAGAGATCCAGATGATAATATAACACGCGTTGGAACTTACTTGCCGGAAGTGGCTGCAGAAGAAGGTTGGACAAAGACAGAGACGATTGATTCACTGATGCAGAAATCAGGGTATATGAGATGCATAACTGAGACTCTTCGAAAGGAACTCCGAATAATTCGTTACCAAAGCAGTCTTTACAGCATGCATTACAATGATTATGTTACATTTGTGAAGGAGAACGACAGGTGCTGTCCATTTTAGCGGAATGAGTCCATTTTATTAATGTGAAGGCATCTATCTGCAGGCTTCTATTTGCGGTTGGGACTTAGTACTGAAAATGGAAAACAACTGAGGTTAGATTGCAAAGGAAGAAGTCGAAAATGATGTTATCTTTAATTGGTAATTAAGTTGGTTGCATCCTTACAACAACTGAACTCCCCTGAACTACTCGATAGGATCGCCACTGGGGGAATTTGTTTCGGATGAGGATGAGGATGCAGATTAGCATTTCTGAGTGTCTTGCTGTAGCGTTTTGTCTTTACTGTTTATATGCTGATAGCTTTTAGTTTTATATGTATAGTCAGTAAATAAATGATAGAATCTGTATGAAAATTCAGTCTTATTTAGCTTGGTTGGAGAGATTCATAAGCTATTGTTTTTGAATGGCATACCACGGCATGTTGCCAAGAGACATCATTTTTGGTTCTATGCAAGTTGAAGCCACCTAAAAGTATCCATCTCCCAGTAATTTGCTGATTAAGTTTAATGAAAATGGAGGTAATACCAAACTCACCAAAACAAAGTTGGTTGATAATATTTTTCATTCATTTATAAGTTGTATTATTATTCTTATTCAACTTGATTATTAGAAATTGCACCAAATGTTGCAAAAGAAATGTCTGAAGTCAATACCATATGAAAAAAAAGGTATAAACAAAGAGCGATGTAATAGCCCAATTTTAATAAAAGAGAAACATTAATGCTATTGCCACTAGGTAGCATTTTATAAATGCTATCTTTTTCTTTCCTTTATCATGTGAATATGTTCTTGAGAACTCACACTAAGTGTTATGTTAGCTTATTTTAATAAATGAAAAAAACTCAACATGCCAGCATGGGAAATCAATAATGTGTTAAATTTGAATATAGACATGAAGTTGATAGGGTAAGATAAAATTTAATGGTTCTCTATAGAATTTAAAAAGATTTATTCTAGAATGAATTGTAGGGTGGAGATCTTATAAACCCTTACAAACACATACAACATAACACATTGTAATACACTCTATTAGAATTAATTTAGGTGAGATTCTTAATAATGTACTTGTTACACATTCAAGTAAGGGAAGTGTGTTGTGCTAGATTGTTATTACTATACCTGTTTTGTTGCTCATCACCTTTCTTTCATTCACACTTTTACTTTCAAATTATTAATACGCCCTATTTATGCATAACGTTTTTACTCTCAAATTATTAGTAGGCCCAATTTATGCATAACCTTAAATATGAATGTGGTTAGTCTATACGTTATAAAGTTCTTAGTGTCAAAAATTATCTTAAACAAAAGGTTTTTAGTTTTTGATGAAACTTAAGATATGTTGGTTTATTTGAATCTTGTTGGATTGTGTACATGGTTTTTGATAGGAAATTAATAATATTGCTTAGTTTATTTAACAATTATTTTATTACTAATAAAGTCCAAACTATTGCATGAGTTATGATGGGCATTATGATTTCTCCTCCACCCTCAAATCCTAATCCAAACTTGCAATTTCTAAACAATAACTGAATAACCATATCAATTTTCGTATGATCCACAAACCCACATTGACTTCAATTGTGTCCAATCCATCCACTTTGAATCCACACCACTACCAACAGAACCCACATCTAACATGAAGCCAAAACCCTTCCTAAAACACCACACCAATGACACAAAAAACCAATATTTCCATATTCCCTAAACCTATCAGAGAATAAATTAATAGAGGCCCCGTGAACAACCCAATCAACTTCGAATCCCCCAAAAGCTTATAATAATCCTTGGAAATATCAGAAACCTTGTAATATTCATGAAGGAGAATCATGAACTAATTTAAATGCTTCCACGTAGAGCTTGAATCATAGGAAATGAATGCATATGCGACATCCTAGCCTTCCATATTTAACATAGGAAGATCCCCTCCAAAATGGTTTTATAACATTAATTTAGTAACATTGTAAAGTTTTCTACCAATTGAAATCTACAAAGTTTGTAGCTTATCATGAATTTTCAACTCCAAAGTGTTGATTTTCCTCAATGAGGGACACTTCGTTGAGCTTAAAAGATTATCCATGTTCAACTCTTTTTGAGGTCTGAACTTGGAACTTAATGCCATCATATTTAATTCTCAAATAAAATAATTCTTCTTTAGATTCCTAACAATAAGATAGAGTTATATGCTTTTATGACTTTTATTGGTGACTTTGAAGCATTTGTAGCTTAATTACCATGTCTCTCACTTCGTAATGAAAATGATTTTTGACACTAACATAGATGCAAAATGTTTCTCTGAAATATACTACACCAAATGGTTATGGGAGCACCAAGAAAAAGGAGTGGCCCATTTCTTCTAGGGATATCTTCATTTAGAATGTCCTTCTATACTTATCCTTCTCTTTGGGTTGATCATATTCTACGAGAAGTAATGAAAAGGACAAGTGGTTCTTGGTCATCATCAGAGAAATATTCCCCAATTATGTTCCAAGTATTGCAAATATGTCGTGACAATAGATGTCTTATGTCTCAAAGTATTTGGATGACAACAATCGATGTCTGATATGCTCCAAAGTGATAAGTTCCAAGAGACACATATGGATGTGCAAGGTCATAAAAGTAAACATTTAGTGATACTCTAAAAGTGAGTATCTATATGATTGACCTAGATCCACTTTCTAGATAAATAAGAAAAAAAGAAAATAATACACGATCATATATAGATATCCTTTTAATAGGATTTGATGTAGGAATTTACCTAAGTAAAGCATCCATGTACATGTGAGAATCAAATCTCATGAAGATTGTGCTAATGAAATGAAAAACACTTTTAAAATAAATTAAATGTAGACCTAATGATTATAGGTCGAAAAAATTCCTTTATAATAAATGAAAAATGAACTAAAAAATTATTTAAAATAGGTAAAAGCTCGAAATTGTTACCAATTAAAGTATAATACCACCTCTTTTCAAGTTGAAAAGAGGTCAAGCACATAATGCAACCAACTACATAATTTCTTGTCCAAAGGTAATGAATGTGAGATGATTAGTATGCTTTTCTCCATAAAATAAAAAATACATAAAAATAATAAAACAATAATAATTGTAAAGCGTATTTTATTTTTTTCCCAAAGTTAAAAAATTTAATCATATGCATATTAAAAATACAATTTAAATAATTATTTATATTAAAATTATATATTTAAATCTAAATTTTGTAATTAAATTAATAATTTATATTAATTTCAAAAGTATATATATATATATATATATATATATATATATATATATTAAGAAAAAGGGAAGGTGAGGTGGTTATAACACCATATTCACGATATTCACCTACTAGTGTGAAAAGGAATAAATTGAGGAATCGTCTCTGCTGAGTTATGTTTCGTGACACTACTTCGTAAGGGAGCTCCAATTTGTACAATGTATCATAGAAATTAAGTGATCAAAACTAGGGATGCGAATTTCAATCTTAATATGCATAACCAATAGGAGAATAAAATTTTTTCTTAAGCCATCAAGAAATAGTTTAGTTAGATTAATTTTGTATAGATTTTTTTCGTGAAAATCACATCAAAGTAAATTTTTTCAATGCATTTCGAACCAGCTAGTGTGGTTCATCATGATGATGAACCACAATGGCTGGTTAGAAAAGGGTCGACAAAATTTTCTTTGATGTGATTTTCACCGAAAGATTATATACATTGTTATGAATCACAAAAGGCAACTTCCTAATATTGATTAATTTTTTAAAGTACCCACTTGATTAATTTTCTCTTAACAATTAAATATTAATCTAATGACCTAAAAATCTTCAATTGTCTAACACATTCTGTATAGGGTGAAAATTGGGGGAGTTTATTTTTTCTCAAAAGGGTATTAATTTCATGTTTTTTTATTTTACTTTTATCAACTCAAAATGTTAAAAATTACAACATCTCTAACATAATCGGATCAAAATTTTACATGGGAGTTAAGATTATTTATGAACCTCAATGATCCAGATTTATGCAGGAACGCAATAGAATAAACATATAACCATAAATATAAAGATGAAATGGAAAAATCACTTCATTTCATTAATATCAAAGAACTAAAATTTGCTTACAGACAGAATGGAAATAAACTAGCTAGGGCGTTGATAGCTATCTTTGAGAAGAGATGTGGCGGCTACAGGCCTCTGAACTGAGTTAAAATGAGGCTTGAGGGCATATTTATTATTTAGAAACAATGGGAAACCCTAAACATCCAAAGCCCTAAACCTAGGAGATGAAGTGCCAAAACTATGGGCCCCGTTTGGCTAAATTGGTGTTTCAACTTCCCGAGGACGTAACTTTGGCATACGATTTTTGTTTGACATGAATCATACCTCGTTAGAAAGATCTATTAGATGACTAAAAATTTTGAGTGAGCAACATCAATCCCTAGACCCATGCTTCTCCCAGTGTTCCCAAAAACGTCGTTTAAGGCCTCAAAATGGCTCCGAAAGTCCAGGTCCCGAAAAACTGCTAAAAATAGTAAGTGGTGCCGAAACTAAAAAACTGAAAGAGACAATGGTGGGGCCCCAAATGGAATAGGTGGGTGACCACCAATATCCACCTGGATCATTCCTCCCCCCTTAGGAAGGAATAGTCCCCGTTGCGTTAAGTTTCTCCATGAGATGAGGAAACTTCTGCTGAACTTGGTCCCTTGTGAACCACTTTCCTTGGTGCAGGAGTTGGCCAACTTTGACAACCTGATACAGTTGGATCTTTTGTTGGTGATTTTTCTTAATTTGCATGTCCATGATAAAATCTGTGGTGGACTGTTCAATGCAGTCTGGATTTAACTCTATTGGTGTGAGTTGTTCTGCAATATCAGAGGTGTCCAGTAGAGGTGGGAAGTAAGGACGAAGGCCGTCCACATTGAATACTAGGTAGACCAAGGAATGGTGGAATAGTGAGCTTGAAGGAATTGTTTCCTACAACCTTGGTGATGGTGTACGGACCATATCGGAGCAAGCGAAGCTTGCAGCGGGGTCCAGTGAGGCACTCCCTCTGCAAATGTGGCCAGATTTTGTCGCCCACCTAGAATTTGTGTGGCACCTGATGTTGATCGTGGCGTTTCTTGTACTTAGCATTAGCTCTATCCAATATGTCATGAACCTATTTGTGGATGTGTTGAATGCACTCCATAAAGCTATTTTTTTTGTCAACTTCCGACTGGACATGAGCTGAATCAGCCTGAGTAGCTGCAAATGGCATGGCTACGTCAATGGGACACAGTGGTTGGAATCCCAAGCCCACCTAAAAGGGGCTATGGCCGATTGAGCTGTGGAGAGCCCTGTTATAACTGTGTTGTACATAGGGAAGGCTCTCATCCCATTTGCGTGGATGCTTGGAATTGTACATGTGCAGAATGTTTACAATCATTCTGTTGACGACCTCTGTCTAGCCATCTGTTTGGGGATGGAAAGCTGTGGACTTGGTGAGCTTGGTGTCCAGCATTGACCAGAGGCTGGACCAAAATGTGCTAAGGAACCTGCTATCCCGATCTGATATGATAGACTATGGGATCCCAAAGTGCACCCACACTCGTTCAAAGAAGAGTTTAGTAGTGGCTTCTGCTGTGGTATTCTTCTTGCAGGCGCCATAATGGCCATCTTCGAGAATCTGTCGACGACCACGAAAACACAGTCATTTCCATGCTTAGTAGAAGGCAAGCCCGACATGTAATCCATGGAGATGGATTCCCAAGGTCGACTAGGGGTAGGTAGCGGAGCATATAGGCCTTGCTTCTTGATGGTCGGTTTGGCAATGGCACAAGTAGTGCAGGATATGATGTGCTTCCTAACATCCTTTCGAAATTTCGGCCAATAGAAATACTTCTGTAGTACTGCTACTGTTTTCTCAACCTCGAAATTCTTAGCGACTCGACTGTAGTGCGCTTCCCATATCATCTTGGCATGCTCGCTTGAAGGAACACAAAGGTGTCCCAGGTGTCATAAAAGTGCATCTTGGAGGTGAAAATTTGGAACTTGTGTACCCCCAAAGAGTGCCTTGTATGTGTGACCAAATTCTGGGTCGCTCTCATAGAGAAGCGGTGAATCAGAAGTCTCGTGCCCACAAGAGTTGAGAACAGTGATGAGCGCCACGATAGGTAGTCAACTGAGACAGTCTACAACATTATTGGTGCTACCCTTCTTGTACTTGATGTTCAAATGAAACTACTGCAGATATGTGGACCACTTCTGATGGTGATCATTCTACAACTTCCCTTGTGTCTGTATGAACTGTAGGGGCCGGTGGTCTATGTGGATGATTGTTTCCTTGTAAAAAATGTAATGCTTCCATTGTCGACAAGCTTGCACAATGGAATACATTTCTTTGTTATAATTGGGGTACTTGCAAACTGTGTCAAACAATGTCTCACTGTGATATGCCACTGGATGTCCCTGTTGAGTAAGAACCACCCCAATAGCATAGTTAGAGGCATCTGTCTCGATCTCAAAAGGCTGTTGCAAGTCTGGTAATGTGAGCACTGGAGGCAGGGAAAATTTTAAGGATGGGAAATTCTTTTGACGTTTAAAAAATTGGCGAATCTCACTAGACCCTAATATGCAAACTATAAAATTTTTATTGATATATTTGTAAAATTATTCAAATTTATAATGGTTTTCTATATACTCTCTATATAATGTTGGCGATTTCTAAGTTAAATAAATTTTGTATTGTAAAACTTGGGCGAATCACTTTTATAAAAAATGGAAATTGGCGAATCTTTTTTTTGAAAAAAACATGGAAAATTAGCCCACCTGCGAATATTAGCCCCTAAAAATTTCCATGACTGGAGTAGAACAAAGGCGATTTTTCAATTCCGTAAATGTCTTCTGTTGATATTCTGACCAAAATAATTTTGCTCTCGCTCCTCCCTTGGTGACTTGACTCAAAGGCCAAGTGATATGAGAGATCTCAACATGAACCTATGGTAGAAATTAGCAAGACCCATAAAGCTGCGAAGCTCTATTATAGTGGTTGGGGCTGGCCAATCCTGAATGACTTGGATCTTGGTTGGATCCACATTCACCCCCCTTTCATCAATAACGTATTGTAGATATTGAACCTGGGTCATGCCAAAAGTGCACTTCTCCAAATTGGCACACAACTTGTGTTGATGCATTGTTTGGAGGACTTGTCGGATGTGGTAGAGGTGCTCTTCCTAAGTCTAGCTGAAGATCATAATGTCATCCAAGTACACTAGTACAAATGAGTTGGTGAATGGCCGCAAGATGTCATCCATCATCCTAATGAAGGTTGCGGGGGCATTCGTCAGCCCGAAAGCCATGACCAGCCATTCGAAAAGGCCTTCCTTGGCTTTGAAGGTAGTCTTCAACACATTGGAGGGTTCAATTGGTACCTGGTGATACCCAGACTTCAAGTCGATCTTGCTGAAATATTTTGCCCCTTTGAGTTGGTCCAGAAGGTCATCAATCCATGGGATTGGGTACCTATTCTAGATAGTAATCTTGCTCAGCGCTCGATAGTCAATGCAGAGTCTCGATGTCCCATCCTTCTTCTGTACCAACACGATCGGTCTCCCACAGGGCGATGAACTTGGTCGAATGTGACCTTTCTACAGTAGCTTCTGAATATGCCTCTTTATATATTGGTCCATTGAGTAGCAGCACACTTGGGGTCAGATCAATTGGGTTCTTGACCTTGACAGTGTAGAGGAACCCCTGTGGGTGAAGTGAAGATGTCCTCGTACTCCTCCAAAACCTTGTCCATTTGTTGTTGTCATGCAGAGGAGCCCTGTTTGGAGGTCGTGGCCATAGTATTCTTCTTGCCCTGGGGGCGGATCATTAGGAAAACACATTTCCTAGTTTTGGAAATGAGCTTACTACATTGTTTTGTAGTAACCAAAGAGATAGTGGTAGGAGGTGGTACCTCTCGTATCCTGTACAACTTATTTCCCAAAGTAACAATAACAGTGCGAGCCAAGACTCATACACAACATGACGCTTCCACAAGTATGGTTGTCCTAATAACACATCAGAACCATCAATAGGAGCAACGTCACATAATACCTCATTTGTGAAGGGCTTGATGCTATAGGGAAGGCGACACTACTGGCTGACTCGAAGATCTCGTCCTTGGTGAAGCCACCTGATGGTGTATGGATGTGGGTGAGCTATGGTTGGCAAGCCCAACCGCTTCACGATGTCTGCTGAAATGAAGTTCTTTTGGCTCCCATTGTTGACAATGAACTGTACCAGGGAGCCCTTTACCCACATCTGTAGTGGAAGAGACATTCCTCCTCCTCTAGATCTTTCGGTTCCTCCTTCTGGATCTTTGTATTGGCAACAATGGCGTTGGGCTCCACATCAATAATTTTTTTCCCATTTTCATTCCCCTTGTCAGGTTTTGATTCAGAGTCGGAGCATGCATTTGACTCAGAAGCCCTCATCTCGGCCACTAGCGATTGCTTGGCCCGACACTCACTTGTGTTGTGAGTGGAGCTCTTATGGAACTCACACCATTTTCCCGTGTCCTTCTTTGGCTTTGCGGTGTTTTTCTTTGCTTCTGGCTTCGACAGGTTGTCTTGAGCCACCATGCCTTGCCTCTGTCCTATGTTCTTTGGTTTGGGAGCACCTTTCCCTTGCTTTTGATTCGTAGATCCAAAGTATCTCTTCTTGTTTTTGAATTTCTACTCGATCTTGGTAGCATACCGGTATGCCATACCAAGCGAGGAGATGTCGAGGAGCTCCATTTCCTCCTTAATGTATCTGTGAAAAAAACTGCAATACTTTAGCACCAGATTTTTCTCTAAATCTTTGATACCCAACTTTGTGCGCAGCGTATGGAATAGATTCATTAGCTCATGCACATCTTCATCCCTTTTTTGTCGTAGTGTGGTCCATTGGATGTACTTGTCCTCATAGCTCCCCACGGGATAGTACTGTTCCTTGATGGCATCTTGGAAAGAATTCCAAGTTGGTATGGCTGGGAACAGAGAGGGTTCTATCTAGTCCATGTTCTCACAGTAGGTTTCCCACCATTCCTTGACATGGGGGGTAGCTTTGAGGAGTGAAAAAATAATCTTCTTCCGGTCGGAAAAGTCATGAACCGAGAAATATCCTTTTAATAGATTCAACCATCTATCTAGGACATTTGCATCTATTTGACCCTCAAATATGGGAATTTCAAAATTTACTTGTATCTTAAAAGGAGTCTCACCTCCAGAGTGGCTGCTGGATGTAGATGCGCCACTGGTGGGCAACCATTGAAGGATCTGGTCAAAGTTATCCATCATCACGTTCCTTTTTTTTTCGAGGGCCTCCTCGAGAAATATTTTGATAGGATCTCATGTTCCCTCATCTTTATTTTCATCTCCCATGGGCGTCCGTCGAGTTTTGTGAGGTTGATCTTGCAAAGGTTCCACTAGATCGAGCCCTAACTCCTTATACCCCGACCTTGTTGGGGACATGCAAAGAAGGATCCAGAAAAAGCAGACCGCTTTGATACCACTGATCCAAATTTATGCAGGAATGCAATAGAATAAACATATAACCATAAATACAAAGATGCAGTGGAAAAATCACTTCATTTCATTAATATCAAAGAATTGAAATTTTCTTACAGACATAATGGAAATAAACTATCTAAGGCGATGGTGGCTATCTTTGATAAGAGATGTGGAAGCTACAGGCCTCTGAACTAAGTTACAATGAGGATGGAGGGCCTATTTATTATTTAGAAACAATGGTAAACCCTAAACCTCCAAAACCCTAACCCTAGGAGATGAAGCGCCAAAACTATGGGCCCTGTTTGGGTAAATTGGTGTTTCAACTTCCCGGGGACATAACTTTGGCATACGATCTCCGTTTGACGTGAATCCTACCTCTTTAGAAAAATCTATTCGAGGACTAAAAATTTTGAGTGAGCAACATCAATTCATGGATGTCCATGGACCTATGTTGCTCCCAGTTTTCCCAAAAAATGTCGTTTAGGGCCTCAAAATAGCTCGGAAAGTTTAGGACCTGAAAAACTGCTAAAAATAGTCAGTGGTGCCGAAACTGAAAAATTGAAAGAGACAATGGTGGGGCCCCAAATGGAATAGGTGGGTGACAACCAATATCCACCTGGATGACTCAAATATAAATACTTTTTTTAACAAAAAGTGGGGGAATCTTGGATAGAATATAATATTACAATATTTATATCACCCCAACCAAATAAAAAGTCACCATTAGTGGGGGAAAATACTAATTAAAATCTAATATTATTACATTTTACCTCATATTTCGAGTCACACCTCAACCTAAATATTCCATTTTACTCAATATTTCCCCTCACCCTACAATTGAGTTTGTCTACTTTCAAACTTCATATATAAATAAAAATTACAATAAGAAGTGGATGAGTTGAGGGGAAATATTGGGTGAAATGTAATATTATAATCTTATATTTCACCCAATATAACCTAGTAAAAATTGGATTGAGTAGGACAAATTTTTAGATAAAATATAATAATTAAGATTTTCCTACATGGATTCAATGTCATCATTTTCTACTACTACTTATGCATCTAAATATAACATCATGCTAATATGGATCTAGAATAGTTTAATTTCCCCCCAAAATAGTTTATACTCCACATGAACACCATGTCTCGATACCATAGCTTCTTAAAACCATGGGTCAATGAGATGCGTAGTTTTTATATTTTTTATTATTTAATTATTATAGGGTTATTTTCATTTTGTTATTTTATTTATTTTCACCTATTTAAAATGTCTACATTACTATTGCTCATTTATTTATAGTGTTACATAATGTTATACTTTTGTAACTTACTCTAGGCATTAGATATCGACTCAATGAAGGAATTATTTTTTCTCACTATATAAAGTTTTATGTAAAATAAAAATGAAAATTGTTGGACACCTAATCCTCTAAGGGTTAAGGTGTGGGAAATGTACAATCAAAGGAGGTCCAAGAGACCTCAGAATACAGAATCCAAGAGTCACAATGAATGTAATATAAATGTACAAATATATCAATAATAGGTACCTCACACTTATCTTTCCTATGTTGTCTATTATTGCCAATTCTATTGAGGAGTTTGACATGCTATCAAAGCGCATGCTCGGCCTTGGAATTTTCATATTCCTCCAGTGTTACTCGAATTAATCCCTCTTATAGACCAGAGCGATCTCCCTAGTACTCGAACAGGTAACTAGAAACAAATATCCATTGAATATCTCTTTATCTAGATTATTTATATTTAATATTATTAAAACCTTGAAATAAGGAGGTTATGCTCCTACCTTTCAACTAAGACATTCGATATATCCTTTTGCCTTTTGCTCCAAATAAATTCTTCAATGCTAAGAAGAACTTGTAATCACAAACAATACAAAATATCAAAGCACCTGCAATATGTAATAATCATAAATACTAATCAATATTAGTGATAAAGGAATCTAAGTATTGAAATCATTTCCATGAATTCAGAAACTTGACAATGAGAAAAAGAGATCCATATGTATTATCAGAAATTTAAAAGAGCAATCTCACAACTGGTGCCTTCATGTTGCACATATTTCTCATGTGTGTTTGCACAATTTTTTCCTGAAGTCTGATAAGCTTCCTCTCTATAATGACAAGCATGAAGTCATATGCACAAAGGTGTAATATTCAATGTTCCAACAACAACTTAATAGTTTAGAAAATATGAACTTTATGAACTCTCTCCAACTTAGAATCTATACAAATCAATATCTACCCATATTAGTATCTACCCTTCAACCTAAACCTTTAGCTCAATTTATAGAGAGATTGAGGTAGTTTTCGATCCATTAAAAGAGGGATGAGTTCCTTCCATGAAGGGATTTGGGTTCCTTTAGTGAAGGGATACGCTCTATGAGTAGAGGGATGAAGCTCAAACTAGCACGACTCTAGAGGCTTCCAGTTGGGAGAATATTCAACCAACTAAGCTTCTAGAAGTTATTTTTTATATTCACTTGGTTTTTGCTAGGGTGCACAAGTTTTAGTGGCAAACATAGCAGTGATTGTCGCGACTAACGGAAGAAGCATCAGTGCATGCACAGGAAAAGGCCATAAAAAGTTCTTAATTAATCACTTAAAGGTTTTAAAGAGATTTTCTTCAATTTCCAAGACTTGGTTCAGGATCTTGAGTGTTTTTTACTTGTAAGGAAAGATGATATGTATGGTGATAGACTCATATGGACAGTCAAATGTCATGGTGAGAAAATGACGTGTAACATATTTCCCCCCAAAGTGCGAAGTATGACAAATTTTTTATAAAGAGTGAAGTGCTTTATCATTCCAAGGATTGGACTAGAGACACCAGTCGAAAACCTATAAAAACATTCAATGCAAATATATATCATCACTCAGGTAGGATTCCCATACTCAGAGAAAGACTTACTAAATGTTCTGGTAGAGATATTATTTTAGCATTACATCAAGAGTAGACACAATATAGACACATCCATCTGTCATAAGAAGTCAACTGTATCATGAATACATAACTCGTCGCAATCTGGATGGTAGAAACTAGATCTTGGGTCTTGATTTTCGCTTCTCGAACTAGTATGAATCTATCCATGAGATTGATTCTTTCTGAGTCAAACATTGTAGAAACCACTTGATTAACTTGATGTTTTTAAGTTTTAAGGAGTTATAAGAAAAATATAAGAAAACTCCATAGTGTTATTTTTCATAAATTTAGTCTCTCAAACCTGAAAAAGGATAAAATAATGTAGGAGAGAACTCTATTGACCATTCTTAGTCAACGTTTACCTTTTTCTTAAATAGTCTAATTCAGTTTGAAAAAGGGGTAAAATTATACTCAATAAACGACTGCTCATTTACTTTAAAGATTTAGAATAGGCAAGTACTAGATGATATATTCATGTTTAGAGAGTCCAAAAAGGGATTAAAGGAGGACTCTAGGGACTCTCTTTTTCGTATTTTTATAGAGCTCGAAAAAGTGATAAAATTATAGTCAATGTCAAAATGATTTTTTCCAAACATAACCTATTTCTTGCACAGAAAGTCAAAAATATTAGAAATATATGTTGTCAAAATGTGAAAAACATTTTGATTTTGACTTTTAAAGAGAAAATAAACAAAATAATATTATTTTATTTATTTTAAATTATAAAAATAAGTTGAAACAAATCATTTTGACCTTTTAGTTTTTAGAGCATGGAAGAAAGAGTTTTTTCCCTAAACCTTTCGAAGCAGATATCAGGAGAACCGACCAACCATTTCGAGAATTGTCTGCACGAGGTATTCCAAATCATCATTATCTTTATTTTCATATATTTAGTTTTTGATTTTATGTTTTTAGGGGGAAATAAAGTCTTAAAATCAACCCTTTGGGGTGCGCAGGTTTTCGTGGAAAAACCCTCGCACCCCGATGGTTTTTTAGCTGAAAAAATCTTCGGGCCATCCCGGTTTTTATGTGTAGCTCATGCGTAAAAACACATTGTGTACACATAAAACCTGCAGACATGCCATGGGGTTTTGAAAACCAAGTTTCTATCCATAAGAAATGGCTCAAATGCTCCCAAATAATTTCTAATGATCTTAATTGATGTTTTATAGATTATCAATCAAGTTGGAATGACGAGAAAGAGAGCATGAACTTGCAAATAACCAAGCTATCGATGATCTGGAAACAATTCACACATTGAAAAATTATGGCTTGTATAAATTCTGGGCGATTCAAGGTATGAATGCATAGATTGAACTGATAACCTATCTATTGAATGCTTGGGATGTTCGAGATCAATTTTTCATCATTGGATACCATACGCTTGTGGTCGAGCTGAAGGATATCTATTTCCTCACAAGAGTACCTGGAAGAGGGAGAGACATTTCCTTGTTTGGGACAAGACTAGGTGGTCTGCCCACTGCATCTTACATGGCTCAATATTGTAGCAAATATTCAGAGTTGAAGGATGGTCACATTTCTATATAACTATTGTGAGACTAGACCTAAATATCATTGAATCAAGGTTACCATGTTGTGTGGGAGTGTAGCTCCGCATGTGCCTACCAAAGCACAAATGCAAACTGCAGTTGAATGTTATGGGGGAACAATTTTCAACTGTTCTAAAAGAGTGTTGGTTAACATGAAGGGCCAACATATCAGAGCTAAGAATGGGAAGTGAAAAAACTTCGGCTATGGATCCATTCTTGTGTCTTTCTCTTTGGATAGGATCCTAGTCCTTGCACCTCAATAGTATCCAGTGGATCCCACAGGACCTACAGAGCCATGTATTTTGAGATGGGTAGAATCGATGGCTCTCCATGGTGGCCATGGTGGTGAAATGGTTCACAATACTCCTTAGTTCTTTATATGGCTTAAGAACTAGATCTTCATGATTGAAGATTTTCCTTACGCAAGGATGGATTTTAGAGGCGACCCTGACACATCAATTCCACCAAGGGTATAGTGGGATGCATCAGGTAAAGAAAATTGTTTTGAAGTTTCTATTTTATCTAATTTTTATTTGGTTTTATATCATCCAATACTGATAAAAATTTTAAATGCAGATGTCGGCCCATCACGACCATCAGTGCTTCGTCACTTTGATAGGCTATATGCGTAGCATATAGCATGCCCACAACATAACAATGCGGTAGAGATCTTTACAGAGCTAGAGAACAACCTAGAGAGGTTTACTATTTATGTTTCGGAGACAAGAACAAATGATATACATCTCAGGCTCCAGAGACATGTTACTGGTGTTCTAGGCCCATTCAGGAGATATCTGCGTAGGGTGGCATGTGCCATAGTTTTCTATCATGATCATCATAATGGATAGCTGATGGATAATTCAAACTGAAATTTTGTTTTTTTTATTAGTATAGGTATATCATAAGGCATTTCAGACCTATGATAACATATGATGTAATATCTTTTGACACACAACAATTTTTAACCTAATGATATTACTACTTCTGATTTCTGAGTATCTTGTTCAATATAAAAAAATTATTGTTTTGTTTTACTCTTAATGCTCCAGATTTCTATTTAAACTTGATTATCTAATGCATCAGCCAATGTGTTTAAAATTCTTGAAATGTGTCGATACTCAATATAATCAAACTATCTTTCCAAGAGACAAATCCTCAAAAACATTTTTAACAAATATGGATTTCTGATAGCGTAAACACCATTTGAATGTAATACAATGAGTTGTGAATCTAACCTAAAAATAAAATCTACCATGTCTATATTTCTATTCCTAAATATTGAAGCAGCGTGAGTAGATATATAAATTAATTTGGATAGGGAGAACGACATTATTTGATCTACGCCATTTTGGGTTCGAGAGACACTAACTAACATCTTTTCACATCTATGGCCCTTTGCAATCTCAACAAGAGAAAATAATATCTACGTAGCTCTTGCGATCTAGGAATTCCAACACTTCATTTCTATATTATTTATACTGGTGCATTTCATCTTTAGGAGGATTCAAGATGGTGTGTGCAAGCAAAGAAATGTTGGTGTACTGATTCGACAATTTATTGGCCCATTTCACTGGCGAGATCGTGCCACCTCCTAACTTTGACGAGGGAAAAAATCCATTATTTGTCATATGGAAAATTTTTATTGATGGGGAACCCAGTCTAAGAGGATGCACTAGTTCATTGGTACCAAGCAGCCTTTATAACGGTTTGAGGGACTATGCAGTTATAAGTTCTCTTCTTGATGAAGAGTTTCCAGCTATAGAGGGTGGGGAAATTCCAATCCTAGGATGCACGGTCTGTATCATAGTAGATTACGAGCAGGCAACGAATTATTTATACTAGGAGATCATAAAGCATGTTATAATTCTTGAGTTTAGTGATCCAGATGATAATATAACAAGGGTTGGAACTTACTTTCTAGAAGTGGATGTAGAAGAAGGTTGGACAATGACATAGAAGATTGATTCATTGATGTGGAAATTAGGGTATATGGGAAGCATAAATGAGACTCTTCGAAAGGGAGTCCGAATAATTAGTTACCAAAGCAGTGTTTACAACATGCGTTACAATTAGTATGTTACATTTGTAAAGGAGAATGAGAGGTGTTGCCCCTGTTAGCGGAATGGGGCCTTTTTATTAATGTGAAGGCTTCTATCTGTAGTTGGGACTTTGTACTGACTATGGAAAACAACTGAGGTTAGATTGCAAAAAATATGATTCGACCTTGTAATGAGCCAAATATAAGTATATCAAAGGAAGAAGTTGAAAATGATGTTATCTTTAATTAGTAATTAAGTTGGTTCCATCCTTACTCCAGCTGAATTCCCCGGAGGTACTAGATCGGATTGGCATCGGTGGAATCCGTCTCTGATGAAAATGCTGATTAGTATTTCTGATGTTTCTTGATGTAGACTTTTGTTTCTACTGTTTACATGTTGGTAGTTTTCAATTTTACATGTATAGTGAGTCATGCTAATGTCAATAGGCAAGTAAATGATAGAATATGTATGAACATTAAGTATTATTTAATTTGATTCAACTCAGTGAGAATTTATTGTTTATGGATTGCATACCACACCAGATGACCAAAAAACTTGGTTTCTCGCTCACTGTAAGTTGAGATATTATTATTCAAAGTTTCCAAACTTTTTTGAATTAAGAGGTAAATCATTTATGTTTTGTTAATCAAAAATCAATAGGTTAATTTCATTTCTTTTTTAAATTTAAATCTTTAAATATAAAGAATATTAAAAAAATAAAAACAAAATTTATCAGTTTACCTAAAAATTTGAAAAAACATAATTTATTATTAAGCTATACAAATAAAAGAAAATCTATTTCTTGTTAACCAAAAATTACACATTTAACATTGTAGGAGTTCAAAAAGCAACTCTCATTTATTTCACCACTAGCCATTTCTTAGCGAAATCCCTAAATAAATCTATACCTCTTTATGGTTATCTTATAAATGGCAGAAATAATTTGTAATTCTCCTGGGATATTTATGAATTCTTACATTATCCCAATTTAAAGGGAATCATTATATATTACTACATCTATATAGAATTTACCTGAAATAAGGTCTCTATAAGCTCGTTTTTGAGTGAAATGGTTTTGATTGGAATCAAACACAAGATTCCGAGGTTGAAAATGTGAAGTGTAAATTAAAATAATATAAAGGTCCTTGAACTATTAAACTTCTCATTTAGAATGACTTATAGGTAAGTTTAAAGGTTGTTTTTGTTTAAGTTAAATTTACCTGAAAGAGGAAATTTAGAAAAAAATAATAAATTTCCAATTTGGAATGACTTTTATATAACTCTTATATTAAATCTTAGAATAACTTGTTGAAAATTTAATGTATTGATAGAGGGTTTAGTGTCAAACTATGATGAGGGACTACCACAAGGTTTTGGTGATGCTACTATAGTTTGATCAAGAAAGAAATATTGACGTGACCCAAATAATTCTAGTTTTCATAATATTTTTTTTAGTAATGTTTTAAATTAATTTTATTAAATATTTTATGAAGCATGTTGATCTAGGTGGATATTGGTGGCCACCCATCTATTCCATTTCGACCCCCACCAACAATTCTTTCATTTTTTCACTTTCAGCACATCTTACTATTTTTAGCGGGTTTTTGGGTCCTCAACTGTCGGAGTCATTTCGGGGCCCTAATGATCCAGCTAGACATTGGTGGCCACACACCTATTCAATTTTAAAATTCCACCATCAGATATTTTAGTTTTTCAGTTGCAGCATCACTTACTATTTTTAGCATTTTTTCGTGTCTTAAACTTCCAGAGCCGTTTTGAGGCCCCAAACGATGTTTTTTGGGAAAACCCTGACCAACATGGATCCATGGACCGATGTTGCTGACACCAAAATTTTTAATCCTTAGATATATCTTCCTAATGAGGTATGATGTGTGTCAAACAGAGATCGTATGCCAAATTTTCATCCCTGGGAAGTTGAAACAACAATTTACCCAAACGGGGCCCATAGTTTTGGCGCTTCATCTCCTACAGTTAGGTTTTTGGATGTTTATGGTGTTTTCATTATATCTAAAAAATAAATATGCCTTCGAGCCTCATTGTAACACACTTCAGAGGCATCTAGCAACCACATCTCTTCTCAGAGATAAGCTACCAGCGCCCTACATAGTTTATTTCCATGATGTATGTAAGCATATTTTTTTTATTTGATATTAATGAAATGAAGTATTATTTCTGCTGCATCTTTGTGTTTATGTATATTTATGTATTTTATTGCTTTCTTGCATAAATTCGGATCAGCTGAATCATACCAGGTCTACTCTTTCTCTGTTTTTCTTTTCATGTCCCCAATGAGGTCAGGGTATAAGGAGTTAGGGCTCGATCTGGTTGAACCCTTGCAAGATCAACCTCAAAAACCCCGATGACCCCCGATGGAAAATGAAAATAAGGATGAGGGAGCAGGAGATTCTAGAAACAAAGGAACACAATGATGGATAACTTTTCTTAGATCCTTGAACGACTGCCCACCTACGATGCATCTCCATCTAACAACCACTCTGGAGGTGACACTCTCTTCAAGGTACAGGTAAAATTTTACATTCTTGTATTTCAAGTCCAAATAGATGCAAACGTTGTAGATAACTAGTTGAATTTTCTAGAAGGGTATTTGCTAGGTCCATATATTGCTAGTTTAGTCCCTTAATTTTATTAGTGTAGCCCCCTTATTGTTATTTTTGTACCCCTGCAACCCAAATATTGTTATTATTGTGCCCTTAAATTGTTATTGTTAGGTCGGCTAGGATTATATTGTGGGCCCATGGACTCCTATATATATAAGTAGGTTCTGGTCGTTTGTATCATCCAAGAATTTTTCATTTCTGTAATGTATTTGAGGTTTCCCCCTCGAAGTGGCTGATTTCCAAGGCGTTGATCTCTCTTTTCTTCTATTTTGGAGCTGGTTTCATAACATTTCATATGAGAGCTTTGGATTCTAGGGTTTTGTTGCTCCAAACAGGTCATCGTGGCATTTGTGCTATAACGTTTTTTCTACGAAGGTTCAAAAGAAGAAATTTTTAGAGT
Organism: Pinus albicaulis; assembly: GCA_034641835.2. Classification (NCBI taxonomy): domain Eukaryota; kingdom Viridiplantae; phylum Streptophyta; class Pinopsida; order Pinales; family Pinaceae; genus Pinus; species Pinus albicaulis. Next base: position 1,414,717,283 of record CM076570.1, on the reverse strand, counting down.
AAGAAGCCGAAATCCTGAGGAGCATTTTCACAAAATTTTAGAGCTTGGTTCGGAATATTTTCAGAGAGATGATTTGTGGAGGTTGGGGCATTTTGCAGGCTCCCGAATTTCACCTAAACAAGTTATCGTGGAATTTTTGCTATAACTATTTTCTACGAGGTTTCAAAAAATCACATTTTCACAGAGTGAAGTAGAAATCTTGAGGAACCTCCTATAAAAAATTTAGATCTTGGTTCGCAATATGTTTGGAGATATGATTTATGGAAGTTAGGATTATTTTAGGCTCTTAAATTTCATCTCAAAGAGGTGACCGTGGGAAAAACAACATAAATCTCTCTCTAAGAATCAGATTGAGATTATGTAAAAATTGGATGCAAAGTACACAGAACGCAGTTTTCAGGATATCAATTTCAAAGCTGAAGGAGGAAACAGTGACACGTGGCAAGTCATACATGGTTTCTCTGCTGAACCAGTCCATAATTAGGCCATCGTGGGAGATCGAGCATAACTTTGTCTTGAAGAATCCAAATCAGGTTAGACCTATGGCATTTGAAAGATGATTTAGAGGGCTACTTTAGAGCCTAAATTTAAGATATTAAAGATCAAAATCACAGAGATAATTCAGTTTCAATATCGAGCTCCTCAAAAGCAAGAAAAAGGTGTGTATTTTTTCGAATTACATAAGTCTCGTTTGAAAAAAAAAATAGTTTGAATTTATTACAAGGGAATATTGAAGAATAGATATCAAAATTGGGTTTTAAAATGCCCCATAAAAATAATTCAACACCCATTAAGCCTTCAGAAGGCTCTACTATGACTCATGAAGACAAAGAAACACAATAAGAGATATCAAAATTACAAGAGCAAGCGCCCCAAATTTTGCAATCACAAAGAGCAAAAAAAAATGAAATGGAAGTTTTTAAGAAAGGCATGGAAGCTAAGATGGATGGTTTGAAGAAAGGTGTGGAAGCTAAGATGAATGGTTTGGAAGCTAAGATGGAAGGCATGGAAGTGGGCATGGAAGCTAATATGGATGACATGGAAGCTAAGATCGTTGAAAAAATGGAAAACATGAAGAAAGATATAAAAGTAGACATCGAAGGTTTGGAAAAGTTGATAAAAGAAATGTTTCCTAATGGCAAAAAGATAGTAGAGGAAACTCATGATGAGAAAAAAATAAATGTTAATTGTGATTTCATAAACTCTAATGTTGGATGGAAGAACCACCATATTCCAAAGATGGATGAGGAAGTTTGATGGCAAGGATCCTGTAACATGGATACTACAGATGGAGCAATATTTTGATCTCAATAATCTGCAAAACACACAAAAGGTACACATTGCAGCTTTAAACTTAGAACAAACTAAATTTGTATGGTATCGATGGCTTTGATCCCGTAAAAAAATTGTCACTTGGTCAATTTTTACGAAGGAAATAATAGCATACTATGAGGATACAAAAAGAAACATCTTCTTTAGCCAATTGATAAATCTAAAAAAAAAGGGTTTAGTGGCGGAGCACATTAAGGGCTTCCAAAAATTGAATATAAGGGTAACTGATATTCCAAAGGAACACATGATTGATGTCTTCACATGGACTTTAAAGGATAACGTCCAACATGAAGTTCACATTTGGGAACCTCATTCATTGGAAAAGGAATTCAAGTTGGCAAGAAAAATTGAATGTAAAATTATGGAAACAAGGAAGCCTACCACTCACATATATAAAGACGGAAGTGTTGTCGTTAGCCTCTCTCAAATAACAATAATAAATCCAAAATAATAAATAAATTAATTAAATATTCCAAGTTAGGAATATGTGCCTAACTCTTGGGTTGTTCCTCAAATATTGGAGTTTGTTTAGTAACTCCTATCTTGGTGGGTTTTTGGTGAGAAATGATCTCAACCAAAGGAGTCTAAGATAGCACAGACTATCTTAGACATTTTCTCTCATATATTTAAATTGTAAACTAAATTATTTTAATAAGAGAGAGTGACGAGAATGCCATGAGGCTGAAGCCTCTTTTCCGCCATTATTTTGTCTGGTTCTATATCTGTGTTTTTATTCAATCTGTTTCTAAGTTATTTCATTTCTAATATGTGGTATCAGAGCCTTGGGTGAGTGAATATGCTGGTGTGGATTGTTGTAAAGGCCTAAGCATGGTAGAGACTGGTTATGCAGTCAGCGCATAAGAGAGAACAGAGCGGTTGCTTGAATAGAGCGCAGAAGAGAGAATATGGTGGTTTGAATTGGAGCGCATTAAGGCTGTAAATAGAGCTTCCAATCTGTGGCTATAAAAGAGAATTCCCGCAATTGGCTTAAGAAGGTATGCTGTGTTGTTTTTTTGTATTTGATTTTTTGTTGCGTTGTTTGCTGGTATTTCCTGCTACCAAAAGCCTACAACACTTACATGACCTGAGCACTAATCTACCACAGACTTAGAAGCTTATTCCCTATGAATACATCTTTATCGCAGCTTGGACAACTCCATGATTTGTTAGCATTGTGTCTCAACCGATGGTATGCGAATGGTGGAATTGAGAAATACGGATGCCCAACATATGTATGAATCATAAATCATCTGAGAGTATAAACAAAAGAAGTGTGATTTGAGATTGCGCGTAATTTGAGATTATTTTACTTGTATTTTCACTCAATTTTTCGATCCAAAGGGTATAGAAAATGCCCAAAAATCATTGGGGATAGGAGAGGAAAGTAGAGTAAGAAATGTTCGGTGATCACTGATCTATCTATCATGCACATGCTGATTCGTGAAGTACTAGAGTCATTTTTAAATTATTAAATTCGTGCAAAGGCCTCTGGATTATGTTCTAGTGCAGCTTTCCAATTTTCATCAACACTTTTCTGTTGAATAGCCTCTTCAATCTTCTTTTGTGCTTCAACATCAAAAGGATCTGCATTAAGGAGTGCGATTTCTTCCTATTTTTAGCGTTCAAGCTGCAGCCTTTGATGGTGCTGCTGTATGAGACTATTTTGAAAAACATCCAATCTATCTTTCATGGGTTTCGAGTGCGATGAAATTTATTATAGAATGATGTGGTAGGGTGCATATCTGCAGATGTTCAATTTCTCTCTAAATATGCACCACATAAAATAGCTACTGAAGCTGCAATAACTATTCAGAGATTTTATCGTGCTTATGCAACCTATTCATTTCCATTCATAGTGACAAGAGAACAAATTATCAAGGAACTAGATACTATGGTCCCACAAGTGTTTGCTACAGTTCAGCATGTGAATGATGATCTGTATTCTGATGTTTCAAATTCATAGAAAGCTCGCATGGAACACATTCTTAATAGATACATTGGATTTTTTAAACAAAGGCAATATTTTCTTAAGGCATTTTGTACTAAATTTGCAAATATGGTGGAGAAAAGTTTTAGCACTTAGGTCAAATTTGGTTGTTGTTATCAGTCCTATTTTCGTGGCTAGCTTAGCAGAAAACAGTTTTCAAGGGAAAATTCTAATGTTGTATTCATCCAAGCATATTGGAGAGGCTTCTTAGTAAGAAAAAAACAAGTTGACACAAGGGAACAACTTTCCAACCTGCGATTTCAAATTAAAAACTCCGCAATTAACGTGGATGACAGGCTGCGGCTTCATAACCGTGTTATAGAGGCATTGGAGGTGCTATTGAATCATAAGACTGTCAGTGGTATTATTCACACGTGTTTAACATTATATGTTGCAACACAACATTCCAAAAGGTGCTATGAACGCCTTGTGGTGGGTGGGGCTATTGATAAGTTGTGTCAGCTTATTCACTCAACCAATCGTAGTGCACCACATGAGGAAGTCTTGAAGCAACACTTTGGAAGAGTTATAATTTTTTTTGTAATCAAAATTATAATTGGAGTAATAAGGTGAAGCAACATTTTGGAGCAATAAGGTGAACTAGAATTTCAAATCCTACTTTGACTAAGTAGAAATGTTTACTTTAGAGCATTGTAATATTTTGTAATTGGAGTTATAAGGGAGAAAATTAATTTTATTTTTTATTTTTTGAAGTGATAAGGGAAATCCATTGTTGTAATTCAAAGTAGTTTTACTTTGAGAGAGATTGTGTCACTATCCATTCATATTTTGAAGACAAATTTCTCCCAAGGGTTGTGAACTTGGCATTTTCATTACTTGAAGGTGGAGATTTCTTATGTACTCAATACTTAATAAAGATATCATTTTTTGTTGAAGTGTCCTTGATCCGCCCAAAATTGAATAAGGGGATCTTAGGTACACCATGTGTGTTTGTGATGGCGCATGTTTTTTATGGCTTCATGTTGTTGCCTTTTGATTTGTGTCTAGTTGTGACACATCAATAATTTCATTTTATATCGCATACATAAAATTCAATACGAGAAAGCACAACACATGTAACGAATAAGCTGCAAGCCAGGAAAATTAAGCTCAACATGTGCAATTGTGTCACTACAACATATAATAAAAGATTGTCTACATCAACATTCTACATCAATAATCAAATTCACTCAGTCAATTTAATGCATTTCAAAGAAAATTCTACATCAGCGTTCTTGCAAATCTATTTCAGAACTTGTAATCAAATTCATTGTTTTAAGTGAATCATTAAAAATTCATTATTAATGAATTTTTAAGAGAACAAGTGAATCATTAAAATAATTGTAACCTTTCTTGGGTGCATTGTCAACAGTGTTCGACACCCTTCCTTTATGCAAAATCAAGTGACTGCACGAATTTCTAAAGCACACAAGTGACAAGTTCACATCTCCTTTAAGCGAGCATCATTATTCATTCAAGCAATTTGCATCAAGTCAGTACAAAGTTCAAACCTTCAAGCGAGCCAGCGTGAAGTTCATTGCATGAACCATCAAAGCAACCAACAAGTTCAACTCTAACATCAATCAAGCCAGTTGAGATCAACATCAAGCGAGCATGGCTAGTCTTTCAAGTGAGCGTGAAGTCATCAAGTAAGTCAAGTGAGCGCTTAAGCAAACACAATCCTCATCAAGCAAGCATGAATTCCAGAGTTTAAGTAAGAAAATTCTACAATTCTAGCAAATGTTCCAAGCAAGCGCAATAAGAAACAAATCAAGCGAGCGTGCCATTCAAGCCACATTCAAGCGAGCCTGTAATTCAAGTGAAACAGTTCAAAGTGCGACATCTACAACAAGAGAGCCTGATTTCAAGAGTGGAAGTTAAAATGGCGCAACATATCCAATTGTTAAACATTATTCACAATTTGATCATCTCCAGTGATGAGGACATGGTGCACATCAGCAAAGACACTCTTGCTGATCTTTCACAGCATCTACAACAAACACATGAAACCATTGAGTTTCTTGAACTAGAGTCGCAACTTCAAAGGATTGAATGGCAAGATAAGAGTGATACTTTCAAGTCTTTGAATAATCCAGATGATAAGTCATTCATTCAAACAGCTTCAATTGTCGAAGTTTTTCCAGTTCAAATTTCTTCTAAGCCCATCATCAAGCCCTGGGAAGAAAATTAGAGTCATAAGAATCGATGAGGCTTAGGATATGTCAAAAATCACACCAACCTACATATCCCAGATTATTCCAAGCCAATTAAGTTCATCAGTGGAGGCTTTCTTGCACAAATCACCTCAGCAGATTCTGAGAAAGTTGTAGACAACTAACAATGCACATAACCCAAAGTTGCCGACAAACATAATTGCACGCAACTTGAAGTTGAAGTCCAACCGAAATGTTCTCATTGTCAAAGAACCAGTCATATGGAAGATAAGTGTTTTGATCTCCATCCTTGTCGCCATTGTGGCAAGCCCAATCATTCCTGAGACAAATGTCGCAACCAACAAAAATCAGCTTCATTGAAGATACATTATGAATGGATCGATCATTGGAAATGGTCATCCACAGTCAAAATATTTTCTCAGTTCTACAATTGCATACAATCACACATCATGCAGCCAATGGTGAAAAGATGATGGTACTCTCATGCAGTTGAACGTGGGATTACAATAGCATAAAAATACTACATGTAAAGGGGGGGAGTTCAAGAATACTTTCCAAGAGAAGTGTCTCTCCTTTTAGTTGCCAAACGGGGGAAAATGTCAATGAAATTGACGGTGGTTGTCAAATTGAAAGTCTCGACAAAACCAACAAAATCAGCCAGTGGGCATCAACAAATTTTCTAGTGGGCAGTCGACAGCAAAGAAGTAGTGAACATTTTTCAGCATAGCAAAAGCAACAGTGAGTTGTTTTTGACATCATCAGCCAGTGGGCTTTGAACAAATTTTGTCAGTGGAAAAAGGATGTTGATTTCATGCAAAGGAAAAATGGATCCTTTTGAAACTTGGCACTTGATGGAGTTGTCAAGCGAAATTTAGAGATGAATCAGACATGCAGCTGACTCATGGTCTCTTCAAATTGCAGTTTTTTAGCATCCAGCTTTGGCGGTTTTTCAGGCAATGATTTTTGAAGATCAACATGAGAACTTGGAAGATGGTTCCTCATTCTTATTTTGGATTTTTCATTGAAGGGGGGAATGTTAGCCTCTCTCAAATAACAATAATAAATCCAAAATAATAAATTAATTAATTAAATATTCCAAGTTAGGAATATGTGCCTAACTCTTGGGTTGTTCCTCAAATATTGGAGTTTTTTTAGTAACTCCTATCTTAGTGGGTTTTTGGTGAGAAATTATCTCAACCAAAGGAGTCTAAGATAGCACGGACTATCTTAGACATTTTCTCTCATCTATTTAAATTGTAAACTAAATTCTTTTAATAAGAGAGAATGACGAGAATGACATGAGGCTGAAGCCTCTTTTCCGCCATTGTTTTGTCTGGTTTTGTATCTATGTTTTTCTGCAGTTTGTTTTTGAGTTATTTCATTTCTAATAGTTGCTGCTCCGAGACTTCCATAGCCTACAAGGTTGACACCACAACAATTCGAAGAAAAAAGTGCAAAAGTGCTTTGCTACAGTTTTGATAGAAAAAACACTAAAGGTAATAAGTGTGCTGAGAAGAAATTATTTTACATATATTGTGAAGAGGAAGAAGAAAATGAACAACAATATTCAGAAGAGGAGGATATACAACAGGAACCAACCCTAGAAGAGGAAGAAATGAGTCTGACCATATCATGTAATGTATTGGCAGGAATTACCACTCCTCAAAATCTCAGGATAGAAGAACATATCAAGAAGAAAATGGTAATAGTGTTGATTAATTCGGGTAGTATCCACAATTTTATTCATTCTCAGGTAGCCAAGGAATTAAATTATTTCCTATACCCAGCACCAGAATGTCAAGTGATGGTTACAAATGGAGGAACTATAAATTTCTCTGGAAAATGCCATAATATCAAGCTAACCATGGGGGAATATGTATTGAATAGTCCAATTCTTTCCATTCCTATCGGAGGTGTTGATGTTGTACTATGAGTACAATGGTTATAATCTTTGGGGACAGTAGCTTTTAATTTTCAAGAACTTTTGTTGAATTTTTTTTTAGAATGAAGGGAAGTCAAACTATGGGGTATCACAAGGAAGCTGTGAAATGTAATAAGATGTAATGTCATGACAAAGCTTCTGAAGAAATAATAATGACGCGTAATTTCACAATTATGCTCACTAGAAGTTCCAACATCAAAATCATCTATTTCTGCAAATATCCAAAATCTCTTGGACAATCATTCCAAGGTGTTTGAAACTCCCAAAGAAATCTTACCTATTCATGATCATCATCATGCTATTCATTTAATTCCAGGAAGTGTTCCTCCAAACATCATGCCTTATAGTTATACCTATGTACAAAAGAGAAAAATTGAAAGTATGATTGCAGAAATGTTAGATGCTGGTATAATTCAACCTAGTCAAAGTTCTTTCTCTGCTCCAGCAGTATTGCTGCACAAGAAGGATGGATCATGGCGCACGTGTCTGAACTATAGGGAGCTCAATAGCTCACCATTAAAGATAAATTTCCCATTCTTGTGATTGATGAATTATTGGATGAATTACATGGAGCAATTTATTTTACCAAGTTGGATCTTTGTTCAGGATATCATCAAATTAGAATGAAAAATGAAAATATTTTGAAAACAACATTTCGAACTCATGAGGGTCATTATGAATTTTTGGTCATGCCTTTTGGCCTTAACAATACACCTTCTACATTTCAATGGTTGATGAATTCCATTTTCAAACCCTTCCTTAGAAAATTTGTGCTATTATTTTTCGATGATATACTAATCTACAACAGGTCTTGAAAGGATCATGTTCAACATGTCGACAGGGTGGTCAAAATATTTCAGGACAAATAATTATATGCAAAATCATCCAAATGTTTCTTTCGAGTACAAGAGGTGGAATATCTAGGTCATATTGTATCTCACAAGGGTGTTAAGGTAGACCCTAAGAAAATTAAATCCATTAAGTAATGGAAAGTCCCCACAACCATAAAGCAGTTGTGAGGATTTCTCGGTTTAACAGGGTATTATCGCAAGTCTGTTAAGAATAGCCGCACCTCTAACAACATTATTGAAGAAAGATGCATTTTAATGGATTCCTAAAGAAACTAAGGCCTTTTAACATCTTAAAGAGGCAATGTGCCTAGCACCGGTCTTAGCTGCCAAACTTCCCAAAAACCTTTATTGTGGAATGTGATGCCTCAGGAAATGGAAATGTTGTTGTTTTAATGCAAGATAGAAGACCTATTTCTTTTGAAAGTCATCCAATCAAAGGAAAGTACTTATAGAAAGCTATTTATGTGAAGGAAATGTTAGCAACACTACATGCACTAAAGAAATGGTGACCTTACCTAATGGGAAGACACTTCAAGGTAAAAACTAGTCATGATAGTATTAAAAAAATTTTGGAACATAGACTATCTTCAGAAGAGCAGCAAAAATGGGACACAAAGATGTTGGGTTATGACTTTGGAATAATCTACAAAAAAGGGAAGTTAAATTTTCTTGCAGATGCACTCTCAAGAAAGAATGAAGAGGTGGAAGCATCGCTTTGTGCCATTTATATTATCCAACCAGATTGGATAACCAAAGCAAGGTATGAATGGAAGAGGAACGAAGAAGTGTGAACGCTCATTCAAAATTTGAAGCAAGATCCTAGTACATTTGATACATTTATTTGGAAAAATGATTCCTTATGGTACAAAGATCGCTTATATCTTTTGTAAGAATTCTCAACTAAAACAAAAGATTCTTTTGGAATTGCACACTTCTCCTTTAGGAGGACACTCAGGATTTTTAAAAACTTACCATAGGGTGACAATTTTTTTTTTTTTTGGGATGGCCTTAAGTTTGATATTCAAAATTTTGTGGCGGAATGTTTTGTTTGCCAACAAAATAAAGTTGAGACAGTTAAGACCCTGGGTCTTCTACAACCTTTATCCATTCCAAGTCTATGTTGGGAGGAGATTTCAATGGAATTTATCACAAGTTTATGTAAGTTCGAAGGAAAGAGTGTCATCATGGTCATAGTTGATAGACTTCCCAAATTATGCACACTGTTGTGCATTATCTCACCCATTTAAAGCAAGTACAGTTGCTACTACATTTATGGACACAATTCAAAAGCTACATGGAAACCCAAAGCTAAATTTTTGGATAGAGTTATTTTCTTGTTTGGGTACACAATTATCTCATAGCTCATATTATCATCCTCAATTCGATGGTCAAACTGACATAGTGAATAAATGTTTGAAAGGATATCTTCACTGTCTTTTATATAATAAACAAAAATAATGGGTCAAGTGGTTACCTCTCATTAAATGGTGGTATAACGCTTCCTTCCATACTATAGCAAAAACGACCCCATTTATGGCACTTTATGGATATCATCCATCGTCCATCACATAATATTTAAGAGAAAACTCTAAGGTTGAAGCAGTGGAAGATCACATCGAGCATCGACAAGAAGTTCTCCAACTCTTAAAGGATAACCTAAATTTGGCACAAAATCGAATGAAACAACAGGAAAGTCAACATCGCAGTGAGAGAAGTTTTTATGTAGGAGTCTAGGTATTTTTACAGCTACAACCATACAAACAAATGTCCCTCAAGTAAGCTAAGAAGGTTAATACATTATCACCAAAGTTCTATGGTCCTTACAAGGTGTTGAAAAATATCGGTACTATGGGATACAAATTGGAGCTTCTTGCTTCTTCACGAGTGCATCCAATTTTCCATGTTTCATGCTTAAAGAAGGTTATAGGTGAAAATCTTCCAGTTCAAATAATATTTCGAGAACTTGATGAGGAAGGAAAAATCATATTGGGACCTGAAGCGGTCACAAAAACAAGAACTCAACAGCTACGAAATCGATCAATTTCAGAGTATCTCATCAAGTGGAAGAACTTACCCACTCAATATTCTACATGGGAGCATGAGAATTTTATATGGAAGCACCCAGAGCTACTCAGGCATTGAGGACAACACTTTTTTGAAGGAGAGGGGCATGTTAGGTCCCTATTCTACTAGTTTAGTCCCTTATTGTTATTATTGTAGCCCCCTTATTGTTATTGTTGTACCCTTGTAACCCCAATATTGTTATTATTATGCCCTTACATTGTTATTGTTAGGTCGACTAGGATTATATTGTGTGACCATGGACTCCTATATATAGAAGGAGGTTTTGGTCTTTTGTATCATCCAATAATTGTTCATTTATGTAATGTATTGGAGGTTGCCCCGTCGAAGTGGCTAATTTCTAAGGCGTTGATCTCTCTTTTCTTCTATTTTTGGTGCTAGTTTCATAACAGTATTTTTAGAGCTCGCGCTCCCTTCAAGGTAGAGGTAAAATTTGACATTCCTTTATTTGAAGTCCAGATAGATGCAAACTTTGTAGATATATGGCTGAATTTGCTAGAATGGTATTTATCGGTCCATTATTTGTTCGACTGAGAAAATATTATTTTTTCACTCCTCAAAGCCAACCCCATGTCAAAGACAGGTGGGAAACCTATTGTGAGCAAAAGTATGAAGGGGGACCCTCTCTGTTCTCAACCACACCCACATGGAATTTGTTCCAAGATGGCATCAAGGAAAAATATTACCTTGTGGGGATCTATGAGGATAAGTACATCCAATAGACAATGCTACGGCAACAAAGGAATCAAGATCTGCAGGAACTAACTAATTTGTTCCATACACTGCGCACAAAGTTGGGCATTAAATATTCAAAGATACATTTGGTGCTCAAGTACCATAGTTTTCTGCATAGAAACATTCAAGAGGAAATGTAGTTCCTTGAAATTACCTCACTTGGAACATGATATAATTATGCTGCATGGATTGAGCAGAAATTTAAGTAGAAGAAGACAGACTTTGGATACGCGAATCAGAAGCTAGGGAAGGGTTCCCCCGAACCACAGAACAGGGGAAAAATCCAAAGCGAGGTGGCTTAGAACACCACCACAAATCCAAATAAGGACACATGGAAGTGGTGTGAATTTCATAACAACCCTATTCACAGCACAAACAAATGTCAGGCCAAAGAGTCGCTGGTGGCTGAACTGAAGGCACCTCAATTAGATGCATGTTTTAATCCTGAGCTAGAACCAGACAAGGGAGATGAAAGAGGCAAGAAGATCGTTGATGCAGACCCTAGTGCCATTTTTTCCACCACTAAGATCCAGAGGGAAGATCCCAAGGATCCAGAGGAGGGGGAGTGCCTCTTCCATTCGCAGATGTGGGTGAAGGGTTCTCCACTGCAATTTCTTGTCAACAGCGGAAGCCAAAAGAACCTCATTTCAACAAAGGCCGTGAAGAGGCTCAGCCTATCTACCATAGCACACCCACAACCATATACCATCAGGTGGCTTCACCCAGGGAGAGATATCCGCGTCTGCTAGGAGTGTCGCCTTCCATACAACATCAAGCCATTCACGAATGAGGTATTGTGTGATGTTGCTCCTCTTGATGTAGGTGATGTATTATTGGGCCAATAATACTTATGGAGGTGACATGTTGTGTATGATTCTAGGACTGATGTTGTTGTTATTACTTTTGGAAATAACTTATACAGGATACCGGAGGTAGTACCGCCTCTTGCCATCTCTTTGAAGTAAGATTGTTTCCCAAACTAGGAAATTTATTTTCCTTACAACTCGCTCATAGGGAAAGAAGAATATTGTGGCCACAACCTCAAAATAGGGCTCCCCTGCATGTTTTCAGTATATGATCAAAGTCATGGAGGAATACGAGGACATTTTCTCCTCTCTCACAAATGTTTCTATACACTCTCAGGACAAGCACTCCATTAAGATGACCCCCAATGCACCAATGCCTGATATTTCCATAGCTCATACGAATACACATTCATAATCCACACACGTACTCTCTGAGGTTGATAAAGAAACCAAATTTACTAAACAAATCCAGCATGTCCTCCCATAGGTCCATAACATATTCAACAAATTTAATACCCATTTCAACATAATTTTCCTCATCTCATGGAGGATCCCAACGCAATGGGGACCATTTCTTCTTAAGGGGGAGGAATGATCCAGGTGGATATCGGTGGCCACCCATCTATTCCATTTGGACCCCCACCATCGGTTCTTTTAGTTTTTCACTTTCATCACATATTACTATTTTTAGCATGTTTTTGGGTCCTGAACTTTTGGAGTCGTTTTGGGACCCTAATGATCTAGGTAGATATTGTTGGCCACCCACCTATTCCATTTGAAACTCCACCAGTTCTTTCAGTTTTTTAGTTGTAGCACAACTTACTTTTTTTATCAGTTTTTTGGGTCCTAAACTTCCAAATCCATTTTGAGGCCCTAAACGACGTTTTTTGGGAAACGCGAGAGCAACATGGGTCCATGAATCAATGTTGTTCACACCAAAATTTGTAATCCTCAGATAGATATTTATAACGAGGTGCAATTCATGTCAAAGAGAGATTTTATACCAAAGTTATGTCCCCTGGAAGTTGAAACACAAATTCTCCCAAACGGTGCCCATCGTTTTGGCAGTTCATCTCCTACGGTTAGGTTTTTGGATGTTTAGGGTTTTGCATTGTTTCTCAATAATAAATAAGACTTAGAGCCTCATTGTAACATAGCTTAGAGTCATGTAGCTTCCACATCTCTTCTCAGAGATAAGCTACCAACACCCTATCTAGTTTATTTCCATTATGTCTTTAAGCATATTTTTTTTTATTTGATATTAATGAAATGAAATATTATTTCCATTGCATCTCTGTGTTTATGTATACCTCTGTATTTTATTCCATTCCTGCATAAATCCAGATCATATGAATCATTTATATAAAGGTTAAGAAGGATTTTCTCTGTCTATAGAGGTGGTATGTATGTATTTAGAGGTGGTATGTATCTTTTTGCATATATTTAGGAGTGGTATGTATATCTTTTTAGAAATACATGAGTGTCAAATTTTGTAGAAGAAGGTGTCATATGAAGACATCACAGCAACAGATGACTAAACATGCAATATTCTGATAATCATGAGGCCAAGTTAAAGAATAACTCCTAGAACAATTATGTGTTGGAAAATGGACTAAAATGAAGGGGTGAATCAATTTACTGCATTCATGGACAAGTCTGTTTATTTTGATTTTCAAAATTTATTTGAACTATTAAATGAGACATATTTTTCCATACAAAAGGAATATTTTTATACATAAACACCATTCCATTAAAACATAAAATCAAAAAATTAAATAAACACATATGAACTATAGATATAAGTGGAAACCCATATAGAGAGAAAACAAAAAAATTGTTATTGTTGTTATGCAAAGGTAAGCTCCTACATCTTTATTACATCAAATTTTTGGATATCCAACCTCTCTGCTATTCTATAAGCTACAACTTGCAAGGAATCTCCTACTCCCACATACATACATTTTATGTAGGATAGAACCAACATGAGGCTCCTATGTCAATAAACTCTAACCTGTTCTTTTTCAACCTACAACTTGAAAGGGTACTACAATCCCCCACTACATAAAATTATAATGTGTTGGTTTACACAGACAATAGTTTTGAATACCTCCATCTCTCTCTCTACCTCTTCTCCTCCTTAATTATTCTTCACAACCACTCTTCTACCTTTGTCCCTTTGTGCTAGGTAACTCATGAACAACCTCTCACAACAAATCAACTATCCCACACACTCTCTAATAATTCAACCTTTTCGAAAGCACATGTTATTATAAAGACAATTTTTAGCATTACTTGCATGAATATGATGTGAAAATTTTTCCTCTTTGCATTCCAATGCTATCCCTTCCTTTCCAAAATCTTTCAATTTTTAGATATTAAAAATACATAAAATTAATTACAAAATATTCAAATAACATGCATTGATATAACTCAACTTTAATTATTGCTAAAGCCAAAGCATTAAATTACATGCTCTTTCATCACAACATTAACTTGCATCCTCTTGCATAACATTGCATCCTCTCGAAAGCATCACAACAAGTTTATTCTAAGCACAATACCTCGACTAAATACTCCATTCGCCAAGAATTTCGAAGGCCATACCTTTGTACACTTGATATTTGTTACTTCTTAAAAAAAAAATTGGTTTTGAAAGCAAATGCACAACCTATGAAAGTATTGACACATCACAATAAAAACACAACTATAACGCAATACATCGACAAGGATAACATATTGCATCAACATCTACATCCATATTTGAATGTGAACACATATAGGAAAAAACTCTATTCGGATGCCAACACCTCGATTGATTTTGGAAGACCACACCTCTATCAAGAAATCAACATATCAAGAATACAAGTGCATTCATCAGCTGACCCTTTTTCATCACCCTTTTCCATCAATAAAAACTTCACTAATAATATCCTCCTTTGGCATTGATGGAAACACTTTGATCCTCCCCATTTTGTTCTAATATTAACTTGTCATGACATATTCGTACCTCCCCCTTTGACTTCAATGGAAAGGGGGTCTAGTTTAAAATGAAAGTTAACAAGGGCATACTCTTCGACTCATTGCACAAACTCCAGATATTTATAATGTAAAAATAGAATATTTTGATCTATAAAAGATAACCTCTGAAAATAATATAGCTATAATATTTATAGGTAATCCAAAGAATTTAGTGTTTAGTATTAAATCATCAAGTTAAATGATCAACTTTCTTCATTTTAACCGGCATCTACAAGTTTTGGGATATGAGGAAAGTGAACCAATTATTCGCTCCATGATGAAGAACCTTCAACTAAGGTATTTTTTCGATTACACTTTAATTTAAAAACCACTTTGTACAATATGTTAAGCTATGAAAATAAAATCTTCTAAATATTTAGCCCCATAAAACATTCTTTCCACGACAAGTGAGACTTTTCAACTACATGAAAAACATTCAACCAACTAAACTTATAATTTGAATGATCCACGCATGATGATTTGGAAATTTTATTGGTGAAATGATGTAAATTTGATCTATTTTCAACGGGATTAATAGATCTAGGTTGTTGTCCTTTTCTTGTAATTTCTTAGGTTGTTCCTCATATGAAAGTATAGATTCTTGTAAATGGCATGTCTTTATATCTAACAACATTCCAAAGTGCATATGATTTTTTTTTGCTACTTTCTCAATATGTCCCAACACATTAGCATACTAAATGGGAACATTTTTTCCATCAACATTATTTGTCAATACAAAAGAAACCTCACCAGCTATAGGATCTTGGAGTAAAAGATCTGAAAGTACAACTAGAAACTTCTAATGTACCCAACCTTGAAAATTATCTTCCATCGATGTTCCCAATTACTTTTCTAAATAGATATCCTTGAGTAAACACCCAAATATCTTTGCAAATTCACCGATATCTGAAGTATCACAATCATATGGAATTATTTTTGGTACAAGGCAAGATCCTGGATCTTCTGAATCACTTGAATCCCTTCGTACATTTTTTTGCATTTTTTATCGTCCATATTGTCATGAATTTGTTATATTATCTTGTAAAGTAAATAAAACTCATAATATTCATTTCAGAATGAATTCATTGATAAATTTAGATCATCTGAGTCTGCCCTTTTTGAACCACCTTCTGAAGAACTTTTTTATTCATCTATCATGGATACACCTTTTCTTCAATTGTTCCAGTTGTGAGAAATATGTAAATGTATACTCTCTTATTTTTCCCATTTGTCCATACTATTGAAGGAACTTGCTTGTCATCGGAAAGTTTCCAATTGGGATAAAAAATAACAATCCAATTTCCACCTAGGCCACAACTTCCTTATTATATTTAAGACACAAAATCCTTATATAGAGCTAAATCAGTGTAGTGAAACCTTTTCTCAAAAGACAACGCAACTAATTCAATTTAATTTTTCATTAATTTGGTATTCTAAAAATTTTTAGCTGTTGGGTACCCTTGTACAATCACCAAAACACTCAATTCATTTGAAGCAGTTTCACTTGACATCCTAAAGAAAATATAATATTGTTGATTTTCATTTAAAAAAAAATTGTAAGCATCATCTACTAATTTTTCCTCCAATATTGATCAATATTATGCACTAGTACCTTGCGATATAAAGGATTTTCTATGATAGAGAAAATATGCCTTGGTATAAACCAGTCAATGTAAAAGTTGCAAAACCAATCACCAATGTATTTAGTTTGTGTCTACAATTTCTTCTCCATGATTAAAAATTCCTACACAACCATTTGTGGTTGAGCATATATCTTATTTTTGAAACTACAAAGAAAATAAATTAAACAAACTTCTTGTATTATTTCCAATGAACAGGTGGTCAAAATGGAAGTTTTCAAAATGGTGTGAAACTTGAACAACCACGTATATGTGGTTTTTTAAAATTTGACGGAACTTGTTTCGCTGAAAGCCAAAAAAGTATGCTCCTGGAAACTCATTCTATTTGTTTTCCAAAATAGGTGAGTTTTTCAAAAAAAAGGAGAGGTTATTATGTATTTTGGATGAGTGGCGGGCTAACACGTGGCATCTTCTAGTTGGTCAAAAGGTATTTTTTTAAGGCCTGTCAAGCCTCACCACTTGTTGAGTTCCTATTGGTTTTGGTTTGGTTGAATATCATTGGGTGGTTGATGGAAAACCACATGATGCCACATGGCCCGACTAGAGGCCACCACATGACAACACGGAACAACACCAAAAATCTGTTGAAGGGCTGAGCAAACATGGTGGGGGTCGAACACCACACCTACCTCCAACAAACACAACCTAACTCCATTGAGCCACAAGGATTACTCATTAAAAATAGGGTCAAAATCTATATAAAAATTTGATGTCAGTGGAGTTTGGAGCTATGGGCCAGGGCTAAGCCCCAATGCCTCCGCCATATTACACACCATATGACCCATTGCTAGAACCTAGGGCACTATGTATCTGCTGCCCAAACTGCTTCCCTTGACCATCCACTCTAAGCAATCCATGTGACAATTATATGCTTGATCGCTTCTATGACCGGGGATTCCTAACTGTCATCCTAGCCGCTCCACTTAGATTCCAAAAAAACACCAAATGTGAGCACCTATGCCTAACTTCTGGTGATTATCAAACCATCCGGTAATGTTTTATTAAAAAAATATTATTCGGCACCAAAACTATATGGTTTGAAATTCGTAATTTAGGTGTTATTGGGAATTTTAATGCTCTAAGAATTGCACCTAGATTTCCAAAAAAATTTCACTCCGTTAGCCAAAAATGGGGTGAATTTGTAGGACCGGTCTGGATTTTGGGGAAATTCCGGTGCGGTTAGTAGGAAAACTAGGGAGGCTCATAAATTATTGAGTTTTTAATCGATTTTGGATCAAAAAGAAGCTAGGTAGACATTTTCGGTTATTCTAAAACTGACATAACAAGTTTTGAAACCATTGGAGCACTGTAAATGTATGTAATCACAATTTTGAGGATAATGAAAGAGGGCCAAGCCATTGGAAGCTGCACCAAGGAGACGTTTCCTAGGAGGGGTCAACTCCATAATTTGTTATGTTGTGGTTATTATTATGGTGCATTTGTATGTTGTTTCTGTATACTTCAGAGTTTATTTACATGCTTTGTGTTTAAAAATTAACATAAAATCTCACAAAAACTAAATTTAAGCACTTGCAATTTATAAATGCTCAGCACATTTTAATTATGATCTCATACATATCATGTTTGGTATAAGAGCATTTTATTTCTTTGTTCTGGTGAGGATTTAATTGTTTGCAAGTGTATGTGATTCTTACAAGGTTGAAGGTAAGGAGGGTAGAAGGAAATATTGTGGTTGCAAGTCCTTAAGTTAGGTCAAAAACAAGGAGAGAAAATTGGCCTCATGCTCCACCAAAATTTCTTCCTCAAATTGCAGTTGAAGCTTCAACAAGCATGTCTCATGAAGGAGGAAATGATAACATGTTTGAGGAAGAAAATACTTTCATAAAATATTTCTTTGACATGAGTTAAATGATAAAGGTTCTTTATGAGAAGAGGACTTCAAGATTGCAAGGTGAAAGTTCTGAGCCTTCAAAAGGAGAGGGTTCTTTTTGAGGAAAAGGAGGAGGTGATTAAAATCCCTTAAATGGAAAAAGTGAAAAATTATCCTGTTCTCCACCATGGTATACCTCCATCCTCACCCTCATCTTCTTCCTCTTCCACAACCACTGTTACTCAAACACCTCCACATACCCCAATGGTGCATGGTAAAACTTCCTTATTAAAACATGATATCAAATTCAAACTACCAATGTATAATTGTGAAGCGAATGCTGAAAGACTTGATAATTAGGTATGTCTAATTGAAATTTATTACAGGATCCAAAACATCAAATATGATGAAAAAAATGTTCATTTGGATTCATTGAGGTTGAAAGTGTTGCTTTGATTTGGTGGGAAGGAAAAACACAAGAGGATATGAAAAAGTATGGTAAGGTCTCCACCTCTTGGATAGATTTTGTTGTTGTACTAATAAAACAATTTTGTCCATTAGCTTATATGAAAAATATTATTATCTATTTACATAATTTTAGACAACTAAGGGACAAAGCGTGTAAATCTACACTCAATAATTTAGAAGAAGATGATTGATATTAGGTGTAGAATTGAATTCACAAGAAAAAAATTTGAAATATATTGGGGGTTCACACAATTATTTACGACGAGGTTTAATCCTACAAGTTTATATGAGGTTTAATCCTACAATTTTAGTTCATGAAACTCATAATGAAGCAAGAGGGAAAAGCATTTCACAATAGGGTATAAAGAAGCCATTGACAAGTGGAGACAAGGGTAAGAATAAGTTCAAAGGGAACAAAAAGAAGAGTGCATCCGTCAAAAAGGAAGGGGAAAAACTAACATACAAACATTGTTCCAAATATAGTCATGATGGAGCTCATTGTTGGAAGCTTCATCCTCAGATGAAATGAGAGAAGTTCAACAAAAACGGAAGAAAAATATAGTTACAACTACACAATATGACTTAGGCTCCGATTCGGGAGATAAAAAAATATGAAAACAATGGGAATGAAAGGTAAGGACATATAAAGCACTAATTTTTCAATTCGTCCTAATGATACTCAAGATGAGAGAAATAGAATTGAAATTTTCTATATTCGAGTTATTTCAAAGCACAGCAAAATGTATACACTCTTTGATGGTGGTTCACAAGAAAATTTGATTTTTGAAGACTTAGTCAAGAAAATAAACTTAGATACCATTCCTCACCCAAGACCTTATCCTTTAGGTTTGATATGTAAGAATCCAAAGTTACAAGTTACGAGGAAATGCATCTTTAAATTTGCAATTACAACAAACTTTCTTGATGAAGTTGAACTTGATGTAGAACCGCTTGATATTTCCAGAATTTTTTTGGGAAGCCCATATTTGTATGATAAAAAAATTATTTTCTGTCACCATCAAAACAAGTATCACTTGTTCAAATATGGCATACAATACATTGTTAGAGGAAATCGATAAAAAACATATCTTTCACTTGTGAGTGTCAGAAAAATGAAGAGACTCATTACCTCTAGCAAGAATTTTGTGCTTCTAATGGTCAAGAAAAAGAATGATATTCAAAATGAAGCATTTCAAGGTTTTGATTCAAGATTAAAATCTGATTTGGTTGAGTTTGTTAACCAATATGGTGAGATGTTTTAGGAGCCAAAAGGATTGCCTCCCAAGAGAGGAATCCAAGATGAAATACAATTGTAGCAAGATTGTCCTCTTCTGTGCATTGGCATGTACATGATGTCAGTGATGGAAAGTGCAGAAATTAAAAATAAAATTCAAGAGTTCTTAGACAAAGCGATCATCAGACCAAGTACTTCGCCGTGTGGGCCACCTTTTTTTTTGGTTCCAAATAAGGAGGGAACATGATGCATGTGTGTGGACTTCCGTGCATTAAATAAAATTATGGGAAAGAACTGTTACCCACTTCCTAGAATTTATAATTTACTTTATCAATTGAGAGATGCAAATTATTTTACTATGTTGGACTTAAGGAGTGGCTATCATGAAATTAGAATTGTTAAAGGTGACATATGGAAGACGATATTCAAAATAAATCAACATTTGTTTGAATGGATTTGTATGCCTTTTGGTCATTGCAATGCTCTGGCTAACTTTATGCGTGTGATGATTGATGTATTGAAACCATTTCTATTTGAGTTTTTGATAGTCTACTTAGATGATATCTTGATTTTTAGTAAATTTCGTGAAGATATTGTCATGCATGTCAAAAAATTAGTTGTGTGTTAAGGAAAGAACAGTTGTTTTTAAAGATGTCAATGTGTGAGTTTGGAAAAACTTCTTTAATGTATTTCAATCATATTGTTGGAGGAGGTGAATTGAAAATAGATCCCTCCAACATTGATGTCAATTTGAATTGGCAAAATCCAAAAATAGTTACAGAGGTAAGAAGATTTTTGGGAGAAACCAAATATTGGGGGAATTTTATTGCTAACTTCTATTCTATTGCAACTCCATTCCATGAATTGACAAGTCTGAAGAATGTATTCAAGTGGGGAGGTAAACAACATAAATCATTTGGTGAATTGAAAGAAAATATCAGTTCATCCCCGGTACTTACACTTCCAGAATTGAGATGGTCATTTGAGATCTAGACTGACGCTAGTGATTACACCATGGGTGCGGTCATCATGCAACATGGTAAGCCTATCTATTTTCATTCAAAAACTTTTAATGATGGAGTGATTAATGCATTAAGGTTTTTAGAAAATATTGGTGATAGTGCCTTCAAGTTGGATTTTCCTTCATATATGAAAATTTCTGTTGTTGAACTAATGTTGATAACTTCAGGTTGTATGAGCCACCTTAAATTGAATATCATGGAGGAAATGTTTAGATTCCTTCCATTGAGGATTTTTCTATTGAATACCTTAATGAACTACGTAAAGACACCATTCTTTACTGAAGAACAAGGACTTCAAAATGAGGGAATGTGGAGTACCTTCGTGTGGGGCTCAAAGACACAAATCCAAACAAAGACATATGGATCAAGAATATAAACATGAGAGAACTATAACCTAATTTAACGAAAAATTGAAAGTGATATTTTGTAGTCCAAAATCTTTGAGTGGGGAGGAGTGATCAGGTGCTAAAAACTATTCTAAAAATTGAACCTTGTCAAAATGGTTAGGAACTTAAATTAACGCGTATATATCACTTTTTTGAATATGAAACAACTAGTTCCATGGAAAACTGCCACTGTATCCTCTTGGAAACGTGTTCTATTCATTTTCCTAAATAGCTGATTTAAAAAAAAAAATGATAGGTATATGTGTATTTTTGGCTAGTGGTAGGTTGCCACATGGCCTTTTCTAACTGATTGAAAGGTATTTTCGTTATTCCTATAAGGCCTTGCTATTTTTAAAGTTCCTATTGGTTCATTTTTGGTTGAATCTCATTGGGTGGTTAATGACCAACAACATACTACCACGTGGCCCAACCAAAGGCCGCTACGTGGCAACATGGGAGGCCACCAAAAATTGTTTAAAGGTCCAAGCATACTCGGCAGGGTTTGATCACCAAACCTATGTCCAAAAAACACAATATAACTCCATTTAGCCACATGTATTACTCATTAATAATAGGGTAAAAAACTATGTAAAATTTTGATGTCAATGGAGTTTGGGGGTAGCGGCTAGGGCTAAGTCCCGACTCCCCCCCCCCCCCTCTCCCCACCCCCCCCTCTCCCCACCCCCATATTAAACACCATATCACCCATTGTTGGAACTGGGGGCATGACTGCTGCCTAGATTTTCACCCTTAATTTCCCACTCCAACCGGCTCATGTGACAGTTATCCATGTGACCACCTCTGTGTCTACGAAGTCCTAATCACCATCCTAGTCCCTCCACCTAGCTGCCAATAAACCACCAAATGTGACCAACTATGCAATCATGTAACCTTATTGAACAAAAATTTATAATCATACCTATCAAAGGCACAATAACACTCTGCGGTAAGATGTTTGAAAGAGTGTATCGAAGCGAGAGGAAATGTGTAACACCATTACTTTACGCACCCTTTGAAGATGAAAAACATGCATGTAGCATCCTCACAATGGATATTGTGTTTCATGAAAAAATTGAAAAAATGAGTGGTGTGCTTGAAAATGGTTGTTCCACCCTCGCCATCTAATTTCAGATTTGAAAAGTCATTGATAATTCCCACATGAGCTTTCAGTTTTGTTGTTTGGAAAAATATGTTGAGGATATGATATGGGAAGAATAGATTAATGAGTGTATAAAGTTCAAACAAAATTCATGGGCCCAACTTGTCATTTGGCCTTCCTTTGAGCACCAGAAATGTTGATGGTGTTGGACCCACCAACATTAAGGGGATCTCCCTGGTATGAAGTCCTAATTAGATCTCACATCGTTCGATGTAGGTGTCCCATCATGAATATGGCTTGATTGTCGATGCAATGGCTTTTAATGATATGCCTTATATGCAATAACACATAGAGTGATGTATGGTGACTTTGGTGTGAAAAAGTGTGTGACTCTGTGGAAAGTCAAGCGTGATGCATGATGGTTTTAACACATTAAAGGAAAATGAGTGAGCCCCTTAGAAGCCTATAATAGTATGGAATTTGAAAGGTAAACATGAGCACAAAGACAACACAAGCTAATATGTGAAATAGTTCACAAGTTAAAGATTATGGAATAATACAACAACACAAACTGAAAAAGGTTCATACCGATGCAAAAAAATAGATCATAAGAATAAGCATAAGTAAAATAACATACAATGCAAATACACCAAGAATAATCCTACTATATTCTTAACATAGGCATCAAAAAGTTTTGTCTGTGAGCTTTTATTAAAGTGAAAGTTCCAATCATTCATATACATTGATGAACAACTAGCCCCAATACTTGAATGTGAAGTTAAGATCACCTACTCCTACAAAGAAAGGAACTCCCTCTATGATGTGGAGAAGCCAAGGATCTAATAAATACCCCAAGCTCCAGATTCTATGCATATGCCTGGCCAAAATCTTGGCTCCCAAAATCCCTTTACATGAGTTATGAGGATGAATTTATAAAAAAATGGGGTGAATCTCCACATTCTACTTTGTGACACTTTGAATTCCCTCATGACTCTTCAAGTTCCTTACAAATGACTTTTCAATTACCTTACATCATGACTCTTCCCAATGGGCAATCAACACTTGGAATTTCTCTTACAAGTTATTTACAAAAGAATATTACAATTATGCATACCCATATGAGATAAAATTAGGTTGATCCCACTAGATATCCTAATAATCTAAAACACTATCATGATTGAGTGTAGGGAAACTCTAGCTCAAAAAATTACACTTGATGTGTCTTATTCAAGTAATTGTGCCAAGCTCTATACTGAACAATGAGTACCGAAAACTATGTAATGAGGTTCGGCTGAAAGCGAACTCTAGCATCCATGGCATCTGGGTACAATAACTTGGAACAAGTCTGTACTTCTGTCTTCAACATGAGGAGATTCATGATGATCTAAACAGGGCCACCAATGTACTTCTGGATGTTTTTTCTATCACTTCAAGATATTCTCTAGTGGGGATCAGTCTACACTGCTCCAGGTATTCATATATCTCCTATGTGACCTAGTTCCTACTCTTGGCTTCAGTGAGCAAGCTAACTGATGGAATCATGTGGGTCCTCACCAAGGCATTCATGTTATTATATAATCATTCATACAAGTCTTGAATGTTAGTAATGAATGAGGCGCGTTGCTTTTTGTTTTGAATCAGTATCTGAACCTTCGCTTTCTCCAAATATGCCTCCTTCTTTGTTTACTTTCCAAGTTCACACGATTCCCCTTTGTATTGAATTGACCATTCATGAATCACATCAACGGTTTCTTGTACAACCTTAATAGTTTTGACATAATCTCTACCCTTTTTCTACAAGCTGTGCAATTGGAAAAATTCATTATGCATGTTAAAACGCTCTTCATAGAGATTCTGCATGATATCTCCAAGTGTCGATACTTCGTTGAGTATCGTTGGCTTTAGATCATTTGGATGGAACTCTATGGAAAATGTGTTCTACGTTGCAACTCAAAAAATTTCAACCTCTTTCCTTACAACATGCAAGTTATTTTTCAATAGTTTCTTCTCGACCATCAAATACTTAGCATTTGACTTTGATGCACTTTCGAAGGTAAATTTGGTTGTGGAAATGGCATTTAGATTCTTCTTGGTGCCTGCCACAATCACCCTTTCTCTAATAAATGTAGAAGGTATGAGGTCATTCAGAAAATGCTTCTTACATTCGTGCATGATTGTCTTCTGAATTTCATCTTATGAAACATTGTACGTGTCCATGACTGGATCATGATTAAGAGGAACAACTTCCTCCTTCTCGCCTAGAGCTAGCTCTGTTGCTGAAGGGGGTGGTCACTAAATGGTGCCATATTGTGTCCTTGGAACTAGGTTGGCATCTTGATTATGCCGCTATGGTTCTACCTCCATGTTATCGATCTATTTCAATTCTTCAATTTGTTGAGTAAGCTCCTTCTCCTTCATCTATCCTCTCTCCTCCTCTAGTTGTAGGTTTTTTTCTTGCTCCACAGATTGTTTCTGTGTTGTTTCTTGTACTATTTCTCTTCAACTCCGTGCTTCTTCTTACTTCTTGTTTTGTTCTTATAATTTCTTCTACTTTTCTTCCTCCAATATCCTTTATTCCCTCTTCCTCTGTGCTGCTCTTTATATATTTTTTTCTTCTTTTCCTATATTGCTAAAGTCTCTTTCATAATCGTTGGATCCACTTTCATCTTCCATATTTTTTCTCCTCCCAGACTATATGAAACCCTTCTCTTTCCCTTTTTGTGCATGAGGATTACCCCCTTCTCCTGATACTTCTTTCGAAGTAGCTTCCTTCTACGGAGTAACCTGTGAAGTTCCTCCAAAAATCAATGGATCATGGTATTTAGAGGCATTATATAAATTCTTCCATACATCCTCCTTAAATGAGTGAAATGTCCCATGGAGCTACTGGATGTGAATTCTCACATTGTGGTCTCTAGAAACACCAGGAGGATCGTACAAATTAAAGTTCTGAGTACTTAACAAAAAATTATCTATTTCCTTTCCTTCGGTATCTACGACTTTCAAATCCTTGATATTGTACAATCCAATGTGCATAGGAAGAGTTGGCCAAGGGGATTTCTTCTTCCTGTGCAAAACTGCTGAAAAGCCAATAAAGATATGATATGTAACTTCTTGGGTGAATAGCTTATCGTCCACATACATTTGGAAAAATATGTGGCAACTTCTGTCCGCCGAACACTGTAAGGAAGGTGTGATCTAGTGAAGCAAAAAATTATGCTCTTTCTTCTGTTGCTTCAATTGCCCCATGTGGTAGGCAAGGAGGTTCTTCCTCAAAGATCATATTGTATAGAAGAATGAGGAAGTGTTTATTTTGCTTCTCCATTACTCCTTTGTGGCTATAATATCATAGAATCTACACTGGATGTGGACGAGAGTGTCTCGTGGTATCCAACTCCAGGTCATGCCAAGGAATGAATTGTGCACACATATTTCATTTAGTAAATATGAAGATATGTAGAATCTCATTTTCCAACCCTTGGGAGTTTCTGGGTATTTAGTACATGGATACTTAAATTTCAAGCCAAAAAATATGACGATTTGAAGGAATTATCCTCATTCATAACCTGGTTCAATAAGATTTCTAGCCCTTCAAGAAAGTTCTTTGTGCTCTACGAGTCGTAGATTCTGCAAGATAGGATAAGCGATACTAAGATACTTTTTCTTGTAAGTGTTTTTGGGTGTCTAAGGAAACATTGATGGCTCTTTCACCAAATGTTTAACATTATCCTTCATGCTCACATAGTTATTGGTGGCATAAAAGTATGAATGCATGAGTGCTTATGGATTAGGAAAATCTTACGTAAGATGGTAATATGTTACCATAAATGTAACAAGCTTATATCTTCTAGCATTTTTTAAAGTCATTGTGTTCACTTCCTATGTGAAAAAATCTAGCTGATAACATCTGCACATGGGAAGGTTGGATATGTACATGAAACCCTGTGTATTCCCTAATGTGGAAAAATGACATATACATTTCGGTCCTCTAGACATTCCTTTAAGCTCTCTATTGAAAAACCTTCATTCACATTCTTCCATGTAATATTTGATTCATTTTCCACAAACGATTGAGTGTATAAATACAATGGAAATTTTACTCAGGTACTCTCACTCGATTCCTCGATACTTATCTTTTTGGTATCTTTTGAAGCAGCTCTCGGAGGTGCCATGGTAACAGTGACTACTCAAGGGAAGTGCTCAACAGTTGTGATACCTATAGGAGGAAAAGAAACTCATGGAAAGAATAAATTAGCTTCAACAAATCAACTTTCAGAGCAAGATCAAGAAACAAACACAATGATATTGATGAGTGAGATTGCATAATTTATTGGTTCAAGGGAGGGAGACTAGTGGGAGGGACTATGCATTTTGTAGTCTCAACAACCAGTGATGGAGCCTGAGGCTTGATATTGTGCAATGTGTAGCTCAGCCTCGGGAGTGTTAGGAAGAGACAAGGCATTACATAGTCTAAGTGGCTAAGGTGGAAGGCCTGCGCCTTGGACCTATGCAATGTGTTTTTGGGCTAGCCTATACTATGAATTTCACAGCTTCAAAGGCCAATATCTTATCTTCATTCTCATATTTGTGCAATGCCCAATTGGGAAAGGTAATGAATTACCATTTGAAGTGATGATCTACCTGGTGAAGGTGTTGGAAATGAGAATATCTAAGTGATAATGCAAGTTAAAGTTCAAATATTTATAATTATCAATATACCACTATTAATAAAGCGCATATAATCAAAATAAAGAAGGGAAATAAAATATGCAAGGAGAGTCGCTGAAACAATGATCAACGGTGTGAAAAAAAAAAATAAAACTAATGTGAAACTTATGAAATGAGAACAACAAACTAAAAAAACACTTCTACAAGCTAATTTAAGTTAAATCAATAAAAACGACAGAGAGGTAAAATATAAAGAACACTGACATAAGAGAAATGACAAAGGTGACAAAAAAATCGGTAAAAGATGAAAAAAGAAAAACTCACTCAGAAAAGTGAATGAAAACTCCAACAGAGGCTCCTTAATGTCCTCGAGAATTTTATAGCTCCAATATTGATTTTAAAACCGAGCTATAGAGGAATTTATTAAAGATATTTAGGTGAATTAGGGTTTATGATGCGCATGAATAAAATCAAGGAAAAGCAACACTTGGAAATAATTTGTAAAAATAGAAATTGTGCCACCTTCGTGAAACTAAATGACTCCCTATTTTATCGAGATTATTTTTCACTTTTTGACTTTTCTTTTTCTTTTTTGGGAAAATTTCAATGCACACTACCAAAGAGGATGGCGCAGTTTCTGGGATTCAGAAACTTCTTAGCTCAATGTATTGCGTAGTTCCTGAGGTCAAGGAATGGATTGAACAATTTCTAAAATTAGTGCTGGGATGTCATCTATGACTACACAATTCTCAAACTGAAGGTTGAGATACCATTCTAGATTACACAGTTTTCATCATAAAGGTTGGGTTTCCTTCGAATATTGTGGAGTTTCTAGAGGTAAGACTAGAACTGCTGTAAGGTCAAGTTAATAGGTTAGCATATGAATCAAATGCTCATATCTATATCAAAACAAGAAGAAAAAGGCATGAAATAAAATATAAGTCTTGATCCAAGCATGAGTACTTGACAAGAGTAACATATAATTTCTCTTGGACATAAGGGAAAGCTCCAAAAAAAAACATAGGAAAACTTTTGGAGGGTGGTCGTACAAGCTACAATAGGATGCAACAATGTTCTTGTCTTTCTATCTATTTTTATTTCCAATGAATTCATTTATTTTTTCCTGCATTCTTTTGCTACATACCCAAAATTATTAATAGTATAACATCTTACATGATTAGATAAGATAACAAAAGAATCATAACACTTTTTTTTCATATTCCTCCTACTACAATTAATATATTTATTACAAAACATGTTGCAAGCAAAACAATATCCCTTAAAGAAACTTGAGTACCTCAGAGATGATGATATTTACATGAATATGCTTCTACAATTGGTTGCAATGTGTCTAAATATGTGACATATTCAACATCATTCTTCAAAAGAAATAATTAATTCTTGTTTGCAGAAAAATGATTCCCTTTCAAATTTTTCTTTCTGTGGTTGTTGGTTTAGTTGACTTGTTAACTCTGTACCATGTTTTTTTGAGTTTTCTTTGTTAACCTCGTGATGAATTTCACATAGTTCTGAGTTATAATATACTTTCTCAGTTTCATTAAAACTAAGACCAGATTTAATAGAGGGAGACCTTTGACTTATAAGAATATTATCTAACATATTTGAGCTATCGTGAAATTTCAATTTCTTATCCTTTTAAGCTAAGTTAGCTTCTATAATACTTACCTCACTATCTTTTTATCCTTTTGTATTTTCAAGATGAATTCTAAGCTCAATGATTTCTTCCTTAAGCACCTTTTCTTGGTCTTAAAATACTTGTACTAACTCTTCATATCGTTTGCTTGAATTTTCGAGATTAGACTTGAGAGAGATGATTTCAAATTTAAGTATTTCATATTAAGCAATTCTTTCTTAATGTTTCTTGATCATTGCATATTTTTCAGTTTTAGTTTCTTGCTACAAATTTCTGAGTTTATTTCTTAATGAAGTTACTTCATCCTCCTAATTTTGAAATTACTCTTCCATTTTCCTTCCTTATTTCAACTACGTTTTTAATGTGACAATATATTTTGTGTAGGCACACTCCTTTGCATAAGACTATTTCTATAACTTTTATTGATCACTATTTTCATATGTGAGCCTTTTAATCTCTACTTTTAGGGCCATTAGTTTTGAATCTGATTTCTCTACAAAATTATTACTTTCACTTCTACCCATAAGAGAAATTCCAGTATAATGATCATCAATACATGAGAAAGGGAATGGACAATCACTTATACAATGTTCATCACATTTATAATTAAAACAAAAATCAGTACCTGATAGGTCCTCATCACTATCTACATTATATTCTCCATCCTTGATAAACCAAAGAGGTAAATCATATATGATTGCAAATTAATCATTCTTACTGCTACAATTTTCATGACTTGGTATCTTCCTTTCTGTTACCTTCTTCTTTTGCTTCTTTTCCATTGTCCCTGATCCACTCTCAAGCGATCAAATGTCTACTAGATGACCTTCTATGATACCAATTCTTAGGAAAAATACTAATAGGGGTGTTGGGGGGGGGGGGCGGGTGGTGGGCGGTGTGGGATGAATCAATATTTTTAATCCACATAAAATTTCAATTTCACATTCAAAATTTTGTTTGCTACCACTCTTCATGAAAGCCATGTGTGTACATGACTCTAGTGAACGATGATTGCATAATCCAAATAACTAATTTTTCCTATTTTTCATAAAATGTTTATCTTTAACAAATGCATCATTATTTCACTATCCATTTATTAAGAAAGAACCATAAGTAGTAAAGAGAAGACAAATTATCAACACAAAAGAAACATATCAACACATATGGGCATCATTGTTTTAGGTCGAAGCATAATGTGGGAGAAAACCATCGTTGTTGTTGTCTCTGTGTTCTTCTTTTATTATAAAAAAACTGCATTACATCTTATACTTTCACAATCTCTTACCAACATGCAGGAACCCACGTGAAGGAGGCTACAACCTCCACATTCTCCAACACCCTCTTGAAGGGTTTAAAAACCCCTTGATCATGTTTTTTGGCTCCTATCATAAGTGAGCACCCATCCCGTGAACAGGTCTACCATCTACCATCAGAAGGAAGCTCTAACTCCCTCATTGAACACTCCAACCCTCAATGCCATTCATGGATCAAGTTTCATAATATTTCATACGAGATCCACCTGTCTCAAATACACATCAAAACATGTAGGCAACCTTTAATAAAATTTTCATACCAGACCCACACCAATAATAATCACAACCGAATATTCCATTAAATCATTGTAAACCAACTGAATCAGTAAAAGGTCAAGCTATTGAATATTGAACGAACCACTACAACCATATCAAATCAATTCATAACTGAACCACAATAGATACATACCATATTGATCAAGACAACATTGATAGACAACAACAAATACAATATAACTCATCAGCTATGACATCAAGAAAAAATTCAAACCCTAGGACATATATGCAACTTCCATAAACCTGGTCTCTATATGTAAGTGTATATCATGTGCAACACCTGCATGCAAATTTAAATGTACTTAAAATAATATCTCATAATATATACACGACTAAATAGAAACATATCCACATATGTCTGTGACTATCGAGAAGCAGACCTGTGCACACATATTAAATTACTGAATCAAACCTTCGCTGCAAACATAACTCACTTTCCACATACCCCACTTTCAAAACTATAGATTTCTACAAAAACATTTAGATCACAGAATCACTAGAACCACATATATCTCATTGTTATCAACTTAAACATTTGCAATAAGCAAATCAATCAACCATATATTTCAACATATATTCATATATTTTAGATTCGAGTCTTCTCCTTTCTCCCTCGTGAACACCTATTATAGATCAAATCACACATGAATAATCCATTACTAGCACACTTAACTCCCTGATCTCCATCTCTTTATATAGTTTTTTTCCTTTTGAATGATACAGGTAAAACCTTTGGTAATGTCATTAGAATTTATTAATCAGATAAAATAGAAGTTTATGCAACAATTTTATGGGAAATTACCATGTTAATAGCACATGGTATCTAGTTTTCAATGGTTCAGATTATGTGTGTGTTTTTTGTTCACAAAACCTACATATGTGCATGACTGTTCTTCACAAGAACTACATATACTTTTCAAACTTCATAATTCCCATATTTTCTCATGACCAAGGCTGCTAACATACTTCCTCATTTATGAAATATGTATACCAACATTCCTATTGTTTGCAACAACTATATAGTCATCAAGTTTGCATAAAAGACATATTTATCAAGTAGGTTCCCATAAAGGAAAACAAATTATCCATAATGGCAACAATTTCTAGTGCTAGGTCATATGTAGCACAATTATTCTCATGATCATTTAATTTCCCAGACCTATAGATAATTACATGACCCTCTGGCATCAAAACAACTACCAATCATAATTAGGATCAACAAGTTTCTGGTTTGGAGCAATGCTTAATAACTACATTGGTTTCTCAAAAGTATCTTGGTACTTTTGAATCGAGTCAACTTTTGTCCCCTTCTTTTCTAAGGAAGTAATGAGATATTCCGATTTAGAGAAAAACTCTATGAATATTCTCTAGTAACTTGTAACTCCCATAAATTGCCTAGCGTTAGCTACATCTTTAGGTACCGTCCACTCAGTAATAGCTCTAATATTTTCTAGGTCCATAGAAATCCCTTCCTTAGATACTACATGTCCTAAAAATTAAATTTATTGTTGGGAAAATGAGAAATTACGACACTTACTATATATATATTCTTCACTCTAAGTGTTTGAAGAACAATTCACAAGTTTTGATCATGTTATTATTTACTCTTTGAGTAAAAAAAAATTCCATCTATGAATACTATGATAAATTTGTCAATAAAAAGGACTCAACACACTATTTATCATGCACATGAAAGTTGTTGGTAAATTAGTGAATCCAAATCGCAACACCATAAATTCATAGTGTCCATATCTTGTTTTAATTTTTTTTTTACATATATCTTCATCCTTCATCCTAATTTGATGATATCTAGACCTTAGTTCAAGTTTTGAAAATATTGCTGCTCTTTGGACTTGGTCAGTCAAATCATCAATTTTGGGTATATGATATATTAATTTTATGTTCACTTTGTGTTGTTTCCTATATTCAATAAAAATCCTAAGTATCCCATGTTTCATCTTGACAAATAAAATGGGTACACCCCAAGGAGATATTCTAGGTCTTATATACATCTTATGTAGCAACTCTTACAATTGAATATTCAACTCCATTAGCTTAGGGATACTGATACTATATGGATATTTGGACACTAGAACTATTCCAAGCATGAGATCAATAGTGAAATCTATCTCTCATTAGAGGAAGTCTTGATATCTCTTCACGAAATACATTTGTATGCTTCTTCAAAACAAGGTATTATTTTATATACAACTTATGTTTGCTATTAAAAATACCTTCAACTTGAACAAAAAAAACTCGGAAACATTTAGGACCACAATTATTTAATTATAAGGTGTAAATCCACCTCACAAAATCATATCTTAGCACTCCTTTAGCTACACAATCCTCTCCCTCATCATTAATACAAGTGAAATACTTTTCGAGAAAATTGAAAATTACTTTATGAGATTCTAATTTTTCCATCCCAATGAACACATAATATGACCCCAAAGGTAAAAAAATTAAACTTATTTGAGTATTCATTCCATTCAAGTTTAATAAACGATATTTTCTTATTTCTATCACTTTCCTTTTTGTTGGTGTGGCTAGTTGTACTCACCAAGGTCTATTTTACGTTTACTTTTTAAGTTCACATTTTTCAATTGTATCGGGCAAAATGTATCTTAAATTAGATTCAGGGTCTATTAATATTGAAAAACGTTTTTGAACTTTAACCATAATGGACTAGTGGTATTCTTTTCTTCCATTTAATAATACACTGATTATCAGAATGGTGCACGAAATATGAATTACTACAAAGACTTCTTACATGTTATTTACAATTCCCTTTTTATTTACCAGAATTTATGGACAATCTCTACACAAATTATTTTTACTACAATGCTAGGATTTAACGAGTGGTCTAATTTCTTTTGCAAAATATTTTATTTGCTTCTCCATCCCCATGTCCACTTTTTGTCATAAGTTTCTTTATTTTTTCACTCTTCTTCTATAATCCCCTCCTAGATTACTTTTAGAAGTGTTTGATTTTTTTTTTCTTAAAACCCCTTTTCTTAATATTGAACTTCTCTTGTTTCTTAGCCATCCAAGCTTTAGATATGTCACCTTTCTTCTTCTTATGATTAAAACACATTTTTTCCTTACTTATAGTCTCATCCATGGTCTTTGGGTTGTCAAACTCTATTCTCTGTTGGTATGAAAAAAGTAAAAAACTAATGAATTATTGTATTTTGGCTTTTTCCTCCTGCATGTATGGTGCATATCTTAGCAGAATCATAAACTTATTTATAAATTCATCCAATGTAGACTAACATAATATTAATTCATGGAACTCTCTAGCTTTTTCATTGAAATACCTTTCAGTTAGATATATCTTTATAAATTATTTTCAAAAGAGTTTCCAAGTTATATTTTTACTTTTGATTATTTTTATGGCTTTATTCTTCTCCCACCATAAGGTTGATTTACTAGTGAACTGTTAAATTACCAATTAGCCTTCAAATTGCTTGGATAATTTTAAACATCAAAATACTTAGACATATTAATAATCCATTCTTGTGCTCCTTCAAATTCTCCATCAAAATTTATGACCCTAATATTTTAAAATTATTCATGCAACTTCTCTGTAGTCCTTTTATTGGAGGATATAGAAGTACTACTTTCAGATTTATGTTCTTCTCCCTCATCGAACTCATGAGATCTACTTCAAGTAGAAATTTTAGAATCGTTTATATCTATTGATTCACTCCTAATTCTCTTCTTATGAGTTCTAATTTTTTATTATTGACTCTATCTTCTTCTAATTTTCTCAATAGATAACCATTAATCTAATGTTCTTCTTTACCTTTGAACAATATTTCTTGATTTCCCTTTATTTTATCCAAGTCTTCCTTCAAGCTATGTGTTGCAATATTCAGATTCTATTTTTTTGTATTACCAATTCCTCCACTCATCATTCCAATCTCAGTATCTAGTTTCTCACGACCTCTAGGTGATCCTATGGAAGTCTTCTCATTGTGTTCTTCAACCATGCATCAAACATTTCTAACAATACTTT
The DNA here is from genome assembly GCA_034641835.2 of Pinus albicaulis. NCBI lineage: Eukaryota > Viridiplantae > Streptophyta > Pinopsida > Pinales > Pinaceae > Pinus > Pinus albicaulis. The sequence continues at coordinate 1,414,682,747 of CM076570.1, read as the reverse complement.
TAATATCTAATCATGACATAAACAAAAATAATTGTTTTAGTTTAAGACCCATAAAATGTCTAATATTGTCAGCTACATCTCCAATACCATTTGTAATATACCCCAACTTATACACAAAAAAATTATAAACTTTGAAATAGAAATTTTAATTCATATAATAAAATTCCTAAAGTTCTATTTTTATCTAGTAATGTTTATTTATATTGTTTCATTTACAACCATTATATCTAATAGAGCCATATTTCTAAGCTGTTATTTATTCTATGTTGTCATATTTTAAATATAATTTCTTGAACCATTAACCATCCTTTACTTTTGTAATTATACCTATCAATCAAGAAATTTTCTCTTAATATTCCTAAGAAAGTATTCTAAATTTCAATGGCGTTTATACTACCTTGAATGGTTCTTGTTTTTTTTGGGATTCGTGTCTTCATAGATATATGTATTAAATCCCTCAATGCACTATTATATACATATATAACTACATATCCTTACTTGATCCACCAAATCATAATTTAGATTGGTTAAATATTTTGATAAACATAAAGATCTAAAAGTTTGTGACTTTCATACACTTCTTTTAAAGAGTGTATATACATATGGGTTATCTAACTTCAAATTGATTTACACTATCACAATACTTTATGTTTGATATCACTTGTCACATGGTTAAAATTATATTATAGTTTTAATATGTTTCACATATGTGATTATTTTTTTTATATCTTTAAACCATAGATATATTTATATGTTGCTAATCCTTTCTATGCATTAGTACGATGATTTTGGTTTTCTTAATCTCCATTACTATTGTATTCAACATTAATGTCGTCTATATATTATGATGAACCTTTGGGAAACTTCATAAACTTGACAACTTACCAACATTACATGTGTTTCAGTGATGTGGAACCATGGGGATGAGTGTAAACCCTAACGTCGATGATAGTGATCTAATCATACATTATCAACAACCCCAAAACAATTAGGGTTCTTGTGAAACCTAATTACAATTATTGGTTTTGATCTACCTTGGTTTTCATTTACCTGAAGTTATTCTGCCATTACGCTTCTACGTCGACTGAGCTCTACAAGTTTTGTAATACGACTCCATCACATAATTATCCACCTTACTCTATGTTATCTAAAGCAAATTTTTTCAATAAACATTATTTCCTCCAAGTGTTCTTAGTTTTTTACTTAAGTGTCCAAGATAAAACCTCTTACAACAATGTAGGGTTTTTTCACTTTCGAGTTGAGTTTTATTTGTTTCTAGAAGTTTAAATCTTAAAATAGAAGTTCATATTTTCCTTTTGTAAATTTCTTTTACAAAATAACTAGCAATTGCACCTAATGTTGCAAAGGGAACGCCGTAAGGAAGACGCTAGAAAGAGATCGACTGTAAATAATTTGATGAATCCATTGATATCGAATTTCAATAAATTTATACAAAAAAGTTCTGCATTGGAGTGAATTGGAGTGAATTGGAGTTATAAGAACACATCATATTCCAAATCTGTTTCATTTAATGAAATCAATATTCATAACTTTGGAATATAAACCAATGTAAGCCTTTCTTTCCTCTATTTACCATCTCGCATTTGACGTTTGATGTGGAGGCAATCTCAAAAGAAAAAAGTTCCAAATAGGGTTTCCCGTGAAGAAAGAAGACAAGTCTAAAACTGCTCTCAAGGAAAAAGGGATGAATGCCAAATTGTTGGTACAATGGCTTATGGAACTGCTTGTTTATGCTAAATCATACACTTTAGCATGAGGAATTGGACTGTCTCAACCTGAGCCCAATTAGGTGGTAACGAAGTAGACCCCAAGATTTCAACGCCATATAGTACTATAGGCCTGATAATTGTGTCAGAAAAATGCATCTCAGAAGAGATGTCCTGAAAATACATATGGAATTATTGTCGGTCAAGCATTAAGAGAGACGGATAACCCTTTCTAAGCTTTGGGATGAAAGGCAGGCCTTAAACTAAACCTAAGGGCTATGACTCAGACAACCATAGATGTATAAGCCATGGTAATCTCTATCTCGCTTCCTTTGAAGAAGTGGAAGTTTGTTAGGTTGGTCTTGGACATTTGATATCACAACCTTAGTTTCACTAAGATTCACCACCATCGTTCTATGATCATGAAATTGGCAGGGGCATCAAGCTATCTCTGAAGGTCCCTATGGTAGGAGGCTAAAAAGATCAGATCCTCTGCAAATACGACTAAGGTAAACAAAACATGGTGTAAAAGGTAAACATTTCCCTTGTGGAAGTACTTCCCGGGTTATGCTCTAACTCATTAATGTATTTCCCATAGAGTTTCATAGTAGCAACTGTGAGACACTCAAAGATGCCAACGTCACATACTCTCCAGAACAATAACAATATAACTCCTTTGGAACAAAGTCCAAAATCCTTTTGAAAATCCACAAAGCAACAAGACTTTAGATTGGGGCGTCAGCCTCCTTGATAATAGCACACATGCTAAAAATGTCGTCAACAGTTTCATAATGTCTTCTAAGACTTGGTTGCCTCTTAGCTTTGAATTGTGTTCCTCTCTAGATGTTGAGAAAGCCACAAGTTCACGACCAGAACATAGAGTTTGACAAAGGCACACCCAATCATAATATTCCTGTAATTATTTGTATCAGAGATATCCTTCAATTGGAAGATGGGGTGGATGATATTTTGAGACCATGAAGAGGGAAAGCCAATGCAAACAACACGATTAAATAGATGAACAATGTAGTAAGAAAATTAACCAAAGCATGTGTATGAAATTCAGCGTGCAAACCTTACTCATCTACTTCTTTGCTGGTGATCAAGATTCTAATAGCTCTTTTAATGTATCTTGGGGTGAATTAGTGACAGAAGGTGAGAGAAGAGGGAATATGGGTAGAGAGTTGACCCGAAAAATCATAGAGGGATGTGGTCTGCAAGAACCATGTGTAATAATCAAAACATGATGGAAGAGCAGATTTTCCAATTTCAATTCAAGGCATCTAAAATCTGCCAAGAATCACACCATGATCAAACACAATAACAAAACCAAACCCAGGAAAAGAAATAAATTCCAACTTAATATGAAGAAGAAGAGGAACTATGATGAGCATTACCAACAGTTGCAGAGCCATATGTACTTGGAACTCCAGGCAGGGATGGCACCCGCATAGACCCCATGATCACAGTCTTCCCCATGCCATCACCCACAAACATAAGATTAGTTTTACTGAGAGGAATCCTAACAATCTCCTTATACACCCCAGCCATTATGTGTATCACAAATCTCTGCTCAGATTTATCCGGTGCACTGTTCACCGCCTGTTGAATGCTCATGGAGGATTCATCCTTGGACACAGTAACATCCGGAACCAATTCATCAATCTCTAATACATCCCAAATTTCATTATAATGATGGTAATAATCTGCAGTACTAGAGGAATTAGATGATCTCTCTGTTTTGGGAGGCCTCCATAGGACCATATTCTGTCAGTATGTATCCAGAGCATCTACCATGCTAAGGGCATTACTGGTCAAGCTCGTGACTGTAACCAGCTCTCCCATGACTCTTTCCACGACCTGTGTGGTATTAACAAAACTGAGAGCCGAACTGCAATCATTCTTATAAGTCAGGGCTGCGCTCATCCAGACCTTAACGTCTTTAATATTCCTTGGGTTCAGCTCCTGGGTCCTGCTTTTCCCTAAATATCTCAAGGAACCCTGCAGGAACTCCAAGCAGTCCTTGATAGCGCCTGTGAAAAAATAAAAGCACGGCCATGTTATACTCCAGAGAAACAAACACCAAACATTCAACCTGCAAACGTCCATTCAAGGGTTTAATTTTCCGTGCTCTGCCTATAATCCATTCTGCTCCAATCAAATCAGTGGGAAAACTTATCTGCTCTGCTTACACTCCACTCCAATGCATTGAGATTACCGGGTAAATCTCAAATCTCTTCAAATAACAAACTAAAACCCTCTGCTCATCCAAGAACAAACCTGAGGCACATCCAGAGCTTTGGTTGCCGAGGGCCGAGTATGTCCAGGTGATGATCGAACTCTGTTTTGTGGGAGCGGCCATGGATAATGATGACTCGAAATTTCTGAAGGTATGTTGCAAGCCAAGCCAGAGCCATCCTCCTCGACACTGTCAGGAGCGAGGATGATGAATACGGAAAGTCACAACTGCTTGGCAACTAATCCAAATCAAATCCATGGCTGATGACGATTCAATCGTCTAACAAGACATCAAATGGCTCACGATGACACCCAGCAAAGTTGTTTTCAAATAAATACGCCTTACGGCATAAGTAGTTACACAATTTTTTGGATAATGTATTTCTTTTTATTTTTCTTTAAAATATTAATTTAGCTAGTTATCTCCCTCTTTTCATTTGTAGGGTCTTTGAAACCATTTGCGAAGTGATTTCTATAGGTCTTTGATTTTCGACCATGAAGGAAATTTTAAATTTTTTCTAGAAAATTTCTTTCCACATTTTCACTAAGTTATTTCTCTAAGGTGATTTTTGAAATAAAACCATTATGTCAATTTTCATCTTTGCTATAATTTCCAAGTTACATTTCTTTGGTATTTCAATCCTAATTATTCGACATCATTTATAGTTTCTTTGAAATTCACATTTGATAGAGAGGTCATTGAAACCCCAAAGTTTCAAACTCTTAATATTCTGTAGAGCGCATTTTCTATTTTTGGTAAAGCTATGATAAATTCCTTTTAAGTTTCTTAATATTACATGTGCAATCCTATATCATAGTTTTGTTCTTATTAATTACTCTTCTCACAGTGATATATTTCTAGTGTTTCCTTCTGATCCTAGATATTGTTGAGATATTAATATCAGTGTGTCATCACATTTGATTTTTTTGTCTACTAGGTGTTGTAGAGAGTTCAATTTTACTTCAGTTTAATCGAGTTACACTCCAATGATTTATTATTCATGTTTAAAATATAATATATTTAACTATTTTGAAAATTGAGAAGAGAAATTCCTCCTCGACTTTTTGACATTCAAATATGTTAAAGCCGCACACTAACTTTGGTTCTATATTTTATTATTTGGCTTGAATCTCTTAACATATGCCCCATTCTAGTTTTTGTAATCTCATACCCTATCCCTTATGGTTTTTTAGAGTATTTTCCTTTCTTCATCATTTAAATATAACTTTGATTATAAATCTTCAATATTCTTATGTAAACACATAATTCTTGAGTAAGGTTTACTTTGTTTATATTTTATTTTCAATACCACTATACCTTATTAACTTTGATTTTTTGTAACCTAGATGAGTAGTTGAGATTCTTGTATCCTATATTTTCACGAGGTAAAATTCCCTTTTATACAATTACTTTCAATTAGTTTTTATTTACATATTTCCAATGGTGGTTTATAATTGATTTTTTTTTCATGTTGGCTCAGGTATTCAAACACTAGCTATAGGATATTTCAGGGATTTTTTTTTTTTTTTAATGTTCTTCTACGAAAATTCGTTTTTTCTCATGAAAGTTTTTGGGACATTGACATTCTAGGTTGGAGGATTTCAAAACCATTAACTGGATGTCTCTGCATGTTTGTGACTATAACATCGATATATATTTATGATGTATATCCTCTAGGTTATATATTTATGTTGTAATTCTTAAGTTTATCTTCCTTTCTAGAAGATTCTTGTTTCTACAACATTATATGCATATTCATGTACGTAATTATGGGTTCAATGAATCCAATACATTTTTTAATATTTTTAATATGCTAAGGTCGTGTTGAAATACATTGATTTTGTGAATATTTATTTCTTTTTTTATGTTAAATATAGACAATGTTAAAATGCTAAATATTCTACATTATATTGCTACCTCTACACAATGAATATATTTTACTTATTTAAAGCTTATGATTGTAATTAATTCCTTCAATTCAATATTAGACATGTTTACCATATTTCTATATAACTTCCTTTTATATGTATAATATAATTAATTTCTATATAACTTCCTTTTATATGTATAATATAATTAATAACGAAGTACTATATGTATACATATAGTTATATATGCATGTATATAAGTAATTATACATATTATATCATTTAGTCTATTAATAGAAGAGTTTAAGTTGCATACTCCACTGCCTTTTGTTTTATATTCATAGATAGAAAACCTATGTTCATAACAAGAATTTAGAATGTCAAATATAATTATTTATACTGATAAATATAGATTACTAAATACATTAAATTTATTTCACTACAAAAGAAAGGACATAGTTACAGATTAAATTCCTTATTTTTCTGTGTGATTTATAGTTTTAATACCTTAACCAACATCATACTGTAACATACCAAATTTCACAACTAAAAGAAAATTTCTTTCCATTTCTTTGCAGTGTTTCTTTTACCAATTCATTCGTAGTATTTTAGCAATAAATAAAGAAAAGAAAAATTATTATGAATGATTCATTTTCTCATCATTTCTAATGATACATATTTAAAATAAACTACACAAATTTATAAGCATAAAACAACTATATCTTTTACTTTTCTAAGAAAAATAGTAGATAATAATATCAACTTGAATTTTTTTTTTGACTGACTAATGCTTGAATACTTGGATCCTCCTAACCATGATACTTATCACATAATTTACCACCCCACAAAATGACATAGAAATACACTCATTTTTGTCCTATTCACTTACTTCTCTCACAGTATCTCCAAGACAATGTGAGCATCTCCCAACAAAAAGACAAAGAAAAAATATATCATTTTTATTTTTTTTCCATTACTAATGTACCACTCATTTTTGTAGCTGTTAACTACCTCCACCTCATCAAGAGGTGGTAGGTAGTTACTATATCATTAATGACAATTTTTTTCCCACTCCCAAAGAAAATATTCAGTATTTTAGGGAAACAATAAATTTGTTGATTCCATAAGTTCACAATAAATATAATCATCCACATTAGATGCCTAGGACTTACTACTAGATAATTAATACTCACAATCAGTTTGCAGCCCCGTCTCTTTCATCCAATTGTTCTCCAACAATAATTTTGTGTAATTATTTATTTACTATAAAAATTTTGAATACAAATTTACAAACATTAATTATCAATAATGAGGTACTAGGATAGCACCCAAGAGGGAATTGGAGAATGATATCCTCCAATTTACAAACTCCCCCATTCCAAATATTGTGTTGTAGAGGTAGTATGTTATAGAAAAATGCAATGTGAATAAATATTTACAATAAATTTTAGAATAAGTTGTTATTCTACTAAGTACATCACCATGTGGGTCATTGATCATCATTATTCCAAACAAGAATACTACTCGATGAATGTGTATAGATTATAAGGAATTTAACAAAATTAAGTTTAAGAACACGTACCCCTTCCGAGAATAAATGATTTGTTTAGTCAATTACAACAAATGAAATAATTTACCAAGATAGACATAATTTTTGGTTATCACTAGGTTCGGTTTAGAGAAGAAGATACCTTGAAGATTACCTTAAAAATAAAAAATATTTGTATGAGTATTAGTCATGTCATTTGTACCATGTATCTAAATAACTACATTTATTGTACCAACATGTCTAGTAATAGAAAATGTGGTCTATATCACTCCTTAAATATTCCCACATTCCCTTGGTAATTCAATTGCATGGACTTTTTGGGGGTTTTACCGACAACTATGAAGTGAAAAATGACCTATTTGTGGTAGTTGACCAATTGAAGAATATGTTTGTTATGAAACCCTATAACAATATCATTAATGGGCAAGAAGAGTTTCCCTTTAGACATGTCTAGGTACATATTGGGATACGAAGGAGCATCATTTTAGGTATCGGCATCAAATTTCTCAATGTGTTTTGGACTACATTCTGGGAGAAGATGGATGTGAAGCTGAAGAGGTCTACAACATTCTATCTAGATACAAATGGGTAGACAAAAATAGTTAATATGACTTTGGTGTACCTTTGGAGGGGTTACAATAAAAAACATCCAACAACTTGGGATGAAAATATAGTGTATATGTGAACTTTTATAATAGATTATTCCACACTTCTATTGGTAAGTCCACATTTGAAAATAATTTTATATAGTTTCCACTTTCACCTTTGGATATTTTATATGGGTAGTAAGGTTGAGTGAGAGATGATCCTATAAGGGATGCCTTAATGAATGAAAAGTTTGTTGAAATATCAAGAAGATTGGTTGGGTATGAGAGACACTTTCGAAATCATAATAAATATATAAGGCCAAGTATGATTAACATAGAATAGATAAGTCCTTCAAGCTAGCAGATAGAGTATGATTACAAATGAACAACGAGAATTGATAGGGTTCTAGTAAGAAAATCAATGTTATACGATAAGATAACTTTCAGATACTAGGAAAAGTGGAGGATAATTCCTATATAATTAGTATACCATCATATATTCACATTCACTTTGTGGTGAATGTGGATAATTTGAAACATTATAAACCTTACATGCTAGATGAAGAATAGTAACAAGTCCTATCATCTATAGAGAATTTGAGACCATATGCTTAGGTAGAGTTGAAAAATTATACAATTTTGTAGAAGAAGTTATGAACCACAAGATAGGGGGTAACATGACCTTTGGAAGATTGGGTTGAAAGGACAGCTTCTAGGTAAAGATAAATGGTACACTTGAGAAAATGTGGAGGAAACATTTTGTTACCTCATCACGTAGAACCTTTTGGGGACCAAAAACCTCAAAAAAATGGAGGTGTGATCTATATTATATAATTATATTGTTTTTCATCCATCTCGATGCCTACATAGTGGAAAAACTAGAGAAATCATCTTACAAGATCATTTTTAATGACGCTTCTTTTATTTTCAAGTGTATTTTATTCCATAGACGAGAAGAGTAGTAGAGCAGGATAAGGAGAGATAACAAAGAGAGCATTTGTGCGCTATATTATCCCATGACCCATAAGCCTTACTTATTTCTACCTGCATCCAATTTTTATTTAGATAAAGAGAGAAGAGTAGCCTCACCTTCTAGCTAGGTTTTCGCGCAAAAGGGTTTCCCAAGTTGTACCGTGTGTCAATTGCGGTTTGTGAGTTTTTATTCCATTGGTCTCTATTTTATGTATAATTATAATTTTAATGCATATGAAATTAACAATAATTAGCATATCCATGAATATAAAGAGAAATAAACCCAAATGGTGTAGATTTTATATTTTGTAATATATTTTAGTAGGTTTCCTTTTATGAATTGTCTAGTCGGATGTCTACCGTAGTTTAAAATATCAAAACCCCTACAAATGAAACATCACACCCATACCCGTACCTCCCAATTTCAATAATGCACATACCATCACATCTAAACTTCAATGATCCATTACCTCACCACAAATTTTCAATCATGTTGCCTGAGTATGGTTTAATGAATGACCTCGCTTAGCATTCAAAACATGATTGAATTGTTAAATCCAATTTTATTTGGAGGACCAACAATATATGTTATTCATCTCCCATTTTGTACATTTGCCATTTTAGGAGGTGTATAATTATGATGGCACATATACCATCTCCTTATGAGTGAGGAAGTGGCTCATAGGTTCTCTGCATTCATTTTTTGTGCTCTTTGGTTAATGGAATATAGAATATGTCTAGAGTATCAAACCTAGCCACATGTATTTCAATTGAGTAAAGGTAGTTCCTTAGTCAATTCAATATTTTCACTCTAACGTGATTCATCTCCCTAGGTGAATTCATTTGTCTTTCTTGAGAAACATATAGCCTTGAAGCCATTCCCATGGTTTGTACAAGTCATTTCTATATATGTTTCCTCCCTTTTCATCTAAATTTTTACTAATTCCTTACTCTCTAAATTCTCTCAACCCCACGTATCCCCTCATCATCTTGTGCAACATCTTTTTTTGTAACCTTTGTAGCCTCATCCACTATTTCCCTCTAGTTTCCGTTCAACCTCTCTCTATGTAAAGGTTTCTCCTCATTGTGTTTTTCTTATGATTTCACTGAGTATCCACTCTAGAGGATACCATTCTAAGGAATAGAGCTCATGCAGATTGTGGCATTGTGATTACAAAGAAATTCGGAAACCAAATATCCCAACATCATGCTGAGATTTTGGAAGTTCATTTTCATGATTTTTGTCCACCAAGACTTGAAAAGGACATCACTAAAGATGAAAATGACATAGTAGGTGAGAAATGATGCATTACTAACTCTAATTTGCTTGTAGATGTCAATATATGTATTTCATACATTGTCACTCTCAAGGTAACCCCAATCAATATAAAAATACAATACATATTTACTGACATCTCAAATTATTGTTTAGCCATGTGGTGGTGGACAAGAACACCACTAGAGAAGATATTTTTCTCCAGTTAGATGAGTTGTATATCTTATTTCACTCCAAATACAACAAAATAGGGAAAATTGAAGCACACCTTAGCCTCTGCCCTAATCCAGGTTCTTCCTCGGGTGGTCACAAGAGTACCATCCTCACTGAGGCTTTTAATTCTAAAAAATATTGAAATTATTTTACATTGAAAATATTGAGTCTTTGGACAAGTCTAGGTAAACTTTTGGATATGAAGGATCATCATTTTGGATAGGGACATTGGATTTATGCGCGAATTTTGGGCTACATTGTGGGGAAATATGGAAACAAAGTTGAAAAGGTCTACAAAATTCCATCCAAAGACAAATGGATAGAAAGAATAAGTCAACATGACATTGATGTAGCTTTTTAGGGGTTACAATTAGAAAAATTCAAGGACTTGGGATGAAAATATTATGTATATACATCTCTCTTATAATAGAGTAGTTGACACATATACTCGTAATTCTCACAACCCTCCACCCTCCCCCCCGCCACAATTTGAACCTACTTTTAGGTATTTTCCACATTCACCTTTTGATATTATATATGGGAAACAAGGAGGAGTGGGGGTGGATCTTATAGGGGATGCCTTAAGAAAAGGAATTTTTTTTAAATATCAAGAAGATCCATCTATAGGTAAACAATACATTGTAAAACTCATAGGAAAATAAATGGGCAAGCATTCTCAACATAGAATAGAGAAGTCCTTCACGGTGGTAGAAATAGTATGGTTACAATTGAAAAAGAAGTAAGTATAAGGTCCTCATAAGAAAATAAAGGATACTTGATATGATCCCTTTGAGATATTGGAAAAGGTTTGAAATAATGCTTACAAACTTATTCTACCCTCATATATGAACATTTACTCAGTGGAAACTGTAGATCATATAACACTCTATGACCCTTACGTGTTAGATACAAAATAGGAAAAATCCCTACCATATATAGAGGATCTAAGACCAGAATTGTTAGCATAGTTGAAAATTCTACAATTATATAGAAAAGGTCCACAAGTACAATATAATTGTGGCATGTCCTTTTCTAGATTGGGTTCAAAGGATAGCTTCTAGGTAAAGCTAAATGGTACACTCTGAAGGAAAAATTACATCAGCTCATCACATAGAGCCTTTTAGGGACCAAAAACCTCTAAAAATTAGGACCTGTGATCAATATTAGATAATTGTATTGTTTTTCATCTATATTGATGCTTACGAAGTGGATAAAAATGAGGAATTCACTCAAAAGGCCATTTTACTGGTGGTTCCATTATTTTCAAGTGTATTTTGTTCGATAGATGAGAAGAGTATTCGGGAAGGATAGGGAGAGAAATGAGAGAGGGTATTTTTTCATTCTGGTATCCCACCTACATAGGTATTATCTCTTTCTACTTGCATCCATTTTCTATTTAAAGAAAAAGAGTGGAGTAGCCTCACCTTGTAGCTGAGTTTTCTCCCAAAAAGGTTTCCCATGATATATCTTGTGTCAATTGTGGTTTTTGAGCTTTTATCTCACTATTATCTATTCTATGCATAAGTATAAGTTGAAAGCATATGCAATAAACAATATTCAATATATACATAAATATAATGAGAAATAAACCCTTACACTGTAGAATTTGCATTTTGTAATATATTTTGGTAGATTTGTTGTCATGAATTTTCTACTAGAATTTCCATAATATTTTACAAGTCGGATCCCCTCCAGATGAACTTTTCATAGGTGTTCTTATTAAAAATATGTAATCCCAGATGGGGTATTTTATACGTGATAAATGAGGGGGGAATATGTTTCCATCCCACAAACTATAAGGGGAAGGAAACATGGCACACCTACCCACCCCCCTCTAAGCTAATAATGCATATCCATTTCCTATGGACTTCAATGATTCATTAATTCACCACCATTTTTTCAATCATGTCACTTGGGTATGGTTTAATGGAGGCCCTCCCTTCACATTTATAACATCATTGAATTTTTAACTCCCATCATACTTGGAGGACCAACGCTATATGTGAGCCATCTCCCATTATGTAGATTGGGCATTTTAGGAGGTGTATAATTATGATGGCACATAGACCATCTCCTTATGTGAGGAAAGTGGCTTATACTTGGTTTACATTTTTTTCTTTTACTCTTTGGTTAATGGAATCTATAATATCTTCAGAGCATCGAGCGTGGCCATATGTATTTAGGTTGAGTAAAGGTAGTTCCTTCGTCAATTCAAGGTTTTATAGGCTACCACAATTAATCTCCCTAGGTGAATTCATTCTTCTTCGTTGTAGAACATGTAGTGTTGAAGCCATTCCCCTAGTTTTTAGAAGCCCTTTTTATAGTATTTCCCTCCCTTTTCATCTAAGGTTCCACTAATTCCTTACTCTCTATCTTCTCTCAACCCCGTGTATCCTCCCCTCATTTGGTGCAAAATATTTCACTTTCACCTTGTTGGCCTCCTCCACTACCGCCCTCCAATTTCAATTTGACCTCTCTCCGTGGAAAACTTATTCCTCATTGCAATTTCCTTGTGATTGCACTTAGACTCCCTCTTTGGTGGATTCCATGCTAAGGAATAGAGCTTGCGCATGTCATTGCATTTCCTATTATATATAAATTAGAAAACCAAGAGCCCAACATTGAGTTGAGAGTTTGGTTGTTAATTAGTGTGAGTTTACTCCACTAAGAATTCAATAGGATATAACCCAAGCCAAACATGACATAACAAGTGAGAAATGATGCATTACTGACTCTAAGGTGCTTAGAGATGTTGTTGGATGGATTTTAGACATAGCCACTCTGAGGATCACCTCAATCACTATACACATACAATAGATGTTTACTCACATCGCAAATTATTGTTGGACCATGTGTTCATGGACATCAAAACCACTTAAGAAGGTATTTTTCTCCAATTAGATGAATTGCAGATGTTAGTTCACTCCATGGAAGAAAGACTAGGAGAAGTCATGGCCCACCTCAACTTTTCCCTCGATCCAAGTTGTTCTTTTGGAGCTCATAGGAATGTTATCCCCAGTGAAGGCCAATAAAGATTTTGATTCTGGAAAACCTTGAATGTTTATTATGTTATCTGGTTATTTCCTTCCAACTACCAATTACTTCTTTTTTTGTTTCATTAAAGCCATATATGGCATATATTTCAAACAAAGTTGTTAGATTTTTGTCATAGTTTCAGTAAAATTTTTGTTTAGCTCTTAATGATGTTGAAATTTTGTGTGTGGTATAGCTTCCCTAATGGAAAACCAAGATACATTTCAATAAATTTTGAAATAAAACATGGTTGGAAGGAGAAAAAGACTTTTAATTAAAATGTAAATAAAAAAAATATTAAAAACATTTAAAATTATTTTAGAATGAATCCCAATCACATGAAGGTTATGTGTATCACTAAACTTTTTCTCTTTGTTTTACAAGTAAAACAAACCATCTTTATAAGTGATCGAACTTGATATTAGTCTTGTCTTGAAGTGATACTTTATTGATAATAATTTATGGTTCATTATCCTATAAATGATTTTTTACTCTGGAAATTATTGTTTAAGGTTTAAAAGTGTTTTAATTAGTGGGGTTTTGGATTGGCGATGAACAGGTGCAATTTTAAGGCTCTCCTTGTAAGAGGTAACATGATGATTTTGTTATATGTGTTATATGGATGGTTATCTTAAATGTATTATGGTGAATGGGTGCATTTTTAAGGCACACCCTATAAGAGGTAACATGATAATTTTGTTAAATGTGCTATATGTATGGTTATGTTAAATGTGTTATAGAGATGTGTTAATTTTCTATGATTTTTAAATGTGTTATATGTATGCTTATGTTAAATGTGTTATAGAGATGTGTTAATTTACTAATTTCTATTTTCTCTAAAAATAATTGATCCAAATTTTATAATATAAAATTATTTTAGTTCAAAAATCACCAATATTTTATAGAGACAATATAAAATCACTAGCAATTTCAGCAGTTTTATGTAAATATCCCCAAACATTTTACAATTTGCATATTAAAGACTAATAAGACTTGCCTAAGTTTAAAAACTTTAAAATAATTTTCCATCCTTAAATTTTCCCTAATAAATATACCCATTTAATAAAATTTTCAAGGAAATGTTATTGTTATATGAAAATAAATTTATTTACATAATATTAATAATCACTTGTATAAAATATTTTATTCAAAAATATTTAACTTATTTAAAATTTTTAAATTTGAAAAATAAATATTATATTGTTAATTATACAATTTAAATCTTTTAATTCTAAAAATAAAATAGTTTCATATGATTACCCTTATGTTTTATGCGTTGTTAATTAATCCATTCTAATTTTCGTAAATTTGAATATGTATATTTAAACTCTCACAGCATTTTATTACAGACACTTTTTCTTACATTTCCATAAACTATTCAAGTCAGCTTTCTTTGCTCTATGCAAAAGAAAAGAGATACGTAATTTCCTAAATATGGTTTTAAAAAATTGTTAATTATATTTTTATTAGAGTTGACTCTAATTTCGAAAACCATGTCTATATTTCAATCTCTAAATATTGAAGCAGCGTGAGTAGATATATTGAAGCAGCATGAGTGATATATAAATAAATTTTGATAGCGAGAACGACATTATCTGCTCTGCGGCATATTGGGTTCGGGGACACTGCATTAACACATTTTCGCATCTCTGGTTCTCTGCAATCTCAACCGACCTTAGGATCCCAGCACTTCATTTCTCTATTATTTGCAGTGGTGCGCTTCATGTGTAGCGAGTAATTTATCTGTAGGAGGATTCGAGACGCTGTGTGCAAGCAAAGAAATGGCGGTGTACTGCTTCCACAATTTATTGGCCCATTTAACAGGCTACATCGTGCCACCTCCTACCTTTGACGAGCGCAAACATCCATTATTTGTCATACGGAAAAGGGTTATTTATGGGGAACCCAGTCTTAGAGGATGCACTGGTTCATTGGAACCCAGCAGTGTTTATAACGGGTTGAAAGACTATGTTAAAAGAAAAATGTAAATTTTTTAGATTATTTTGGAGAGGTTAAGGTTTAAATTTAGCTGGCAGCCACTATAACCTTTGGATCATGGTTATTAACTAGAATCTAGTTTTTAATTAGAAACATGAATTTAGTATGGGTAGGGACATCACTTAAACACTATAACATCACTATAACACATCCAGAAGGAAATCCGGAGGTCCCACTCATGATAGGGAACTATTCATTTATCAAACAGAATTGAGGAAATATATATATATATATATATATATATATATATATATAAGTGTCATCAATAAGAACTTCCTAAGTTTTTAGGAAAAGGGTGTACTAATATATGTGTTTAGTTCTTAATTAGGTTCAAGTGAGTTTTTAAATAATATTTATATCATAATTTTGAATGTCGATAAATTATAATCTCATTTTTATTTGAAGAAAAAACAAAAAGATTTTTTTTTAATGAAAATGAAATAAATAGAAGATTGGAATAACCATTTAATTTGACGACGAAATTAAGGTGTGAAAGAGAGGATCAAAATAAGAGTGAAAAATATTAGATTAGTTAAGATATTTTAATGTTAAATTTGATATGTAAATAGTTAGGGTACTTCAGGTATATTTTAAATAAGATTTTATCAACACATTAGAAGAGGAAAGAGATTCATTTAATTAAGGGTAATTTTATCAATTTCTTCTATGGGTTAGAAAATTTAACATTGTAAATATAAAGCATAAATATGGGTACTTATTAAATGAGCAATTAAATTTTGCATCCAAAAAGTACTCGCACAAATTTTGAGTAAAACTTTTAAGAGATAAATTCAAAATATAACTTGAAAAAATAGTTGTATTGTTTTATTATTTTTTAATTATTTTTTTCTTTTTTACCTCAAAAATGGTGAATCATCCCCCATGGTTGACATCATTATCTTGAATTCTATTGGTTCCTGTAAAGTTTATTTTGGTTGTACATTTTTCTTAGCAGAACCATTTTAGAACTCAAAATTTCTCTAACGAAAGTAAGTGAGGCTGATATGAAAGTCCGCTTACATGATGCATTGGGGACAATTGAATTGCTCCAGATTGAGTCTCAAGTACATCAATCATATTTTAATTCCAAACAACAGTTGAATAGTAACAAAGTCATTTCAATTGAAAATTTGGATGCAACTGAAACTCTGATGAGAAGGTTTTTGTTCCTAAGAATTTCATAAGTCTGTGAGAATAAATTACGCATAACAAACATCGAACAGGTTTTTGTTATAATAAAGATGTCTTGGATATATCTTTTCATCTTCCTAATTTTTCTAAAGTTATAAAAATGTGTACTTTCGGATTTCCCGATGGTGTTGTTCTAAAACAAGTTGATAGATGCCAACAGTGTAATAGATTTGGACATATGAAAAATCGTTGTTCTGATCTTCACCTATCTGAGTAATGTGTAAAGTGAAATCATCATTCAAATAAATGTTCGAGACTGAATATTATTCAAAGAGAGAAGCTAAATTTTGGATGGATTTCTTCTTGGGATTGGATGATCAAAACCAAGAATATTTACAGGTCACACCAAAGGAGATGTTCTAGAGTGATGAATAATCTTGTAGTTATGAAGAATATTTCTCACCCTGTATCTGAAAAGGGGGGAATTTTTTATGGTATGCTATAGGTTTGAGATGTCAAGCGAGTCTGAGTTAGTGATCCAAAAGTGAACCTCAGCCACAACCTGTACCGATTATATCCAGAGTTGTCTCTAAAGAGACTATAGTTTTTACTGAATGAGTTGTTTCTGAATGAACACTTCTATATTGTAAATTGTTTGATGAACTACATTGATAGTTCCAGAGTTAGTGGTAACTTTAAAAATACATTTTCGATTCTTCTGAGAACTGCTATTAAGGTTCCAGAGTTAGTGTTGGTTTTATCCCCGATCCATCATTAAAACCATCAATTTTTCGAAACCCTAGACCTCACCTAATTAACCTAAAATATATTATTCATCTTGTCAAACCCTTTGGCTGTGAACTCATAGAGAGAGCCCTCTCTGGTTTGGTAGGGCTAGCTACCAAAATGAAATATTGGTTTGAGGTTACCTCTTTCAAGATCCATTCATCAGCCTTGGGACGTGGTGGAGGCTAACAGAGTCTATATGATCAATGCCACTAACTACTACTAGAAAATATTTGATAGTCATCACAATGTTTATCATTATCATGAACATCATGATCCTGATCAATGTCATAATCAATTTTGTCGACCTTGGTTTCCTCTCCATCTACCTCATCATAATCATCTTCAATGTATGAACTAGGCTCAACATAATCTCGATCGATCACAAGACCAAATAGATTTTATGGAAGACCCATGTTCTACAAAAAAAAACATTCAGAATGGAAATTATTATTTATTCCATGCAATATTTAATATTTCGTTATATTTATAATAGTACAACATATGAAAAGAAATTATAATCATATTACATCATATCAAAGTGCACATATATAACATAATAATATTTCAATTAATTTACGGCTAAGATGAGATTCCAATGATGTAAAACATGCAACAATTCTAATAAACGTTAGTAAAGATCAAAAATTATTTTTTATATAATTTAACTTTCAACTGTAAATTCTATTTCATAACCTTATGTGCCAACCCTCTGTCTTCAATACATAAGGATATTTTTATGTGTCAACATTAACTTTCTATATAAGTATACAATCAAATAGAATTATATAATATTCCATAATTCGGTTGAAAATATTCTATAATTTAGTTGTGTCTTCAAAATTGTATTTAATGAGGGTCTAAGCACCATGGTCATATCACCCTTGACAAAAAATGCTTGCAAGGTTTGACGAAACCCAATTTTGTTGCTTGGCTTAGTTTTTATGCCCTTAGTTGAAATTTATTGTGTATCCCTAAATGTCGTTGCGAAGCGAGTTGAAAATCACCACAAACGGAAAGTCGAGGCCTAGTAGGATAAAATTTTAGTTATTTTTTAATAATGACACCGTATTATCACCAGGGACATACCTCTCTAGTGACACGATTCATCGATCATTGTCCATATCGACGTATTTCACAAGTATGGTTTTTCCCATTAGCATGTAATGAAATTTCTGCATTATATGCTCAGATCTTGGGAATTGTTCCAAATGAAGGTTTGGGCACTGTTGGAAACTCAACCTTGACCAAACATACCTTCAAGAGCTGATGGAGCTCAATTATGTTGCTTGGTTTAGTTTTTATTCCCCTATTTTAAATTTTCCACATGTCTCTAAATGATAATGGGAAGCGAGTTGAGATTGACCATAACTAGAAAACGAAGGCCCTGTTGGAAAAACCATTAGTTCGTATCGAATAATGACAAAATATTATCCTATATTGTTGTTAAGTACTATTTGTAGAATAAAATATTCTAAGTTAAGAATTGAAAACTAAAACCTATGAGTTAAACTTAATGACATGAATTTTATGCCTTAAAAACAACTACCACTTGCTCCAATTATCAATCGGGCACTAGTAGGATTAGAGGCATAAATACAGTTTTTGTTGGTTAAAATATATACTAAACCTAAACCTACATCATTTTTAAGTACTAGGAAGTACAATAAACAATCCTAAGTTAAGCATTGAAAAGGAAAACCTATGAGTTAACCTTAATCTATTTAAAGGAAAGTGTCCAACCAAAATTTAAAAGTAAACTAAACTCTATTCTAATTTGGTTTAAAATATAGTATGTCCAAAGATGATGCTTATTTATTTAACTTTGATGGTGGATGTGTTGGAGAGCTGCAAAAGGATTAAATATTTTGAGGCTTTATGAGAATGAAGGAACTTATGAGATTCACTATGAACTAGGGCCTTTCTATGAACATTTGTATTTATGGCCCACTTATGTGCTATCATTCTAGGATAATACCTCAAGAAAATATATAGAATTTCAATGTTAAACATTAAAATATGAAAACTTAAAACTAATCTCATAAAAACACATAGTACCTCATAAACGAACTCCTTCCTCTTGTCACCAATGTCTTACAATTTACAAATTATAAGTTTCTTCCTATTTACACATGTCCTAAAATACCTTTGAAATGTGTGGGGAAATTCCTCCCCACATAGCATGAATTAAATCCTCATTAAATTTGGGTGATAAATAACCCATCCTCAATTTTTGTTGTGCATGAATACTCCAAATTGGATTGATTTTATAAGGTAAAAGGAAGATATTGTTTTCCTCAAATAAATCAACAGGAGGACTTGTAATTAATTCACACTGCAAAAATTATCATTCCATACTAAAGATACACACATTTTCTACAACATAGCATACTCATTACTCTAAAATACATATTACTCGCTAAAATCCAAGTATTCTAATGTATAGATTCATCATAATATTCAAGTCCGAACAAATGTGCACTCCTAGTATAAACCAATTACACTCTTATTAATGAAATTTGAAATGGGACATGATTGGGAAATGCATAACTGTAGGAAAAATATAATACATAACTATGTTTTCCACTTATACACATCTTTCACATAAAGAAAGTCAAATTAAAACTTAAAATGTTGTATGAAAACTAAAAAATAAATATTTAATCTCATATTAAATATATAACAATTTCAAAGTGTGTAAATTCATTAAATAAGCAATCAACAATTTGAATAAATCAAGTTCGCTAAGAAATGAAGCCTCAACGTGCATTTTAGTGAAGCAAGAAAATTTTGGACCGCTTCACAAAAATGCATGCCCAACCTTCATTTCAAGGACAATTTGAATGATTGAACTTGTAGAGTGGTTTTATACTCATAAGTAACATTAATACAATTAAATTTTTCTAATTTATTTTTCTAAAGTTTCAAGTTAATGTAAATGAAAGTGTTGTAGCAATCACGGTTCATTGTGTCATGCCAAAAAGCGAACAACTTCTGAACAATAGAAACTTACTGCAAGAAAATTAGTGTGTAAAATTAGTAACTAAATAATACACTATTTGAATGAATATGATTGTCCATGAAATGAATCCTAGGTGTGCATCTTAGTCAAGTAAGGAAATTTTGTCTTGCTTCACAAAAATGAAATCCTACACTTCATTTCATGGCCAAATTGAATGATTGAACTTTGGGATTATTATTTTGCACATAAGTAAAAATAATACAGCTAATGTTTTCTAATTTAGTGATCTAAAGGTTGAATTTAATGTCAATTAAAGTGTTTCTATAATCACAATTCACGATGTCGCCCAAAAAATGTCAACAGTTTGTGAACAACATAAACTTACTAGAATAAAATTAGTGTGTAAAATTAATAATTAAATACTATACAATTATAACCAATGATATTATCTAATAAATGAAGCATGTGTGTGCATTTTACTGAAGTAAGGATATTTTGGTTTGCTTTAGAAAAATTCACGCCCAACTTTCATTTGAATGCCAAATTGAATGATTCAACATGGAGAGTATTTTTGTACTTTAATGATTTGGAGGTCAAATTTAATATAAATTAATGTGTTCCATGAATTAGAGTTCATGGTATGACCCCAAATTTGTTAATGGTTTCTGAATAACAAAAACATACTCAAATAAAATTAGTGTGTAAAGTTACTAATATAATAGTTTACAATTTGAATAAACCAGATTGGCCAATAAAAGAAGTCTAGGTGTGCATTTTAGTGAAGCGGGGAAAGTTTGGTCTACTTCACAGAAATGCATGACCAACCTTCATTTCAAGGAAAAATTTAAGGATTCAAGCTGGATAGTATTTCTTTTACTCATAAGTAACATTAATAGAATAAATGTTTTCTAATTTTGTGATCTGAAGGTCAAAGCTAATGTAAATGAAAATGTTGTATCAATCACAGTTCATAGTGTCTCCCAAAAGTGTTAACAATTTGTGGAAAGCAGAAATTTACTAGAAAACAATTAGTGTGTAAAATTACTAATTAAATATTATAAAATTTGAATAAATCAAATTGGCCAATAAATGAATCCTATCTGTGCATTTTAGTGAAGCAAGGAAATTTTGGCCCACTTCACAAAAATGCACGCCTAACCTTCATTTCAAGCCCAAATTGAATGATTCATCTTGGAGAGGATTCTTTTACTCATAAGTAGCATTAATAAAACTAACGTTTTCTAATTTAGTGATCTAAAGGTCGAAATTAATGTAAATAAAAGTGTTGTAGCAATCAATGTTGATAGTGTCACCCCAAAAGTGTCAACAATTTGTGAACAATAGAAACTTAGTGGAAGAAAAATGTTGTGTAAAATTAGGAATTAAATAATATACAATTTGAATTAATGAGAGTAGCCAAGATATGAATCCTGGGCATGCATTTTAGTGAAGCAAGGCAACTTCGTCCCACTTCACAAAAATGCATGCCCAACCTTCATTTGAAGGCTAAATTGAATTATTAAACTTGGAGAGTATTATTTTACTCATAAATAACATTAATAAAAATATTTTTTCTTAATTTAAGGATCTAAATGTTTTCAATTATATAATCTTGTTCTCTAGCCAATGTCCTTGGAAATCATCTAGTGTACTAAGCAATGCTTCAATCTCTGTCCATATATTGTTGGGCGTGTTACCACAAATATGATTCATATTTTCTTGTCGAAGTGATTTCACTTCTCTATAACTTGACTTGGATCTAACTTAGTCCACACAGTGATCCTACAAAATCCTTTATTGCACAGTAGTTATAGTACCTTTGGTTTCCACTCAAACCAATTCAGTGGACTTGAAACCACATTGCTTGTTGGTATTTCCAGTCTATTTAGGTTGTTTAGACTTGTAAAACCTAAAATAATATTCTTTTACTTATCACAACATCCTGATTCTCTAATTTCATCTCATATTTTAAGCACAAGTATAATATCTATTGTATGAAAAATATTGCACTACTAATTTCATAACAAGAAAAAAGGGAATGAAATTACACTAGAAAAGGACCAAGTAATTAAAAATACCAATTTGAAATACTCATAAACTCTTGTATGTATTATTTATTGACATGAATACACTTAAGTAACCATCGATGATAGGGAACCAATCCATAATAGGTTGGGGTTCCATAGTGCATGCACACTAGAAAATAAAAAATCACTTTCCTTGATTAACAAGTATGATCTGCACTTATGTAGGAATGCAATAAAATACAGAAATATAGGTAAACATAGAGATGCTGTAAAACAAAACTTCATTTCATTAATAGCAAATAAGTGAAATATGATTACAAATTGAATGGACATAAAATAGATAGAGAAATGATAACTTATCTCTAAGAAGATATGTGGTAGCTGGATGCCTCTCAACTATTTTAGAATGAGGCTCGAAGGCCTATTTATGATTGAGAAATAAAGGAAAACCATAAACATCCAAAAACTTGAACCTAGGAGATGAACGCAAAAACTAAGGTCCCCATTTCGGTAAATTGGTACATCAATTTCCCGTGGATGTAACTTTGGAATTTGATTTCTGTTTGACACACATAATACCAGATTAGAAATATATATCCAAGGAATAAAACTTTCAAGTGACCAATACTGGCCGACGACCCATATTTTTCCCATAGTTTCCCAAAAAAATTGTTTAGGGCCTCCAAATGAATCTAGAAGTTTAGGACCTGAAAACTTGCCCAAAATAGTAAATTTTGCTACAATTAAGGAAACTGAAACACTGAAAGAAACAATGGTACATATCCAAGTGGAATATATGGGTGGCCACTAATATCGACCTAGATAATTCATCCCCCCTTAGGAAGAAATGGTCCCCATTGCGCCTATCTCCTCCATGAGATGAGGAAACTTTTTCTAAACTTGTTCCCTACTTAACCACTTGCCCTGGTGGAGGAGTTGGCCTGCTCTGAGGACTCAATATAGCTAGATCCTCTACTGGAGAGTGTTTTTGATCAGTTTTTCCATGATCTGATCAATGGTGGTTGTCTAGGTTTAGCTTTTTTCATGCGAGTTGTTTTGCCATGTCGTATGTGTCAAGTAGAGGTGGAAAATAGGGTCTAAGGCTATCCACATTGAACACTGGGTGTAGAACAAGGAATGGTGACATACTGATCTCGAAGAAATTTTCCTCTATCGACTTGGTGATGGTGTATGGTCCATATCTGAGCAAGTAAAGATTTTGGTGGGGTCTAGTGAGGTGCTCCTTAGGAAAATGTAGCCACATTTTATCGCCCACCTCGAAGTTGTGTGCCACCCAATGCTAATCATGTCATTGTTGTTTCTTAGAATTTTCTATTTCCAATATGTCATGAACCTATTAGCAGATTTGCTGAATGCACTCAATGAAGTTTTTCACCTTGCCACCTTTAGGCTGGACATGAGGCGAATCTGCATGAACAGTTGAAAATGGCATGACTATGTCAATGGGACACTATGGCTAGAATCCAAAGCCCACCTAAAAGGGGTTGTGGCCAGTTGAGTTGTGGAGAGCCCGATTATAGCTGTGTTGTACATAGGGGAGGCTCTCATCCCATGTGCATCGATTATTTGATTTTTACATGCATAGAATGTGAACAATCATCATGTTTACAAGCTCTGTCTATCCTTCAATTTTGGGATGGAAAATTGTGGACTTGGTGAGCTTGCTGTCCAGCATCGACCAGAGGTTGGACCAAAATATACTAAGGAACTAGTTGTCCTAATCTAAGATGATAGACTATGGGATCCCAAAATGTACACACACTCGTTCAAAGAAGAGTTTAGCAGTGACTTCTGCTGTGATATTCTTCTTGTGGGCCGCCATAATTGCAATCTTCGAGAATCTGTGGAAGAGAACAAAAAGCCATTCATTTCCATGCTTAGTAGAAGGAAGGCCTGACATGTAATGCATAGAGATGGATTCTCACATTCAAATAGGCGTGTTAAGAAGAGTATAGAGGCCTTGATTCTTGATGTTTGGTTTGGAAAAGGTGCAGGAAGTTCATGATCTCATGTACTTCCTGACATCCCATCTAAGGGTCGGCCAATAGAAATACTTCTGCATTATTGCCATTATTTTCTTGACCCCAAAATTTCCAGTGACTCCACTGTAGTTCACTTCCCAAACCATCTTGTCATGCTCCCCTGAAGGAGCACAAAGGTGTCACGGTTGACACAACAGTGCATCCTAGCAGTGAAAATTTGGAGCTTTCTTACCCTCCAAGAGTGTCTTGTATGTGTAGCTGAATAATGGATCACTTTTTTAGAGAAGTGGGTAGTCAGAAGTCCCGTGCCCAGAAAATTTGAACACGATGGTTAGCGCCATGATCGGTGGTGGTGTGAGGCAATCTACAACATTATTGGTGGTTCCCTTATTGTACTTGATGTTCAAAAGGAATTTTTGCAAATATGTGGTCCACTTATGATGGTGATCATTTTGCAACTTCCCTTCTATCTTTATGAACTATAGCAGTTAGTGGTTTACGTGGATGATTGTTTCCTTCCCCAAAATGTATTTCTTCCACTATTGGGAAGCCTATAACATGGAATACATTTCTTTGTCATAAGTGGGATACTTCAAGATTGTGTTTGAAAGTGTCTCATTGTAATATGCCACTGGATATCCCTCTTGAGTAAGGATTGCCCCAATAATATAGTCAGATGCATCTATCTTGCTCATAAGTGGTTTTTGCAAGTCTTGTAATATGAGCACTGGCACAGAGTAGAGGTGATGTTTCAACTCTTTGAACACCTTCTGTTGATTTTTAGACCGAAATAATTTTGTTTTCGCTCCTCCCTTGGTGACTTGACTCAAGGGCCAAGTGATATGAGAGAATCCCAGCATGAACATGCGGTAGAAATGGAAAGACCTACAAAGCTGCAAAGCTCTGTAAGAGTGGTTGGGGTGGCCAATCACGAATGAATTAGATATTGGCTAGATCCATATGCAAACCATGCTCATCAATGATGTATCCCAGATATTGAACCTCGGTCATGCGAAAAGTTCATTTCTCCAAATTGGCACACAAATTGTGTTGCCACAGTGTTTGGAGAAACTATTCGATGTGGTGGAGGTGCTCTTCCCAACTCTGGTTTAAGATCAGGATGTCATCGACATATACCACTACAAATGTGTTAGAGAATGGCTACAATATTTCATCGATCAACCTCATGAAGGTTGCAAGAGCATTCGTCAACATGAAAGGCATAACCATCCATTCGAAAAGGCCCTCCTTGGATTTGAAGGCAGTCTTCTACACATCATAGTGTTCTATTGTTACATATGGATACCCAATCTTCAAGTTGACCTTCCTGAAATATTTCCCCCGTTGAGTTGGTCAAGAAGGTCATCAATCTGTGGGATCAGGTACCTATTCCAGAAAATGATCTTGTTCAATGCCCAATAGTAAATATAGAGTCTCCAAGGATTGGTTTTAACACTGTACAAAAATGATCTACCAACGAATCTTAAAAAAAAAAAAAACAATAGCAAGAGCATAAAACATAAAACATATATACACATATATTCTCCCCTAGATCCCATATCGAGATAACCAAATTTATTTTTCATTATATTCCTTTCAGTGTTAGAACACATATATATACATGTCGAAGCATACATAAATCCCAATACATTAATCATGGACTAGAACATAGCCTTAGTTCCCTTGACTGGATCTGCAAAATACTAGGGGCCAACAACCATCGTCCCCCACAACCATGGGTGGGTCCGCCCACTGGAAAAAAAAATTCCTGATGCGCTACCCTGGACCCTGACAAGGGGCGCTTCCTCCCCCCCTCTAATCTCACTTTTTCTCCCAACCCCATACATGAACACAATATCTACAACCAAATTTCTTCCCTGGTTGCATGAGTGGCTGCCATGTATTCTACCTCTAGACTTGAAAGAGCCACTAGAGACTGTCTTTTACTAATCCAACTAACTGCACCTCCAAATAGGCTAAACACATACCCACTTTTAGATCTTCTTTGGTCCAAATATCTAGCCTAGTCTGCATCAACAAAACTACGAATGTCCAAAACTCTTTTCAATCCCGGTCTTCCCTTGTAGCACAAGCCATAATCACTAGTGCCATGTAAGTATCTAAAAACCCACTTCACTGCTCTCCAATGCTCCTTCCCTGGGTTTGACATAAACTTGCTCAATAATCCCATTGCATTTGCAATGTATATTCTAGTACAGACCATTGCATACATCAAGCTACCCACTTCACTTGCATATGGAACATGGGACATATCCTCCTCTTCTTCTTGCATCCTGGGACACTATTCACTAGAAAGATTTACACCTACAGGAATAGGAACAGTGACCGGTTTACTATTCTGTATATTGAACCTCTGTATTATAGTCTCGAAATAGTTCCTCTGGCTTAACCAGAGCTTCCTCTTTTGCACATCTCTCTTAATTTCCATGCCCAAAATATAGTTTGAAACAGTAAGATCCTTCATGTTGAATTTGGAGAACAATTGGGTCTTCAAATCTTGGATAATTTCTTTGTCATTTCCAATCAACAACATATCATCCACATACAAGACCAAATAAATATCATGGTCATGAATTAATTTAAAATAAACAAAGTGATGCTCCTTGCTTCTGGTGAAGCCAAGTCCCCATATATATGTATCAAATTTCTGACACCACATCCTTGGTGACTATTTTAACCCATACAGAGAATTCTTTAACATGCATACCAGTTCATTCTTCCCTTTCACCATAAAGCCTTCAGGTTGTTTCATGTAGATCTCATGTTCGAGATCCCTATGAAGAAATGTTGTCTTCACATCCATCTATTCTACCTTAAAATAAAATGCAGCAACAATAGATAAAAGTAATCTAATAAAGGTAACTTTGGCAACAGAAGAAAAAATATCACCAAAGTCAATTCCCGACACCTGGGAATAACCTTTTTCTACCAATCGAGCTTTGTATTTCTCCACCTTGCCTTCTACATTCACCTTCTTCTTAAACATTGATTTTCTCCCGATGGGCTTCCTTATAGCCGGAAACTCCACCAAATCCAATTTCTCATTTTTTTGCAAGGATGTCATTTCATCAACCATGACCTCCTTCCAAAGTTTTCCATCCTCTAAATCTACTGCCTCCCTAATAGTTATAGGATCATCATCAGTTATAGTTAAAGAATAATTTGAACAAAAAGTAGATGGACTATACCTTTCTCTTTTTCGTCTTCCCCAAACTGATCTTCTCGTGGCCAGAGTTTGTGGCTCTTCCTCTTCTGAATCTTCTTCTGTTGTAGAGTCTAATTCATCCTCCTTTAGCTCAAACTCTATCTTCTCAGGTTCCTTTGCTAGGACTTCATGTTTAACAACATATTTCACCTCTCTAAACACCACATCTTGGTTGTACACAACCTTCCTTGTTTATGGGTTCCAAATCTTGTAACCCTTTAAGCCATCCTTATACACAATAAATATGAACCTTTTAGATTTATTATCCAAGTTGGTCCTTTTCTCCTTTAGAAGATCCAAATACCCTTAAATGTGAAATAGAGGGTTTATTACCAGTCCATACTTCATGTGGAGTCTTATCCTCCAACACTGATGAAGGTGATCTGTTAACAAGGTAACATGCAGTCTCCACTACATCTACCCAGAATTCTTGTCCTAAATCGGTACCACTAAGCATGATTCTTTCCTTTTCCATCAGCATTCTATTCATTCTTTCTACAACTCAGTTTTGCTAAGGTGTGTATGGAGTAATCTTCTGCCATGATATACCACACTTCTTGTAGAACTCTTTAAATACCTTCTTGCAGAACTCCCCACCATTATCTGTCCTCAACACCTTTATCTTATTCTCTGTCTGGTTTTCTAGCAAAGCCTTAAATTCTTTAAATATATGAAGGACTTCAAATTCATTCCTCAAGAAATATATCCATGTATTCCTTGCGAAGTCATATATGAATGAAACATAGTACACAGACTTACCCGGTGATATAACTAGCACAGGTCCAAACACATCATTGTGCACAAGCTCTAATATATTTTTCACCCTCTTAGCACCAGAAGGAAACCTCACCCGATTCTGCTTCCCATATACACAATGTTCACAAAAGTTGAAATCCAGAGAGCAATTAGACATACCTTCTACCATACCATTTCCATGTAGTATCTGAAGGCCCTTTTTTCCAATATGTCCAAGCCTTTGATGCCATAGAATGGTATTTTCTCCAAAGACCGCTAGGCTTTCCTCTCCGCATTCAAGAACCATAGAACTATTGCACGCATCAATAAAAATTTTGTCATGAAGCCTGTACAGAGTTCATATCCAATCTCCCTGCATTAATACCAGTGCTCCCCGAAACATCTTACATGTATCTTTCTCGAGAATTGTTTTTACACCTGCATCATCCATCTTTCTTACAAAATCATATTTCTAGCCAATGCAGGAATGTACAGAACACTAGGAAGTGTTCTAATCCTTCCACCTTGTAGCTTCATCTGGACTTTTCAACATTTGACAATTATGGCCTTCCTATCATCCCCTTAGAAGACATCACTGCCATCATATTTCTCATACTCACAGAACCACTCCCTATGGGGAGTGAAGTGAAATGATGCAACCGAGTCAATCAACCATGACTCATGATCTACATGTGTATTTGAAGAAGAAGCCACATACACATCCCCACCTTCAACCGTGGTGGTTTTTCCTTTGCAGAAGGAGCATCATCAGATCCCTTTCCTTTCTTAGGAGCTTTAGATCTGCATTCCTTTTTATAATGCCCTTCCTTTCTGCATTTCCAACACACCTTTACAAACTTTCCAGGAGATTTAGATCTCCTTATAGATTCAGATCTCCTACTCGAAACCTTATTCTTGTTTCTGTTCTGGGACCTTCCTCGTACAGATAAGGCATCTCCATTATGACCCTCCATATTTCTCTGTCTCATTTCCTTCAACAAAAAGGCTGAGACAATGTCATCAAAATTCAAGGTAGTTAGATTGCTACCTATTGCAATAACAAGATTGTCCCACGAATCTGGTAGATAACACAACAAACTGATGCACTGACCTTCATTTGAGATTTTAATATCAACATATGACAGTTGGCTTACCACGGTATTTAAGGCATTCATATGCTCTGTCACTGAGTCTCCATCCTTCATCCTCAAGTTATACAACTTTGTTCACAGGAACAATTTATTGAGCAGAGACTTAGATTGGTACAAAGTTCCAATTTTGTCTGAAAAATTCTTCACCGTAGCCATAATATCCCAAAGGGGAAAATGCAGCAATACTAAACAGTCATGCATTAAAATAACGTAGTTCATCTAAAACATAGTAGGAGGCCAATACAAATGTTCTTCAATAGTATTTACAGTAGCAATATAGATGTATAATGAGGCCCATAAGATGCATAGCTGGAAATACAAGACATAAACAAAAGAAATTCCCTTAAAATAGTTATTGCAACCACATATATGGACTGAAACTGCCTTGTAAACGTTATTTTATTAGGCTGCAAACTTTTTTTGATTACATGTCAGATCTAGAGCAGATATATGCATAAAATATCAAATCCATAATAGATCCATGCACTAGAAAGGCTCCTCTTTCAAATCCCCTTGGGATTTTTAGCATTACACCAAGTATAAGCAGTATATCTGAGATCTAAGAATGCAAATCTATAGAAATATTTAGTGATTCAAAAGTATTTAGTAACATGCAGATCAGATCTGAAATATACAATGTATATATCTCCTCCAATGGATCTCAAAGTGAAGGGAAGATCCCCAACACTTAGAAACCAGCTCTCCAAATGGTGCACCCAAACTCCTTGCAACAACACCTGCAGGAATAGCGCAGATCTGGAATAGAAACTGAGCTGTAGGGTATAGATGATAGTTGGCCACATGCCAACATTAGAAAATGATGCCCAGTCACTCCAATACACTCCTCCCAATAGAGCAGAAGACTCCTCCACTGAAAAAGGGCACTGAAGTGTCCTAAATCTTCATAGATCTAGCCTCCACTTGTTGAAGCCTCAAAATACAACCAAACCCTCAATAGGATCTGTGTTTTATTTGAAAGGAGGAGCTTGGCCTCAAGCCAGATAGTGGACTATGCAATACAAGACTCTGCCAAGAGCTACTCAATGGGAAGGGGTGGAATTCCTAAACACGAGATCCCAATGCTAAACAACATTTTCAATCTAGCCTAAACAACCAAAGAAAGCTATATGGTCTAAATATACAATATCTCAAAATATGATATCATTCAACAACCCTTTACATGATGCCATCCCCTTCCTTATATAGATTAAGAGCTTGTAAACCCTAAACCACTTTCAATGAAATCTTCTCTTTCACACAATCCATCTTTGATCCGGATTTTATTTAGGAACGCAAAAGAATACAGAAATAACCATGAACATAGAGATGCAGCGGAAATAATGCTTCATTTCATTAATAAAAGAATGACTGAAATAAGCTTACAGGCATAATGGAAATAAAATAGCTAGGGTGCTGGTAGCAAATCTCTGAGAAGAGATGTGATGGCTACAGAGCTCTGAACTCTATTACAATGAGGCTCGAGGGCCTATTTATTATTGAGAAACAATGGAGAACTCTAAACTTCCAAAAACCTAACCCTAGGAGATGAAGCGCCAAAACTATGAGCCCCGTTTGGGTAAATTGGTGGTTCAACTTCCCGGGGACGTAAGTTTGGCATCTGATCTCCGTTTGACACGCTCAATATCTCATTAGAAAGATCTGTCTGAGGAGTACAACTTTTGAACGAGCAACATCAGTCCATGGACCCATGTTGCTCTCTGTTTTCCTAAAAAACGTCGTTTAGGGCCTCAAAATGACTCCAGAAGTTCAGGACCCGAAAAACTACTAAAAATAGTAAGTTTTGTTGCAACTTGAAAACTGAAAGAGCTAATGGTGGGGGTTCAAATGGAATAGGTGGGTGGCCACCAATATCCACCTGGATCATTAAGGCCCCAAAACGGCTCTGGAAGTGGAGGACTTGAAAACCTGCTAAAAATACTAAGTTGTGCTAAATGTGAAAAGCTGCAATAATTGATGGTGCTGGTCCAAATGGAATAGGTGGGTGGCCACCGATATCCACCGGGATCATTCCTCCCTCCTTAGGAAGCAATGGTCCCCATTGCGTTGAGATCCTCCATGAGATGAGGCAAATTCTGCTGAACTGAGTATTAGATGTGTTGAAGATGTCAAGGACCTGCGGGTGGACATGCTGGATGCATTTAGTAAATTTGGTTTCTTTATCAGCCTCAGACAGTACATGTTTGGATTTTGTATGTGTAGTTGTAGGATGTATGGCAACATCAGGCGGTGGTGCGTTGGGAGTCAGATCAATGGAGTGCTTGTCCTGACAGTGTAGAGGAACCTCTATGAGCGAGGAGAAATTGTCATCGTATTTGTCCATCTGCTGCAGCCGTGCAAGGGGGCCCTGTTTCAAGGTTGTGGCCACAATATTCTTCTTTCCCTGTGAGTGAGTCGTAAGGAAAATGAATTTCCTGGTTTGGGAAACAATCTTACTGCGTTGTTTTGCAGTAGTCAAAGAGATGGCAGGAGGCGGTACTACCTCCGGTATCATGTACAAGTTATTTCCCAAAGTAATAATAACAGCACGAGGCCTAGACTCATACACAGCATGTCACCTCCACAAGTATGGTTGGCCCAATAATACATTAGCTACATCAAGAGGAGCAACATCACACAATACCTCATCCGTGAATGGCTTGATACTGTATGGAAGTCGGCACTGCTGGCGGATGCGGAGATCTCTCCCTGGGTGGAGCCACCCGATGGTATATGGTTGCGGGTGTGCTATGGTTGGTAGGCCGAGCCGCCTCACGACGTCTGCTGAAATGAGGTTCTTTTGGCTTCCGCTATCGACGAGAAACTGCAGCGGAGAACCCTTCACCCACATCTGCGACTGGAAGAGGCGCTCCCCCTCCTCTGGATCCTCCTTCTGGATCTTGGTGGTGGCAACAATGGCACTGGGATCTGCATCAATGATCTGCTTCCCTTTGTCATTGCCTTTGTCTGGTTCTAACTCAGGATCAGAAAATGCATCTGATTCAGGTGCCTTTAGTTCGGCCACCAAAGACTGTTTGGCCCAACACTCGTTTGTGCTGTGAGTGGGGCTGTTATGAAATTCACACCACTTCCCTGTGTCCTTCTTTGGATTTGTGGTGTTGTTCTGAGTCGCATTGCTTTGGACTTGCCCCTTGTTCTTCGATTCGGGGGCACCTTTCGGATTCGCAGATCCAAAGTCTCGCTTCTTCTGCTTAAATTTCTGCTCGATCTTGGCGGCATAGCGATATGTCGTGCCAAGCGATGTAATGTCGAGGAACTCCATTTCCTCTTGAATGTGTTTGTGTAGACAGCCGCAGTACTTGAGCACCAAATGTCTCTCTGAATCTTTAATACCCAACTTTGTGCGCAGGGTATGGAACAGATTCGTCAGTTCGTGCACATCTTGATCCTTTTGTTGCCGCAGCGTGGTCCATTGGATGTATTTGTCCTCATAGCTTCCCACAGGGTAATATTGTTCCTTGATGCCGTCTTGGAACGAATTCCAAGTGGGTGTGGTCGAGAACAGAGAGGGTTCCCCTTCGCCCTCTTGCTCACGGTAGGTTTCCCACCAGTCTTTGACATGGGGGGCGGCTTTGAGGAGTGCAAAAATAATCTTTTCTTGGTCAGAGAAGTCATGGACCGAGAAATACCCTTCCAACAAATTTAACCATCTGTCTACAATGTCTGCATCTATTTTTCCTTCAAATATAGGAATGTCAAAGTTTACCTGTACCTTGAAGGGAGTGGCGCCTCCAGAGTGGCTGTTGGATGCAGATGCGCGATATGTGGGCAGTCGTTGAAGGATTTGAGCAAAGTTATCCATCATCACGTTCCTTTGTTTCTCGAGAGCCTCCTCGAGCAGTATTTTGATAGGATCTCCTGCTCCCTCGTCTTTCTTTTCTTCCGCCATGGGAGGTCGTCGGGGTTTGCAAGGCTGATCTTGCAAGGGTTCAACCAGATCGAGCCCTAACTCCTTATACCCTGACCGCGTTGGGGACATGCAAAGAAAAACAAAGAAAGAGCAGACCCGCTCTGATACCACTGATCCGGATTTATGCAGGAACGCAACAGAATAAACATATAACCATAAATACAGAGATGCAGCGGAAATAATTCTTCATTTCATTAATATCAAATAACAGAAATATGCTTACAGGCATAATGGAAATAAAATAGCTAGGGTGCTGGTAGCGAATCTCTGAGAAGAGATGTGATGGCTACAGACCTCTCAACTGTGTTACAATGAGGCTCGAGGGCCTATTTATTGTTGAGAAACAATGTAGAATCTTAAACGTCCAAAAACCTAACCGTAGGAGATGAGGCGCCAAAACTGTGGGCGCCCGTTTGGGTAAATTGGTGGTTCAACTTCCCGGGGGCGTAACTTTGGCACCCGATCTCCGTTTGATGCGCTCAATAGCTCGTTAGAAAGATCTGTTCGAGGAGTACAACTTTTGAACGAGCAACATCGGTCCATGGACCCATGTTTCTCTCCGTTTTCCCAAAAAACGTCGTTTAGGGCCTCAAAACGGCTCCGGAAGTTCAGGACCCAAAAAACTGCTAAAAATAGTAAGTTTTGTTGCAACTTGAAAACTGAAAGAGCTAATGGTGGGGGTTCAAATGGAATAGGTGGGTGGCCACCAATATCCACCTGGATCATTAAGGCCCCAAAACGGCTCTGGAAGTGGAGGACTTGAAAACCTGCTAAAAATACTAAGTTGTGCTAAATGTGAAAAGCTGCAATAATTGATGGTGCTGGTCCAAATGGAATAGGTGGGTGGCCACCAATATCCACCTGGATCAATATCCTTCTAGAACTGTGTTGTGCCTCATTGATTTCCTCTTCCTTTTAGATAGCATTGTAGATTTAGTCAAGGTTTACCCAGTCAAAATGTTCAGCCCCTTTCACACCTGAGGGTGCTTTTTTACATAGCCAAGATTTAGCCTTTTTCACATTTGCCATTGATCTATTATTTATTAGGAGTTTGATGAGCCTCCTTTACACATTTATTCTTTAAGAAAGGAAATAAAAACAAATGTGGATATTCGAGTTAGCTTAGGACTAAATAGGAACATTACAATCCTCCCCTCCAAAATGTTGCTTTTCCTCAAGCAACTTACAAGGACATTGCAAAATCTCCAATGGGTTTGTCTCGTCCCAAGAATACCAGTTTTCTTTTGGTGAATAACCGAAATAGTTGTCATCATGAAGAAGTGGGAGATATATGGAAAGAATCATATGTTGTCCATTGGTCTTTTCAAGGCATGAAAGATGATAAATGAGGGTTGATTCAACCCCCATGAAGCACTACAATATCCATGCTATCATCCAAACAAAGTGAGTTGTCCTTGGTAGCTCATAGAAACAATCACTGATCCCCCGCTTATGCAATGTATAGGGGTTGCATGGTTGGAAATGAGAGGTAAGAATACTCAACTTAAATTGTCTCTCTCTCCATTTATGATAAATGTGGAGCTCCTGATCCTGGGCTACAATAATATAGTCCTCATGAAGCCAAAAGATACTTTAAACCTCATGATTCCCTTCATTGATTCTAGGGACCCTCCTTTCCCAATATTCCATGCATATGGTGAACAGAGTGTCATCACCATATGTGCTCCAAAATAAACATGGACTAAGTGCCATTATATACATTGGATGATGACGATAATCCCTCCATTGAGACTAGCGTTGTTGCTCTGCTTTCTGCCTCAAAACATAATAAAATAAGTGGCCATCCACCCACCTTCTTGCTGCCATAAGCTTCTCGAAAGCTTGAAAATAATAGAGGATAAGGAGTGTTAGCTGAATGTGTTTCAAGCAACACATTTCTTGCCACAAATTCTCCCATGTAAGAGACTTCTCCCAAAGACATAAGTCATACATATGGCCTTTTGCATAAGGAAACAAAAGATATAGTGTAGCAGCCATATAATGTTCTATCCTCCTCTTGAAGCATGAATAAATATGGGAATTTTATTTCCCCATGGAAACACTCAAACAATATGTCATCCCTCCTATCAAGTCCCAAAAAAAGATCAGAGCATAATCATCATCATATGGGATCAAAAATAGTGATACAAAATCAATCAAATGAAATGATAGAAGTGGATAATAGTCCCACAAGTGGAACCAGAGTAGTAGATCTCATGACTGCATCAGATCTAGATGTGGTAAGTGGTTTTCCCACCACTTACTTGTTTCCCATAACATTTCACCATGGCTGAAAGTGGGAGATATATTTGGCTCCTTAGGAAAGCACCCATCATGCTACATGTAGAAATTATATGCACTAAGCATGCATATGTCCAAGATCCACCTGATCTCACACTATTTAACTTTATGCGAGATATTGAATCTATTCCACTTGTTAATCTTTTACGGAAAAATTAATTGCACGCACATGTGAAGCATAAACAACAATATTCAATCGCACATAACACAGTTTTTAACCGGGAAAGCTTGAAGCTAAAAACCCCAAATATATATTATGTAACATGGATATCATATGAAAATCTCATACAAGCATAAAAAGCTTATCACAAGCCCTCAATACAGTACAATTGTCATACACTAATCAGGACCAATCTTGCAAATACATGCACTGATCTCTGCCTCCTGCTAGCCTGCCTCCACTGTGCAATATCTACTGAAGAATAGCTTTGAATGAATTCAAATTACTCCATCCTTGACTACGCAATTCTCATTGTCATCTTCACTGAGTGTGTGATGCAATCAATGCATCACTCTAGTCACAACAGATAGTCTATCTTGCCCTTTTACCTATCTCTCCGTTGGTCTCCACTGAAACTACCATGCACTGTAGTTAACTGATGTATTGTTAAGTTGATTAATGAGTTATTATTTGTGAATTAAATAACTAATTAATTCACTCCACTCTCACTAGTGTATCAATAAGTTAGACTAGATACAACTAGCTCAACTAAGTCTAACTGAGTTAAACTAAATACAACTCCACAACTACTTCTTCCAACTGTGTCATAAATCTGTCACTTGAGTTCTAACTGAGTCCTCCATGCATTAGCTCCATTAAACCCTTAGGAATAACTTAATTCCTTCTGTCAGATGATGTGCCACATTTGTGCACTGAACTACAATGCTCCAAGAGAATAGATTGTGGTTTAGAGTCTGATTATTATTAAGAGCTAATAATAATCGACATGCATCTATTTTTAGATTGAAAATCTATAAATAGACTTCACCCAATATTCTAAAAACAGAATTTCATCTATTTTTCCAACTTTATCAACCATCCACAAATAGCATCCTGCAACTTCTAAAATATGATCATCATGTCTAAAAATAGACTTTGCGCCAAAAATAGCCTGCGGGGCCCACTTAGTGAAGGCGAATCTTTTCACTAAGCTCATCATCTTGTTGAATCTCAACACTCCCTCTCAACAAGATAGGGATTATCTACCACCCCGATCCTGTCTCTATGGTATTCAAATTTGATCCTAGTGAGCGCCTTCGTCAGAATATCTACATCCTAATCCTCCGTGGGAATGTAAGAAAGCAACATGATCTTCCGCTACACAAAATCTCTGATATGATGGTACCGTATGTCAATATGTTTAGATCTATCATGAAATACTGGATTAACCAAGAGTTTAATGCAACTCTGATTATCAAAATATATCACAGTAGGATCTAAATGTGAACCGAAAAAACCAACCAGAATCTTCCTCATCCAGATAGCCTCACATGTAGCTAAACTTGCTACCATGTATTCTGCTTCCACTGAACTAAGAGCCAAAGATTTTTTTTCCTACTGTACCAAGAAAGTGTCGTAGATCTGATACTGAAAATCCCTCCTGATGTGCTCTTTCTTTCTATTGGGCTTCCTGCCCAATCTGCATCTGTGATGCCATGAAACTTCACCTCATCCTTCTGTCTGGACCATAAACCATACTCAGATGTTCCCTTGAGATATCTCAGGACATGCTTTCCTACCTTCCAAAAGAGCTTGGTAGGCTTAACCATCGCTTGTGAAAGCTGGTTCACTGCATAGCATATGTCCAGTTTTGTATTGACTAAATACATGAGGGAACCCACCAACTATCGATAAACATTGGAATTCACTACCTCTGCCGATGTAGCATCCTCTTTCTTCCAATTTCCTGGAAGAGGAGTGTCGATAGGCTTGCAGCCTTGCATGTGAAACTTCTCCAGTATCTCCCGGGCATACTTGCCCTGAGACACAAACAATTCATCTTCCCGCTTCCATATTTCCAATCCAAGGAAATAATAAAGGAGGCCCAAATCCTTCATCTCAAACTCCTTTGCAAGATCTGCCTTGCATGAGTGTATTAACTTCTCATCACCTGTTAGTATTAAATAATCAACATAAATTACAATGATTAAAATCTTACCCTCCACCACAATCTGGTATAGGTTTGCATTCACCTCACTCTTGGTGAAGCCAAGTCCAGTGAAATAGCTGTCGATCCGAGTGTACCAAACATGGGGTGCTTGTTTCAGCCCATACAGTGCTCTTTTAAGCGTGAACACATGCGACTTGCTGATGAAGATCTAAAATCCGTTAGGCTGCTCAATGTACACCTCTTCCTCAATGATCCCATTAAGGAACGTAGTCTTCACATCCATCTGATGAATGTGCCAACCCATCTACGCTGAGAGAGAAAGGATCGTCTGTATGGAAGAAGACCATGTGACAGGTGCAAAGGTTTCTTCATAGTCAATCCCCTTTGTCTGTGAGAAGCCCCAAGCAATAAATCTTTCCTTATACTGCTCAACACTCCCATCAGCAGCTTGCTTTACCTTGTAGATCCATCTTGAACCTACAAATGATTTTCCCACTGGCCTTGGAAAAA
The DNA here is from genome assembly GCA_034641835.2 of Pinus albicaulis. Taxonomy (NCBI): domain Eukaryota; kingdom Viridiplantae; phylum Streptophyta; class Pinopsida; order Pinales; family Pinaceae; genus Pinus; species Pinus albicaulis. The sequence goes on along the minus strand of CM076570.1, from coordinate 1,414,644,414 downwards.
TCTCCCAAGCATTGTTTCTGACAATGGAGTCATACTCCTCCACCATGGCATCTACCAATGTGGGCTCCTACGCTGATTTTTCAAAATAATATGGATCTGTCACAATACACTTGCTCATAAGAGCCGTGTATCCAGTATATCGTTCATGTGATTGTCTTTGTCTGCCATATGATGTAGGGACTCCTACATTCTGTGCCGCATCAAGCTTCAGTGTATCAGCTTCTATGGTACGGTTTCTGCCTTGTTTGATGTTTGGTTCTTCTTGAGTGGAATCCTCCACTCCATGAATATCCTCCTATGGCTGATCCACATTCAAAGGCTCATCTTTGGGAACAAGAAGTTCGTCTTTCGCATGCAAGTGTAGCTCCCTCTCAAGCGACAACTTCATGGCTTTCACCTCATTGAATTTTATATCTCGTTGCACAACAGTCATCCGACTTTCTGGAAAATACACACGATAGTTATGGGGTGTTTCTATGTACCCCACAAATATCCCAACTTCTGCATTCAGCTCCAGCTTCTTCCTGGCATCCTTTGTCACATGAATGTAAACAGGTGAGCCAAAAATCTTCAAATGAGAAATATCAGGCTTCTTACCAGAAAATGCTTCTTCAGGTGTACTGATGCCAAGTAATCTATGAGGACAATGGTTTTGCACATAAACCGCAGCATTGCATGCTTCCACCCACAAGTGCATCAGTAGGCCCTGGTCATGCAGCATCACTCGTGCAGCACCCATGATAATTTTTTTCTTTCTCTCTGCGACCCCACTCTGCTGTGGGTTATGAGGCATTATGAGTTCTCTTCAAATTCCTTCTTTGCTACATAAGTCTTTGAATTCACTCGAGATGTATTCATCACCATTATCGCTCCATAGAGCTTTCACCTACATCTCCGACTCCTTCTCCACCAATGTGTTGAACTCACAGAACTTTGAGAACATTTCACTCTTCTTCTGCATGAAGACGATCTAGCATATATGAGAAAATTCATCAAAAAATATCACATAATACCTATGTTTTTCTATTTAAGCAACCAAGAATGGTCCACACACGTCTTTGTGAATTCTCTCCAGGATCACCGAAGCATGGTTCTTCTTCTCATGGAAGGTGGTCTTCACAAACTTACCCATAGTACATCCCTTGCATTGATCTGACTATGCAAGAGTACCCTTGGGAAGTCTAGAAGAAATTTTCTCCAAAATCTTCAAAGCGCCATGGTGAAGATGACCCAATCTCCTGTGCCATAATTCGCCCTCATCCCGCCTCACCACTTCTTCTACTTTTCCCACCATTGTAGCACATACATCTACCTTCAACTTGTAGATATTCTTAATTAAAACCCTATATTCTTGGTTTGACTCATTATTTTATGTCGAAGGAAGGTTGTTCCTTCACTGAAAACAACATCATAACCCTTGTATTCCAGCATTGCGACTGAGACCAAGTTCTTCTTCAGACCTGGAACATGCATGACATTCTTCAACAAGAATGGATTACCAGACTCCCTGTCAAAGGTAATGGTCCCAATTCCAGTCGCACTGTAACCACCATCGTCACCCATCTATATATGCATCTGGAGGTCCTTCTCCTCCAATTCACTAAACAACTCTTTGTCTCCCATCATATGGAAAGACACACCACTGTCAAGATACCACACCGATCCCATGCAGCTTGAAACTAAGCATGCGATCAAGGAAAAATACAACTCAAATTGTGAGGCTAAGGCCTCTCTAGGTGTAGATCAAGTAGCCTACTTATTCTTCTTCTTCTGTGGACAGTTAGTGGTGAAATGTCCATGCTCGTGATAGTGAAAACACTTCACTTTGGACAAATCCTACTTCTTCCCTTTAGCACCAGATTTTGAAGGATTTTTCTACCCCTTACCTTTCCTTGCTTTGGAAGCCAAAGCTAAATTCTCTTCATGTTCATTCTTCGATGAAGATCCATCCCTGGTACCCTGCCTTATCTCCTCCTGCACAAGATTCGACCAAAGTCACTCCCATCTTGGCAGTTTCTCTCGTCCATTGACAGAGTCTTCGTAGCTATGCCAACTATTCAGAAGCCTAAGGAGAGACAAGATCACCAAGTCTTCTTCATCAACAATAACCCCCACACTTCCCATTTCATCCTTGCAGTGGACAAACTTCGTGAGGTATTTTGGAATACTGTCGCCTTTCTCCATTTTTATTTTTCGGAGCTTGTCTTTAAGCGCCAACTTCCTCTGTTCACTTATGCTTTGGAAAAAGTCTCTCAAAGCCTTCCACATTAAGAATGGATTGGATTTACCATGAAGGCTAGACACAATATGGTCCTTCACACCTTCCAACAGAATCCTCCTCGTCTTTGCAGTCTTCTTTTGCCATCCATCAAGTAATGCAACATCGTTAGATCCTAGCTTAGGAACATCACTATCGATGAACTCCTTCAGCCCATTATCCTCTAGCACCACCTCCATCCTGTCCTTTTAGGCTATGTAATTTGAGCTCCCATCAAGGGCATACTCCAATCTCAACCTGTTGAAAGACATTTCAATGTATACTCGATTTCTGCACCAAGAATCTTCTATAGAAAATTCGAATTGTCCACCAGCACAAACTCACTTCACAATTGCAATATTCAATCAACAATGCTCTGATACCATGTAGAAATTATATGCACTAAGCATGCATATGTCCAAGATCCACCTGATCTCACACTATTTAAATTTATGCAAGATACTGAATCTATTCCACTTGTTAATCTTTTGCGGAAAAATTAATTGCACACACATGTGAAGCATAAACAAAAATATTCAATCACACATAACACAGTTTTTAACCAGGAAAGCCTGAAGCTGAAAACCCAAAATATATATTATGTAACATGGATATCATATGAAAATCTCATACAAGTATATAAAGCTTATCACAAGCCCTCATTACAGTACAATCATCATACACTAATTAGGACCAATCTCGCAAATCCATGCATCGAGCTCTGCCTCCTGCTAGCCTGCCTCCACTACGCAATATCTGGTAAAGAATAGCTTTGAATGAATTCAAATTAATCCATCCTTGACTGCACAATCGTCATTGGTATCTCCACTGAATGTGCGATGAAATCAATGCATCACTATAGTCACAAAAGATAGTCTATCTTGCCCTTTCACCTATCTCTCCACTAGTCTCCACTAAAACCGCCATGCACTGTAGTTAACTGATGTATTTTTCAGTTGATTAATGAGTTATTATTTTTGAATTAATTAAATAATTAATTCATTCCACTCTCACTACTGTATCAATCAGTTAGACTAGATACAACTAGCTCAACTAAGTCTAGCTGAGTTAAACTAAATACAACTCCATAACTACTTCTTCCAACTGTGTCATAACTTTGCCACTTAGTTCTAATTGAGTCGTCCATGCATTATCTCCATTAAACCCTAAGGAATAGTGTAATTCCTTCTGTCAGATGACGTGTCACATCTGTGCACTGAATTGAAGTGCTCCAAGAGAATAAGTTGTTGTTTAGAGTCTGATTATTATTAAGAGCTAATAATAATCGACATGCATCTATTTTTAGACTGACGATATATAAATAGACTTCGCCAAATATTCTAAAAATAGAATTTCATCTATTTTTCCAACTTGATCAACCATCCACAAATAGCATCTTGCAACTTCTAAAATATGATCATCATGTCTAAAAATAGACATAGTCTAAAAATAGACTTGCACCAAAAATAGCCTGTGGGCCCATTTAGTGAAGGTGACTCTTTTCACTAAGCTCATCATCTTGTTGAATCTCAACACTGAAAAATCTCCCTTTGTCCACCAAGGGAGTGGCCATATTCAGAAATTTTTTTGGCCCAAAGTTGGCCATGAAGTTTATAAGGTATAACACTCCTCTTTGGATTCATGGCCTGCATATACATAGTAAAAGAATGCATACAATCAGGAAATAAAATATGATTTACGTAAGTATGCTCTTCACCAATAGTCATCCTCAAACAAATGGAGTGGTGCATAGATCTAACCCCTTCCTCAGAAAGAGAAAGATAGGGCTGAATTAACTCTTCCATAGAGTTATGTTGCTACTCCATCTCCATATGGTACATGCATCTTAGATAATGCTGATATAAATTTTCTTCAAATCCTTCCCACATGAATCCATTTAAGATAATATGGTGTGTTCTAATGAAATCAGTGGGGGTATAAAACAAGATGTTATAGGTTGCATATAGTAGTTTATCTCCGAGCCTTGATTATTTAGTCAAATAGATCTGATCATGAAATTAAATGACTCTATCAACCACTCTATACCTCCTATCATCCATTTTCCCATCAAGAACCTTACATGTGAAGAGGTTCTTGGAATATTCTACCAAGATTTGGGACTCCCAATATGGATCTAGGCTTCCCAACAATGACAACGCTGTAAAATTCTGAAATGAAGTCACTGTCACATCATCATTATCCTCTTTTACATGTTCAATGCCAAAGTCACATGTTGGAGTGTTGTAGCTCCACCTTTGCTGCCTCTCTTGCAGCTAACCTTGCTTAAGACAATATTGAAGTTCATGAAGTTCAACCTCCTTTTGAAAGGTCTCTTTCTTCCAAAACTTCCATAGTTTGGCCCATGCATATAACATTGTTGATACCATATTTTCATCTTTAGAAATATTCCTTGTGTGTAGAGATATCATTTGCTACCCCAAGACTATGGAGTGGCCTTTTGACATCATGCCAATGTCATCATATATATCTGAATCATTTTCCAGTGTAGATAACTGAGTGGGACATGTTTTTTTCCAACTCATAGAGTTGATCATCTCTCCTTGGAACCTATCAATGGTTCTCAGTGCTATGATAGCTTCTCCCAAGGCTCCTTTCTTAGCCAAATATGTCACTGCTTCATTATGTTGAAAGAACACTTTACTCTTCTTCCAATCAGGGGGTCTCCCTAGTGGAATGCCTCCATGTAAAGAGAAATCAACATCTGAAGTAGATTTTATGAATGAGTGGAATGATTTGTCCCTCTATTTGTTGCATATTCAGTATCCTTCTCATGAATAGAAACCTCTTGAAATAAACAAGGGTGCATGCTACTCATTATGGGATGTTGATCCATCCTTCCCCCTCCTCCTTAGAGTAAGGTGTTTTCTACCAATAAGACTGTCACATGATGCTCCTTGGGAACCATTTGAAAATATGCAAAAGCTCCTTCCCTTGAAGCAATAACTTCATGTCCATCCCCATATGGTTATGGTTCTTCTTCTGAAGTGACAATGTTGTTCCTGCCCTCTTGTTCTTTCTCCTCATCAATATTTGAGAACACCTCATTATCAATGAGAGACCTTAGATCTTGGTCTTCCCTTGAAAGAGGGATCTCCATGACTTCCCTTTAAGAATTAATCTCTTCATCCAATGGGGACCTTTCCCTTGGCAAACTATCACATAGATTTTTATCCCCCTCAACAGAAATATGAAGTGGAGTGGCCATAACAAATATTTCCAACTCATGCAAGGGTTTTTCATGCTCATGCTTTGCTAGCTCAATCAAAGATGTTTAAGTTTTTTTCACATCAAATATTTTCAGTAACCTGCTAGTGAATCTTGCATAAGTAGATATATTTGCATTGTTTAATGAAAGGATTCAAATAACCACCAAGCATAAGCTTTACCTTTAAGATGCAGCATTGCTACCTTAAGGGCTTCCTTTTATCAAACTCTATGTAGATCCAAATATGAATCTAGCTGATCTATCCAATCCTTGACTGAGCATGTGGAAGATCCATCAAAATTTCACAAAAAGAATCTACCTCTTCTTCTTCTATTATAATTGTTGGATCTCCTTTCCTCTTAAAGCTAGTAGGACTCTTGGATGCTCAAGTTCTCCTTGATTTTCCAACGTTTAGATTCATACTCCTGAAGATAATCACCCAAAGTCTCCTCCTTTGGTGCATCTTCTTCCTTCATCTCTCTTGCAGTAAATCTGGGCATAGAATAACGTTGTAGATCTAATGGTGTAGCTGAGTGCTTGCACAGATAAGATGAAGAACTGCGGCTTTCTTCATGTAAAGAACTTTTTGAGGGACCTTCATGTCTTACCCTCTTCATTTCTTGATTTCTCCTTTAAGCTCATGTAGAGTTTGGAACAGAGTTTTTGAGAACTCTTTTCCTTTCATTCTTCCAGATAAAGGGGCTTTACCCTTGTCTTCTTTGTCTTCAGTGTAATCAATCTTCTTCTTCTGTCTTTTATTTTCTTGAAAATACATAGTGGCTTGTCAATAAGCATAGGTTGTGCCAATATGATGCTCTGATACCACTTGTAACATCCCAAAAGGGAAAATGCACCAATACTAAACTTTCATGCATTAAAATAACACAACTCATCTAAACCATAGTAGGAGGTTAATAAAAATTTTCTTCAATAGTATTTACAACACTAATATAGATGTATAATGAGGCCCATAAGATGCATAGCTAGAAATACAAGACATAAACAGAAGAAATTATCTCAAAAGAGGTGCTGCAACCACATATATGGGCTGAAACTGCCTTGAAAACGTTATTTTATTAGGCTGCAAACTGTTGTTGATTACATGTCAAATCTAGAGCAGATCTGTGCATAAAACATCATATCCATAATAGATCCATGCACTAGAAAGGTTCCTCTTTCAGATCCCCTTGGGGTTTTGAGCATTACACCAAGTATATGCTGTAGATCTAAGATCTAAGAATCCAGATCTGCAGAAATATTTAGTGATTCAAAAGTATTCAGTAACATCCAGATCATATCTAAAATATACAATGTATAGATATCCTCCAATTGATCTCAAAGTGAAGGGCAGTTCTTCAACACTCAGAAACCAGCTCTCCAAATGGTGCACCCAAACTCCCTCCAACAACACCTACAAGAATAACACATATATGGAATAGAAACTATGTTGTAGGGTATAGATGATAGTTGGCCACATGCCAAGGTCATAAAATGATGCCCAGTCACTCCAATACACTCCTCCGAAAAGAGAAGAAGACTCCTCCACTGAAAAACGACACTGAAATGTCCTAGATCTGAACATATCTAGCCTCCACTTGCAAAGACAAACAAACCCTAAACATGATCTGTGTTGTAGTTGAAATGAGAATCTTGGCCTCAAGCATGATAGTGGACTATGCAATACAAGACTCTCTCAAGAGCTATTCAATGGGAAGAGATGGAATTCCTAAACAGGAGATCTCAATGCTAAACAAAATTTGCAATCTAGGCTAAACAACCAAATAAAGCTATATGGTCTAAACAGACAATATATCAAAATATGATATCATTCAACAACCCTTTACATGTTGCCATCCCCTTCATTATATAGATTAAGAGCTTGTAAAACCTAAACCAATTTCAATGAAATATTCTATTTCACACAATCCATCTCCTTCTAGAACTCCGTTGTGCCTCATTGATGGCCTCTTCCTTCTATACAACGCCGTAGATTTGGTCAAGGTTGACCCAATCAAAATGTCTAGCCCCTTTCACACCTAAGGGTGCTTGTTTAAATAGCCAAGACTTATCATTTTTCACATTTTGCATTGATTTACTGTTTATTAGGAGTTTGATGAACTTTCTTTACACATTTATTCTTTAAGAAAAGAAATAAAAACAAAAGTGGATATCCCAATTAGCTTAGGACTAATTAGGAATATTACGGTAGCTTCCCCGGATACATTAAAGAATATTGAATCTGAAACACACAACTGTATTATGCTCTTCACCTTGTGATCCAACTTCTTGTAGTCTTTATCTGACAATTTTGTTGGTTTAGTACCTAGATCTACCGTGATCCATTGATCTTTATCCACCAACATGTCCTCCATCTTGAGCTTCCACAACTCAAAACTCTGACCATTAAATTTCTTAATCTCTATCTTTCCACTGCTCGTCATATTCTTTCACTGCAAGAATCAATCACGTAGATCTCACACTAAATAGGGTCTACCACAGGCCCGAGCAAAAAAACCCCTCAGCTGCAAAGGCATCCCCTTGAATTCGAAACTAATCTGATACCAGATGTAGGTTTTAACATTGTACATAAATTATCTACCAAAGAATCTTAAAAATAGAAAATAAACAATAGTGAGAGCATAAAACATAAAATAGATATACACAGATATTTTCCCCTAGATCCCAAATCGAGATGACCAACTTGATTTTTCATTATATTCCTTTCAGTGTTACAACAAACACACACACACACACACACATGTGCATATATATATATATATATATATATATATATATATATATATATATATATATATATATATATATATATATATGTCTAAGCATACATAAACCCCAATCCATTAACTGTGTATTAGAACATAGCCGTAGTTTCCTTGACCGGATCTACAAAATACAAGGGGATGAAAACCATCGTCCCCCAAAACCATGTGCAAACCCATGCACAAAACCATGGGTGGGTCCGCCCATGAGTGGGTCCACGCATTTAAAAAAAAAATCCTGGGGCATTGTCCCAGACACTAACAGGGGGTTTTTCGCCCCACTTGTGACCCCCCTGTTGCGTGTGGCTAATCACAAAAAAAATATAATACATACCTAACACCAAGTACCATCCTTATTTTGTACCAACACAATCGAGCTCCCACAGGGCAATGAACTTGGCCGAATGTGACCTGTCTCCAGCATCTCCTGAATATGCCTCTTGATTTTGTGATTCTCAAGAATATACCATTGATATATTGGTCCATTGAGCAGGGAAACACCTTGGGTCAGATCGATGGCGTGCTTGACCTGACAGTGTAGAAGCAGAGCTGCAGGGGAGGTGAAGATGTCCTCATACTCCTCCATGACCTTTTCCATCTATTGTGGTCGTGCGGAGGGGCCCTATATAGAGGTCATGGCCACAATATTCTTCATTCCCTGAGGGTAGATCATCAGGAAAACAAATTTCCCTTTTTCAGAAATGAGCTTACTGCATTGTTTTGTAGTAAACAAAGAGATTGTGGTAGGTGGTGCTACCTATGGTATCTTGTACAACTTATTTCCCAAGGTAACAATAACATCACGAGACCTTAACTCATTAGGGGAATTTTGAGGTCTAAAATGGGCCTCCTAAGAAAAATTTACAACAAAAATAAACTTTATAAGGGCCAATAGGATTCAAGATGATGATGTCAACCATGGGGGATGATTCACCATTTTTTAATTAAAAGGATAAAAAGATTAAAAAATACTAAAATAATAAAACTACTTTTTCAACTCGTATTTTAAACTTATCTCCCAAATATTTTACTCAAATTTCGAGCGGAAGTACTCGTTGGATGAAAAATTTAATTCCTCATCCAAGGATTACCCATATTGCATACTTTCGATGGACCCTGCTACAAAAAAAATGAGAAATACATAAAGAAAACATGATTGCAATCACGTTTTTCATGTAGTTATCATTTTTCGCGTAGTGGGACCCATCAAAAGTATCCAACATGGGTACTCCTTGGATGAGGAAGTAAATGTTTCATCCAACGAGTACTGCCACTCGAAATTTGAGTAAACACTTTGGGAGATAAGTTGAAAATATGAGTTGAAAAAGTAGTTTTTTCTTTTTTCCCTTCAAAATTTGACAATGTCATCAAATTTTATTTTATTATTTCCAATATTATTTTATAATTTCATTTTAGACCTCAAATTTCCCCTAATGGATACATAACATGTCTCTTCCATAATTATGGTTGGTCTAATAATACATCACAAACAGCAAGAGGAGCAGCGTCACATAATACCACATATGTGAAGGGCTTGATGTTGTATAGAAGGTGGCACTACTGGCTGGCACGAAGATCTTGTCCTTGGTGAAGCCACCTAATAGTGTATGATTGTGGGTGTGTTGTTGTCAGCAAGCCCAAATGCTTCACCAAATCTACTGAAATTTGGTTCTTTTGGCTTCTGTTGTCGACAATGAACTGTAGCGATGAACCCTTTACCCACATCTCAGAGTGGAAGATACACTTCTCCTCCTATGGATCTTTGCTTTCCTCCTTCTAGATATTTGTGGTAGGAACAGTGGCATTGGAATCTACATCGATAATCTACTTCCCTTTGTCATTCCCCTTGTCGGGTTCTGACTCAGAGTCGAATCAAGCATATGATTGAAAAGCCTTCATCTTGGGCACGAGTGACAGCTTTCCCTGATGCTCACTTTTATTGTGAGTGTAGCTCTTATGGAACTCAAATGACTTTCCTATGTCCTTCTTTCACTTTGCAACATTTTTATTTGCTTGCGACTTTGGCAGGTTGTCTTGGATTTGTACTTCAATCTATGGTTTGGGGGGCACCTTTCCCTTACTTTTGATTCACATATACAATGTCTCATTTCTTCGGTTGTAATTTCTGCTCAATCGTGGAAGCATATCGGTATGCCACACTAAGCGAGGAGATGTCAAGGATCTCCATTTCCTCCTGAATGTATTTGTGCAGAAAATAATGATACATCAACACCAAATGTATCTCTAAATCTTTAATACCCAAATTTTTGCACATGGTATTGAATAGATTCATTAGTTCATTCACATCTTGATCCCTTTTTTTTCGTCGCGCGGTCCATTATATGTACTTGTCCTCATAGCTCCCCACAGGATAATATTTTTTCTTGATGGCACCTTAGAAATAATTCCAAGTGGGTGTGGCCGAGAATAGTAGGTTTCCAAGTAGTCCTTGACATGGGGGTGGCTTTGAGGAGTGAAAAAGTAATCATTTCCCAGTCAGAAAATTGGTGAACCGAGAAATATCCTTCTAATAGATTCAACCATCTATCTACCACATATGCATCTATTTGGCCCTCAAATATGGGAATGTGAAATTTTACTTGTGTCATAAAAGGAGTGCCACCTCCTGAGTGGTTGTTGGATGTAGATGCACTGCCAGTGGGCAGCCGTTGAAGGATCTGGGAAAATTTATCCATCATCATGTTCCTTTGCTTCTCAAGGGCATCCTTGAGAAATATTTTGATAGGATCCCCTGCACGGTCATATTTCGTTTCTTTCCCCATTGGTGGTCGTTGGGGTTTTCGAGGCTGATCTTGCAAAGGTTCAACTAGATTGAGCCCTAACTCCTTATACCCCAACTCATTGGGGACATGCAAAGAAGGATCAAGAAAGAGCATACCTCTCTAATACAACTGATCCATATTTATGTAGGAACATAATATAATACATAAATAAACATAAATGCATATATGCAGGAGAAATAAACCTCCATTTCATTAATATCAAATAACTGAAATATGCTTACAAACAAAATGGACATAAACTAGGCAAGGTGGTGGTAGCTTATCTCTGCGAAGATATTTCATGGTTAAATGCCTCCCAATTTTGTTAAAATGAGGCTCAAATGCCTATTTATGATTTAGAAACAATGGAAAACCATAAACATCCAAAAACCTAACTCTAGGAGATCGAATGCCAAAAATATGGGCCCCATTTGAGTAAATTAGTACATCAACTTCTCGGGGACTTAACTTTGGCATACCATATCCATTTGACACACAAAATACCTCGTTAGAAATATCTATTCGAGGAATACAATGTTAGATTAACACCATGGTTTGTCCCAGTTTTCCCAAAAAATGTCGTTTAGGGCCTCAAAATTGCTCCGAAAGTTGAGGACCTAAAAAACTTCCAAAAACAGTAAATTGTGCTACAATTAAAGAAATTGAAATGTAGAAAAAAACAATGGTATGAGTCCAAGTCAAATAGGCGGGTGGCCACCAATATCCACCTGGACCATAGTAGCCTTAAAATAAGGTGGGAAATTCTAAAATAGGGTGAGAGTATAAAATAAGGTTAACCAAATGTAAATCAAGTCAAACTAAGGTTATAATTTAAGTGTAGAGTCCCTCATGCAACTTATAACTCATAAATAGAAAAAAACCTCCTAAAATAAAACCTGAAGTCAAAGGATAAGTTTGGTAAGTGAATGGGTGAAAGGAAAAAATGCCGAGTGGTAGCTAGTGGGTTTAATTCCCTCTTCATTGAGGTTTTGTTCTCCACAAAAATGTTAGCCTAGGTAGACAAACTTTGAACAAGTTAAAAACGATGATGACTAATTCATATAAGCCTAAAGGGGTAAGAAAATTTGAATATCTTGCTATTGAGGTGAGTAGTGGCAGTTGTTGTGATTTGACTCTGGGCCTTGCCTCAATCTATCGTTTTAAACTGCCATTTCACCAATTACCATTGAAAACAAAAACGTTTGGTAGGTCAATGGATAAGGATGTAGATAAGGTAGCCTCCGTAAATAAGAGATGGAATTCACATTAGCAATTAGGGACCTTCGGGATAAAATAATTCACAACAATGGAAAGGAATTCACAATGTCCCTACCTATTTCCTGCCCAATCACTACTACATATCATCTGGCTAGTGCCAAATCCTTATGACCCATCATCCGACCACACATCCACTCTTAAAAATAGACTTACTAAAAATATAAAGAAATAAAAATGAAAAATATAAGATGATACCAAATGGTAGGGAATGTCTAGTAGATGAAGAAAAGTGGTCATAAGTGGATCTACTCTTGGAGCAGGAATTTGGGCTATAATTTTTGGGATTTGTAGAGGGCGGCACCACACAATATGGTATCATGCAAGAGGGTTATCTAAGTACCAATGCATGAAAATACAGATAATATGGAAACTCATTAGACTTATTTTGTGAACAGTTTGTGAATAGAAGAAACTTTCTGAAAGAAAATTAGTGCCTAAAATTAGTCATTAAACACTATAAAATTTGAAAAAATTATATTGGCCAAGAAATGAAGAAAGGAAATTTTGCCCTCCTTCACAAAAATAAATGCCCAACCTTCATTTAAATGCCATATTAAATGATTCAACTTGGAGATTATTTTTTTACTCATAAATAGGATTAATAAAATAAATTTTTTAATTTAGTGATCTGAAGGTTGAAGTTAATGTAAATGAAGGGGTTGCAACAATCGTAGTTCACAGTGTCCCCCCAAATGGGTCAAAAATTTATGAGAAACATAAGCTAACTGGAAGAGAATTAGTGTGTAAAATAACTAATTAAATAACATACAATTTGAATCGATCGGATTTTACAAGAAATAAATCATGAGCGCGCATTTTAGGGGAGGAAGGAAATTTTTCCCTACTTCTCAAAAATGCATGCCTAACATTCATTTCAAGGGGAAATTAAATTATTCAGCTTGGAGAGTACATTTTTACTCATAAGTAATATTAATATAATTACATTTTTCTAATTTCGTGATCTGAAGGTTGAAGTTACTGTAAATGAATGTGCCGCAAAAATTGCAGTTCATGGTGTCCCTCTATTGATGGGAAAATATGTCCAGCCAATAGTAGGGGATCTCCCCGATAAAAAGTCCCAATTAGACCTTGAATCGTTTGGAGTAGGGATCCCGTCCGGGGTGTGGGTCTAGCTACCGCTTAAGACGCCTTCCCCTTCAGTCTCAAAAGAACCTGATTGAACCTGTGGACACACACTTATTCACATGATACAGAATACATGATTGATGCATCAAACACGAATAGAACACTATGCATAGTGAAGCAATGAATAAAACATGTACACCTAAGGAGGTGTCGTTAGCAACACATATTTGGGGTAATGCTTGTAAGGTAGTCTGACCACAATAGAAATAGTTCTTTATGGCGAGATATCCCTTTACTTTCTGAAAGATAAAATGAAATGCTAATAAAATAGTTCATTAACATTCATTAAGAGAGAAAATGGTAAACTGAACATCATCAACACAAACACAGATAGCCATGATGCATAAATGACGTTATTGAGAGTGCAGCTTCATTAATCAAAAGATGTTTTGAAACTGTATAAGAAAGTACACATAGTGTTCGCACAGCAAAACACATCATCCAACAAAGGGGTTTTAACAAGTATCTGTATTCATATGCACAAGAGTATAATCTTTCAATACAGTGCTATGTAGCTCTTGAGTCTCCAAAAGAAAAAGCCCTTTTACAAGCTCCCGAAGGAGTATTTATAAAACAAAACCTACCCTTTGGGCTTCCTTGACCTTTCATCTTCCTGACCGTTGGGCTGCCTTGCGACCCAGTCCTTTTGCGACCTACGACCTGGCTGTTGTTGTGACCTGCGACCTGACTGGGTCGCGGGGTTGCAATTTATAAGAAAATGAGAGAATGCGACCTTGCGACCTTGCGACTCGGTCGCTGGGTTGCGAGGTCGCAAAAGGTGAAAAACCGAATGTATGCGACCTTACGACCTTGCGACTAGGTCGCTAGGTCGCGGGGTCGCAAAAGGTGGAAAAACGAAGATATGCAACCTTGCGACCTTGCGACTAGGTCGCTGGGTCGCGGGGTCGCAAAAGGTGGAAAAACGAAGATATGTGACCTTGCGACCTTGCGACTAGGTCGCTGGGTCACGGGGTCGCAAAAGGGAGGAAAACCGAAGAAATGCGACCTTGCAACCTTGAGACTAGGTCGCTGGGTCGCGGGGTCACAAAAGGGAAGAAAATCGAAGAAATGAGACCTTGCAACCTTGCGACTAGGTCACTGGGTTGCGGGGTCGCAAGAGGCAAAATAATCGAAGATATGCGACCTTGCGACCTCCTGGGGTTTGCGACTTCACGACCTAGGCCATCAGCGACCTGCGACTTGAAGAAATTTGCGACCTGCGACTTCAATCAGATCTCCGGATTTTGTAGCAGTATTCCTCATCTCACATGCTTTGAAAACTGGTCCTCTTGTTTGCTGGGGAAAACCTTTGCTCTCATGTGCAAACAGAAAGGTTCTTCCTACAATAAAATAACACGGGTCACATGTCTCCATGATTGAACAATAATAATAAAGCTAAGGGCATTTTAATCAATTGTAAGAATGAAAACAATAACTTAGACCCTTGTGTGGTCAACTACTGAATCGTCGGAGAGAATGCCTAGGGATAGCTCTCTCTATGCCCTTTCTCTGTCGGGATTATCATCCTCCCCACATACAAGGTCCTCTCCAAGTCTTGGATTAAATTACTTGATAGGCATGAGCTTCTTTATTCATGTTCTTAGCATTTGCCGTAGGTTTTCATGCTCATCGATTACCAATCCATAAGAGGAGCAGTACTTGTCACCTTCTATTGGAGAATCTCGGGTATCTGGACTGAGGATAACTGGTCAGGTACATCGATCTAGGCCAGGCTTATAACAGTCTTATACACTGGGGCTGGTCATTTAGGACCATTAAATCATAGCTAGCCCAACTAAAAGATTTCCTTTGCATGGCTGCAGAGCCACCATATTAAGATCCCATCCCTGGGCTAGCTATTATATAACATCCATTAATAACCCTGCAGAACGACTTCCACCTGCACGATTACTTCTGTTTTATGATGCTCCCATTTGCTAAAGGGACCAAGCGACAAACTGATAGCAGCCCTGCTCCGATTTTAGATCAGTGAAGAGGTAGGAAACCATCTCTACTTCCCAATGACCCTGACGATAGCATCGTTCTAGATGTAGCACTAACTACCAAACGGGTTCTTCCAAGCCTCGATGGCAGGCTACCTTTTCCAGGAAAAATCACATCGGCAGCACAGCTCTTCCTCCAGGAATAAAATAGTCCTCTATACAGATTTTCCGCCATTCAGCCTCGAATGTTAGGTAAGAAAGTTGTATAAGACGTCTAGTATTGAAAGCTTCTGCTTCGGTCATTGTTCACACGGGCCTGCAATTGAATGCGCTGCAACAGTCTCAAATCGATCTATGTGGAATGCGAGATCTGGTCTTCAGTGCCTTTGGACATAGCAACCTTAGGCATCACCGAAAATTGAGCTCTGTGAAGGCAGCTCAACGTGGTCAGTAATGGCAGTCTCGGAAATTCAGCTTCCAACGAGTATGTAACGATAGCATTTTTCTAAATATGGCCAGCACAGCAGATCTGAAGAGTGATTATCTCCTGGAATATTGCCGTCGGGGCTACAGAAGTTGGCATAATTCATTCAGATTCTATTTTAGCACTATGTCCTTATACGCTTACCAGAAACGCACAGTCTGTTTATGATAGTTTCCATGTAGACTTGGAGATGGACGCGTCGAAGATTTTATCCATGCAGTTTGATCGATCCACGTGTAAACACACCTTTGGACCATAAAATGTATCCGTTCCAAACCTGCACCATCGAACCTTTACACACTGCTCCCCGTATATGCATGGGCATGATCGTATGTTCAACTTTTCTATTTCCTTTATTTCACTGTCTGGCACATGAGACCGTCCTTCTATTCAAAAATAAGCTGGCGCCATTCCCTTCAATGAAGAAATGCACCACCGTCGTTGGTTTCGTATAGGGTTCTTGTTTCACATTCACACATAATATTCGGCCATTATATATATATGCTCCACGTTAAAACGCAATGTTTGACCGCTTATCTATATGCTGCAAGTGTTTATTACGGATGGAAACTTCGGTAATGCAAACCTTCGAGCCAATCGAAATATTACGTCCCATGCAAACGTGCCCATGGATTTATGCACCATGTTCCATGTCCTGTTCACTGCTAAATATGTAAATTGCTCCAAACATTTGCCAAAAGTTTTGAAAAAGCCGTCGGACCCTTGCACCCGCTCTACGTTTTTAAAAATAAAACCATCGAACGTTGGATTCCAATGCCACGTGTCCATTCATATCTATGCCATGCAACGTTGGAATCCATGTATTTCTACGCCGTGTTTTCAACGTGTTCCATGCTATATATGCATATTGCTCCAGATTGTTAAACGTGACCACCATGCATCGAAACATTGGCGCCCATGTGAGGTTTGACCACTATAATAATATATGTTTGCTCAAAGTATTTATCATAGGTCAAAACCGCACCATAGAAATGTTTGAGCTCTATTGCCATGAGTTTTCATATGGTTCTGATCATATGCGCCTTAATTATAGAGTTTGACCGCAGCATACGTGTATTTTCTTCTCAAATCATTAACCACGATTTGAAAACTGCCAACGAGCCTTTGATTCCATGCAACGTGCCATGGTTATTACAAAAAAAAAAAACCTTTGGCCATTACATATGCTGTAATGTTTCCCATCTTATATATTTTAGAACCTACTTGGTCTTGTGCCTTGCATTAATATATACAACATCACCTTGCACCCTTTATAATGTTATCATTTAGTTTTTCTCCAAGATAACTTATGATTTTAAAACCATGTGCTTCCAAGCCTAGTTTTAATTTGATCATTTACTTTTCCTCATAATATGAAGGCTTCTCATTTTGAAAGATCGAGAGTCGAAATATAATTCTCAAGCCACATTGACAGCCCTTTTCATATTGACCTTTTCTACCCGGCTACCAAAGGCGTATGCATTTCAACATGACCTTTTAGGTTCAATTTGAAATTCCCCGTTTCTTATGGTCTCGCTTAGACAACTTTCAAGAGCAAAGAAGACTAGGGTTTTAAGGCCTTTTCATTCCTCCATATTGTACTCCTTGCATCACAGATAACTCCACACTATGTGGCTCAGGATTAATAAATGTTACTTTTGAAAGGAGCGTTCACATATTTGAAACTCTGTCGTTGGCTTGCCACACCAACCTGTGTGTTTCCACACTGCTGCTCGGCGTGAGAATGCCTCGAATGAGATTGTCATCGTCTAGAGAAATATTCTTAGTCTGATTTGTTCATCGGGCTATACTTCACACTAGACTCATTGAAGTGGCGAAATATGTTTCTTTGCGTGTGCGCATCGAAATTTAGATGGTATGGTGTAGGATCTGGATATTTCCAAACGTAGCGTTTTTAAGCATCTGGTGTGCACTAGTGAAGACAGCTCTTGCATCAATGACATAGAAGGTTCTCTCTGATCAACATGTATCACACCATCCTCCTTTTAACAGTACTGGTCGCTTGCTCCTCCTCCTCCCTTGTTCTGCAACCTTGGCTTTGTTACTGAGCTCAATTTTATTGCCCTCGATGTCATGACAAGATTTAGGAGTTTCTCACCCGTGGGGTCGACCTGCGTGGAATATTACAACATCATAATTACTCTTCAATAATGATTACCACAGATAAAACATATGAAACTAACAAGCTCAAGAGAAGTATTCTAACAACATGCTTAATGAATCATGGCGAGAGGGCCTTTAATCGTCAATACACAAAAGGTTTCCATTCAAATGTATGCATGGAAATCTCATTACACGTGGTGCGACTGGGGTAAGAGTGTTTGGGCGTATGCTGGATGATCCCTCCCACATATGACGTGATTGCAGCAACAACATCTGATCATGATGGTGAGAAAACTCATGTGGGGTTGGGGATAGGTCGCTAGGATGTCACTGGCTGCAAGTTCGGTGAAAAACCTAAACGACAAAGTGAGCAGAGGGGGGACCCGAAATTTTAAATATACCCAAAATTTTGGGTGGTGTTGTAGCGGCTACAACAAAGGGCGAACCACTGGTATAATCCAGTATCTCTGTTAGTATCACAACAAAAGTCTGAATCCGGATAGTAATGCAAGGGAATATTGAACAAGTTGTAAGGGTATCCTTTGTATTACTTTGGCCCTTTACAAGTATGCCTAATCCTTGTGCCTCACTAAGTCCCACTAATCAGAAACACATCAAAGAGAAAGCTCACAGACGCTAGTAGCTTGTTGATGATTTGACGCGCAAGGCAGTGGGCTTATTATTTTCAGGATTTTTAAAGTAAGTTTCTGGTGTTGCTCCGCTGCCAGCAGGCCTGGACAGTACCCCAGCGGAGTCACTTCAAGAAATCACAGACGTTGCTCCACTGCCAGCGAGCCTGGTCAGTACCCCGACGGAGTCGTTGCATTACCTCTCTACGCAGGAAGCCCTTCTCGATCCTTTACCCTTATTTGTTTCATGTGCTTGCAGCACTTATTTTCATGTGCTCATGGCACTTACTTTTCATGGGCGGACGAGGGATCCCAACTTATTTTACGAGCAAGAGAGGTTTTTTCTTGTTTTACAGAAACTAAAAGATATCCCGATTCGGGTTTTCCCTTATGCCAAACCTTCACATCCCATTTACCATAATAGGCGAAGCGTGCAAAACAAATCATTAAAACGTCCAAGACTATGTTGGGCACAAGGGTTAGGCTTACGGGTACAGGCCATTTCAAACTCATTAGGTCTCCTACAAACAACCGACTCGTATCTCCCTGGCCAAATAATTTTAGACTCATAGGCATCTTGTTGAGAATGTGAATTTGATGACTGGTCCTGAGAGGAAGCTGCCTCTTGAGATATCCACCGCAACCTCACGCAAAACCATGGGGTTACTGTTTCAGCAATCAGGGCAAAACAAGACTATGTAGGTGATAGGGTTGCAATGAGGGCTCATGAAGTGATTGGCGATATGACATAAATGATGTGAGGAAGAGAGAGTACGACGCAATGTAAAAGGCGAGGCTCAAGATGCAATGCAATGCCATGTGCGAGAACGATCAACCAGTTGTAGGTGGCAAAGAGGCGAAATACAAGCAATGATTATTTATGCAACAACAAGCAACTGAAAAGGAAATGAAATAAAATACTTGTAACATGATGTTTCCTAAGATATTAATCGTAAGCAAAAACAACAAACACACTTTTAAACTATGAAGTAAAAAATTTGGCAAGTAAACCTAATTAACATTAAACTAAAAATTTTATTGCAGGTCCTAGCTAGCCTACACCTAAAACCCTATTTTAACCAATGATGCGGTCGGGTTATGTAAAATCAGCTTTCCAATGCAACCACCGCATTAGTTCCCGACCTACAAGAATGATAATGATCAGGATCAGAGCTAGTATCCAAAAAAGTGCAGCAGCAACAAAACTTACCTGAGGAGCAGGTGCAACGGCCAGATGATCATAGATACTTACCAAAGAACATGCCAAAATAGATTGTGCAAGCTAAATCCCACTTTCATCTTGATACACAACAATATGTTTATGAAGCTCAACATTTATAAATGACACATAATTATTCATGCACAATCCTGGGTCCGATGGACGCCGGGTAAGCCATTGCCTATTTGCAGGCACATCAACCGGGTAAGGTTCATCGAGTTGACTTGCAATCTCCTCATGGTGTTGAAGACCATCAGTTTTATGGAATGCAAAAAATAAGCATGTGCCAAGCGAATTATAAATGCATGAGCATCCGAGTGCAGAAACCCTAGTTTTGAAAAACTTAGCTCGGGGTTGCTCTTGGGTTTGGTCAACGCTATGAGGATCTGAACCCATTTTTAGTGGGGGCTGCATTTCCTTGCTGTTTTGAACAAAATCCAGACCTTCGAGCAGGGGGTTTCCCAATGTCGATTGCTTGGCAAGATAAACAGGCGCATGGGCGTGATCATCAATTGTAGTGATTGGAAAGATATTCGTGGGCTCTATATCAGTTCGACGTAATGTTTGCACACTGACAGATTGATAATCTAATGTATCAGATTCTTTAGATTCGCCAGGATGGGGTGGATTTACCGTAAGGTTTCTGGGCAGTTGAGGGATTTGGAAAAAATCACATGTTAGCGTCGGATTGCAAGTGGTACTGGCTGGGCAACAACTGGAAAGATTAGAGACAATGGATGGCGTTTTCTTGCCAGTGAATAAATTAGGGTATATTGGTTGTTGCACACCAGATGTTTGGGGACAGGAATATGTGCTTAGGGAAACCTCATGAGAATGATAAATACCCCCAGACGAAATGATATCCGACGTGGTTATGCTGGGAGATGCATGGTACTTGGGAGTCATTATTTCAGAAACCCTAACTTGAGAAACCCTGGTTGGAGTTGTTTGAGGGGCCTCATTAGAGTCTAAAGAACTAGGAATGACAGCCGGCAAGAGCGGGAGTGCTTCGATTCCCTGATGGGTACTCGAATCTTCATTAAGTGGATTATCGAATTCAGGTGTCTTCATATGGTCAGCTAAGAGATCCGAGTGAAAATCCTTAGCATTATGATTGAATATGTTTTTAGATAAGGAGTGATCGCTGCAACCCTCGATTTTACCAAGTTGGGTACCTGGCATGTCGAGTTCCCCGGGAGTTACCAACTGGGAGGAATCAATACAGGGGACATATTGAGGTTGCCCAAATAGGAAACTGCTCCTATGGCTGTCTAAATATTCCAAGTGAGAATGATCAGATCTAAAAGATTCATTGATTTTGAACTGTGATTGTGAGACACCATCTGCGTGCTTATGATTTTTTCCAATACTAGTATAAGGAAAATTTGAATGTCTCGAAGAAATTACTGGTGTGGCGGGATCGGGAAACCAACCAGGGAACATTGAACGAACAGATTGAGTCGCAAGGCGGTTTCCCAACGTTGATTTCTTTTGTGAAACACCATCTGCGGGCTTATAATTTTCGCCAGTACCAGTATAAGGAAATTTTGAATGTCTGGACAAATTTACTGGTGTGGTAGGATCGAGAAACAAACCAGGGAACGTTGAAAAAACAGATTGAGTCGTAGGGGCATTAACCATACGAGGCTTTTTAACACGCGCATCCATGTCATTTAGAGAAAACAATGATCTGGCAGGCCTTGTAAGGGAATCAACTTCATCTGGGATCGGATTCGATTCATAATCAGTATGTGAATCAGATTTAGGTTTGTGCCCAGGGAAACATCGAGTGGGCTCGAGGTAGGTTTCATGAACCAAGAGGGATAATGAGCCACTGGGGCTTTCAAGCTCGGATTCGTCATGGTGTGTGAAAGAGTTAAAGGTAGTGCAATAGGCTTTATCCTCTTTCCAGTGTCTATCCTTACTCAGGACTTCCAAGGTCACGACTCCACTCCCATACAACTCAGGAAGAGGGGCGAGAATATCACAAATAGCAACACTCTCCTTGGAGGCCTGAAAGTGGTCTGGACTCGGGGAGATGGACAAGGAAGCATTAGGGAAAAATTCCAAACAACCGGTAACTTGCGGGTCATCGTAGGGAACACTAGGATCTAACTAAAATTGCTCAAGGGAAATCACATACTTGAAATGTTCACCTAAATATTTCCAATCAACATCCCTCTCAGGGAACTCAAAACAATAATGAACGAATCTGATAAAGAACTCACCTAAATATTCATGAGGTTCCATTATGATGAGATGTAACTTTATTATAACGTCATAAGGATCATACCTGTGAAAAGCTTGTTGTAATTTATGGGCGAGTTGTTCAAACGAAAAGATGGAAGCTTCCGGCAATGTGCGGAACCATTGATTAGCACGACCTTCGAGAGTGAGGAAGAAAAGAAAACACATCAAACCCTCATCGTCAATTTCATAGCATTCACCAAAGTCACAAAAATCTGAACAGTGTTGGGTTATGGACACCCCATTTTCACCATCAAATTTTAACTGGGACAAGTGATACATAATTTCATCGGAGATGTAGTATACAGGCTCATAAAACTCCGACAAACATCTCGGGAGAATGATTTGGGAAAGAACCATTACAGATATGAGCTTAACTGCAGGCTCTAAGGGCTTAGCTTGTCATCTGGCCCCCCTTTCTTGTTAACCATATGGTCAGAGGTTCGGGCCCTCCTTCTAGTGCCAATTCTGTTGACAGGAAAATATGTCTGGCCAGTAGTAGGGGATCTCCCCGGTAGAAAGTCCCAATTAGAGCTTGAACCGTTTGGAGTAGGGATCCCTTCTGGGGTGTGGGTCCAGCTACCGCTTAAGACACCTTCCCCTTCGGTCTAAAAAGAACCTGATTGAACCTGCGGACACACACTTATTCACATGATACATAATACATGATTGATGCATCAAACACGAATAGAACACTATGCGTAGCGAGGAAATGAATAAAACATGTACGCCCAAGGAGGTGTCGTTAGCAACACATCTTTGGGGTAATGCTTGTAAGGTAGTCTGACCACAATAGAAATAGTTCTTTATGGCGAGATATCCCTTTAATTCTTACGAAAGATAAAATGAAATGCTAATAAAATAGTTCATTAGCATTCATTAAGAGAGCAAATGGTAGCTGAACATCATCAACACAAACACGGATAGCCATGATGCATAAATGACGCTATTGAGAGTGTAGCTTCATTAATCCAGATGTTTGAAGCTTGTATAAGAAAGTACACATAGTGTTCGCACGGCAAAACATCATCCAACAAAGGGATTTTAACAAGTATACGTATTCATATGCGTAAGAGTATAATCCTTCAATACAATGCCATGTAGTTCTTCAGTTTCCAAAAGAAAAAGCCTTTGTTACAAGCTCCCGTAGGAGTATTTATCATGCCAAAACTGCCCGTTGGGCTTCCTTGACTGTTCACCTTCTTGACCGTTGGGTTGCCTTGCGACCTATTCATTTTGCGACTTGCGACACAAATTTGTTCGTACGACTGTGCTTTGACTAGGTCGCGAGGTCGCAAAGGTGAAAAAACCAAAGGTATGCGACCTTGCGACTAGGTCGTTGGGTCGCGGGGTCGCAAAGGTGAAAAAACCGAAGGTATGCGACCTTGCGACCTTGCGACTAGGTCGCTGGGTCACGGGGTCGCAAAGGTGAAAAAAATGAAGGTATGCGACCTTGCGACCTTGCGACTAGGTCACTGGGTTGCGGGGTCGCAAAAGGTGGAAAAACGAAGATATGTGACCTTGCGACCTTGCGACTAGGTCGCTGGGTCGCAGGGTCGCAAGGAGAAAACGAAGAAATGCGACCGTAGGCCTAGTCGCTGGAGTCGTGAGTCCTAAAGGGAGGAAAACCGAAGAAATGTGACCTTGCGACCTTGCGACTAGGTCACTGGGTCACGGGGTCGCAAAAGGAAAAAGAATCGAAGATATGCGACCTTGTGACCTGCTGGGGTTTGTGACTTCGCGACCTAGGCCATCAGCGACCTGCGACTTGAAGAAATTTGCGACCTGCGACTTCAATCAGATCTGTGGATTTTGTAGCAGTATTCCTCATCTCACATGCTTTGAAAACCGGTCCTCTTGCTTGCTGGGGAAAACCTCTGCTCTCATGTGCAAACATAAAGGTTCTTCCTGCAATAAAATAACACAGGTCACATGTCTCCATGATTGAACAATAATAATAAAGCTAAGGGTATTTTAATCAATTTTAAGAATGAACACAATAACTTAGACCCCTCTGTGGTAAACTACTGAATCGTCAGAGAGAATGGCTAGGGATAGCTCTCTCTGTGCCCTTTCTCTGTCGGGATTATCATCCTCCCCACATACAAGGTCCTCTTCAAGTCTTGGATTAAATTACTTGATAGGCATGAGCTTCTTTATTCATGTTCTTAGCATTTGTCGTAGGTTTTCATGCTCATCGATTACCAATACATAAGAGGAGCAGTACTTGTCACCTTCTATTGGAGACTCTCGGGTATCAGGACTGAGGAGAACTGGTCAGGTACAGCAATCTAGGCAAGGCTTATAACAGTCTTATACACTAGGGCTGGTCAGTTAGGACCATTAAATCGTAGCTAGCCCAACTAAAAGCTTTCCTTTGCGTGGCTGCAGAGCCACCATATTAAGATCCCATCTTTGGGCTATCTATTATATAACATCCATTAATAACCCTGCAAAATGACTTCCACCTACATGATTACTTCTGTTTTATGATGCTCCCATTTGCTAAAGGGGCCAAGCGACAAATTGATAGCAGACCTGCTCTGATTCTAGATCAGTGACGAGGTAGGAAACCATCTCTACTTCCCAAAGACCCCAACGACAACATCGTTCTAGATGTATCACTAACTACCAAACGGGTTCTTCCATGCCTCGATGGCGGGCTACCTTTTCCAGGCAACAACACATCGACATCACAGCTCTTCCTCCAGGAATAAAACAGTCCTCTATACAGAGTTTCCACCATTCAGCCTCTAATGTTAGGTAAGCCAGTTGTATAAGACGTCTAGTATTGAAAGCTTTTGCTTCAGTCATTGTTCTCACGGGCCTGCAATTGAACGTGCTGCAACAGTCTCAAATCGATCTATGTGGAATGCGAGATCTGGCCTTCAGTGCCTTTGGACATAGCAACAGCAAGCGCCTTAGGCATCACTGAAAATTGAGCTCTATGAAGACAGCTCAACGTGGTCAATAATGACAGTCTCGGAAATTCAGCTTCCAACGAGGATGTAACGATAGCATTTTTCTAAATATGGCGAGCACAACAGATTTGAAGAGTTACCAGAAACGAGCACAATATGGCGAGCATTTTTCTTATACGCTTACCAGAAACGCACGGTTTGTTTATGACAATTGCCATGCAGACTTGGAGATGGACGCGTCGAAGATTTTATCCATGCAGTTTGACCGATCCACGTGTAAACACACCTTTGGACCGTAAAATGTATCCATTCCAAACCTGCACCATCGAACCTTTGCACACTGCTCCCCGTATATGCATGGGCATGATCGTATGTTCAACTTTTCTATTTTCTTTATTTCACTGTCTGGCACACACAGACCATCCTTCTGTTGAAAAATAAGCTGGCGCCATTCCCTTCAATGAAGAAATGCACCGCCGTCGTTGGTTTTGTATAGGGTTCTTGTTTCACGTTCACACATAATATTCGGCCATTATCTATATATGCTCCACGTTAAAACGCAATGTTTGACCGCTTATCTATATGCTGCAAGTGTTTATTATGGATGGAAACTTTGGTAATGCAAACCTTTGAGCCAATCGAAATATTACGTCCCATGCAAACGTGCCCATGGATTTATGCACCACGTTCCACGTCCTGTTGACCTCTAGATATGTAAATTTCTCCAAACATTTGCCACAAGTTTTGAAACAGCCGTCGGACCCTTGCACCCACTCCACGTTTTTAAAAATAAAACCATCGAACGTTGGATTCCAATGCCAGGTGTCCATTCATATCTCTGCCATGCAACGTTGGACTCCATGTATTTCTGCGCCGCGTTTTCAATGTGTTCCATGCTATATATGCATATTGCTCCAGATTTTTAAACGTGACCACCATGCATCGAAACATTGGCGCCCATGTGAGGTTTGACCACTATAATAATATACGTTTTCTCAAAGTATTTATCATAGGTCAAAACCGCACCATAGAAATGTTTGAGCTCTATTGCCATGAGTTTTCATATGGTTCTGATCGTATGCGCCTTAATTTTAAAGTTTGACTGCAGCATACGTGTATTTGCTTCTCAAATCATTAACCACGATTTGAAAACTGCCAACGAGCCTTTGATTCCATGCAACGTGCCATGGTTATTACACAAAAAAACCTTTGACCATTACATACGCTGTAATGTTTCCCATCTTATATATTTTAGAACCTACATGGTCTTGCGCCTTGCATTAATATATACAACATCACCTTGTGCCCTTTATAATGTTATCATTGAGTTTTGCTCCAAGATAACTTATGATTTTAAAACCATGTGCTTCCGAGCCTAGTTTTAATTTGATCATTTAATTTTCCTCATAATATGAAGGCTTCTCATTTTGAAAGATCGAGAGTTGAAAGGCGCAAGCTTCCTATGTCGTTCAGGAAATAAAATCAAAGGAAGAACTCCATGCAAAGCCAATCATTCAACAATCCAAATATGTATATGTATGCTAAAGACCAATCTCATAAGATATGGATAAGAAAGGAGTAGAAAAGCACTCCCACTAAAAATTTGGGCCTGCACGGTCTCAGGGGGAGCATATGGTTTCATTAGGACTACATGGGAATCATTAAAAGAGGTTCCATGGTGGAAGTTGGAATGAGAATGAAGTTATTTAAATTTTTAGCACTGAGAGTTGTTTTTTGTAGGAGATTATTTGGAGAAGGCACATGTACAGGGTAGCACCTCACATTCTTTCATTATCTAGTTGTGTGTTAATGACATCATGGTCCATGAGATTGTTTTTAGGAAATAGATATGTTTCTCATGATTATATATTTATCTAACATTGGCCATTGCAGGAGCTATTAGTGGTTGAGGAGAACTGTTTTTATTTTATTTGAATTGATGATTCTCCATATTCTTATATTAGTTGCATGAAGTTGATTATTTTCACATTGATGGTTGTGTTGAGAATTCATGAAATTTTTTTCTTATATGAACTTATTGTGTATGATATTTGTGAGAGAGATTGAGATGAACTAGTTCCAGTGATTAGAAGCCATAGTACATTTACAGCTAAGATAACTTTTGATTTAGTTATGTTTCTGGTATTTATGCTTCATATGAATGCCTTTGGATTATCTACAACTGTTGGTTTTTATCCATTCGTCAAATGATCTCCCACCTATGTTCACTGTCACCATTGAGAAGTTTGATGTTTACTTGGCCTATGTATTATTCAGTGAATATTTTTATGTTCCATTATTAATCCATGTTGAAGATTATTAGTTGCTCCTTACCTGTTGGCATTGTGAATTTATGGCTAGGTGGTTACCAGTGACATGATATACTGGTATTTTTTGGAGGATTTTTTGATCATATTTATTTTTTCATGGATCCATGGTATGTTGCCATATTATTTTTAGGTTTATATTATGATGTGAGATATGTTGGTAAGTTTCCTCCCGCTATTGAGTGGATGATTGTTGCTACAAATGGTGCACATATTGTTAACATGTGTACTAATTATATCATGTACATGATGAGAGATGATGGTCATAAGTTGTTGCTGGAATTTGATGAGTTATATTTATGTTGCTGCTATATATTGGAGTTTTATGTTGCTCAATCGATGTCATTGTTATATGCTACTACTGTTTATTATCTCATATATAAATATGATTGGTGATTGATGACATATCTTCATTTGATGCTTGATGATGGTGCCTTGATATAGATGGACTTATATTATGTACTTGAATGGTTGTATGCATGATGAGATTTATTTATTTTTTTATCGTTCATCATCTTTTTTATTGGCCAAATGTTTGTAATACTTGTGAGGGAGCATATTTGAGTATGTCTTGTGGAGAGGCATAATTTTTTGCCATGTAACAACTGCATGCTTCATATTTTACTTCATCAATTTTAGTCTTGTATCTTGCTTACGAATCCATGTAATCAAGTGTGCATGTCATTTGGTTCATGCTATTATGAGTTGGTGATAGGGAGGTTATGAGTCATGACAAGTTGATCCTGTCATGAGTTGTTGCAACCATATTTGGGCTACCTTATACCATGTCATAGTCCTTTTATAGCCTTGTATCTCATTTTAACAACTATGTACTACATTGTATTGTATATATTTGTTCATGGTCATGTTGGAGAGAGAGTGTTGATTTCTAATGTTCATTTATTGGGGCAGCCATTCATATGGGATGATGGGTTTTATACTAGCCATATTGTATAGTTAGTCCATGGTCCTTGAGGTGTAGCATTCAACTAAAAGGAATTGGTTACGTGATTATGTTTCTCAAGGGGAGAATATCAAGTATTTTATTGTTGATCAGATATGGTTTTTTGCTGTTGTTGAAACATGATTTTTTTGTTGGTATGGAGGAGAGCGAGTTTGATGTAGTTGGTGTTGTTGTGTAGAGAGTTGTTTTTCCTATTATTTATTATGATGTGTTGTTTCTCATATCACATTGTTTTTTCTGATGATTATATCATGTTGTTGTTGATATTGAGTGTTGCTACTACTGCTTTAGATTGGTGCTCGTGGAGAGTTTTTTGTTGTTGCTTCAGGAGAGAGAGAGAGTTTGTTGATTTTACTTCTATTATTTGATGTAATGTTTCCATGAAGAGTGTCATTGTCTACAAGTGAATCATGAATTGACCTTGATGATGTATATGATGTGCTGATATGTTTATTGTCTATGGTATGTTGTTTTCCACACTACGTAGATTGTTATGATTTTTTTTACTTTTTGAAGTTAAAACTAGTGTCCATGTTGACTAGTATCTATTTAAGCTATGAATATCTGGATGAGGTCAACCCTTTTCCATTGATGTTGAAGGGGGAGTGAATGAAATTTTTTTGGTTGACCAAGTTGGGGTTGACATCAGTGCCAAAGGGGGAGATTTTTGGCATTGGTGTTGTGATGGTCTTTTTGGTTTTCATTGATGTCAACCTAGAAGAATGGTGTTGGAGGATGCATAGGTGTTGGTTAGCTTTTATTTCCACCTAGTTGTATGTGGTTATGCACATGCTAGTGAGATGGTACTTGGATTGTGCATTGGTTGCAGACCTTGTCTTGATGGTTCCATATGTTAGTGTAGGTTATTGGATTGTGTATGTATGGATGCCTTTTGTAGGATGTGGAGTTGTTACAACTAGTTGAAAATATTGGAGAGTGTCAAGCATGCTTATACTACTTGGTGTATGAATGGATGGGTTTCATCTTGTATGATCAGTTGCGGGATCCATCATTGATGCTTTCGGATGTTCGATTATTTGTGGTGAAGTTTGATGGCTTGCAAACTAGTGCCGCTAATGGATGCCATTCAAGTAAACCTAGTTTGACTTGTGATGATGATGGAATTGTTACAATGGAATTTTGGAGTGTTGTAGAGGTTATAGTGGCTTTCTTATGATGATCAAGTAGTGGAGCAAGGTTGGTACAATTCTGAAGGAAAATACTTATGTTTCAAGCAATTTTCAGCCCCAGTCACATTGAAGGAAGGTCATGGGAGTAATTAAAACTCTCGAGTCACTTGGAGACAAACTTATGGGAGTGACAAGAGCTTTCTAGTCAAATCCTTAGAGTGAAGAGAGAAATATTGAGGAATAACAACCCCAATTGCATGGATGAAGATTTGTGGGACAAACTGAAACTCTATAGTCATTGGATTATAGTTATTGTACGAGCAACTAGAGTATAGTTTTCCTAGTGTTGTCAGTGAGACCAAGACTCAGAGCAAAAATTCCTCTGCATTCACCACACACATTGATTGTTTATTTTCTTTTGCAGCTTGTATTGTTCACAACTCATCATGTAAAGTTCAAAAAAGGTTATTTTCCTTCTATAAGTTGGTTAAAAGAGAATATTCATTGGTAAATGAAATTTGTGGATTATTGAATCAAGAATCATTGAACCGAGCCACTTCCAAAATATGAACAAAGCTCCAAACAAAATTGGAATTAATTTATTTAATCACTTCATAAGTTACAAATATGTGGAGAAAGGTTGCTCATTTGGTTGGTTCACTTGAGGATAAAATGTGATAGTAATGTGCACTTCGAGAGTGTGTGTGAGTGTAGAATTGTAGGTGCATACTATGTAGGAATTTACGCAAAATGTCTTTAGCATATCATAATAGTAGAATATGGAAACAAACTATGTTTCAGTTAAGATATTATGCAGTAATATATGATCGAGTGACTGAATTGTGCATATATGTTTTGGTAAGATTCTTATATTTATTTGAGCTTATTTCTCTAAAGGTTGTTGTTTTTTTTTTTTTTTTTTCTAGTTTAGTTATTCAAATTGAATCCAATATGAAATATTCTAATACAATTGTCACATATAAGAGTGCAGTAGTGGTTCTAGTAAATTTAGTAAAAAGAACATATTTCTTCATGAGTCCAATCGAATATAGGATTGGCTTGTTGCTCATGGCAGCATCCAACAGATGAGGTCAAGTCATGAGATGAGGATAAAATTTATTCATGAGTACAATAGAAGTTGGGAAAAGCTCATTAGTCATGGTGGTTTCTAGCAGATGGATGTATGTAGAGTCACAAGATGAGGATCATAGTTCATTAATGATAGTAGCCATTTTGTATATTCTATGTAACTAAATTGCTTCATGAATAATAAAATTATTTGAGCAACACAACAATAGCAAGGGTGGTTTTCTTCATGAAAAAATCTTGTGAATTATTGTGCATGATTCTTTTCTTATCTCACATGGTTCTTGTTGTTTAGACACCTCATATATCAAACAAAAGGAGAGTCCAAGTGGAAAAATCTGAGAAGTTTAGAAGCATGGCAGACTGAGTAAATTGTGAAGGTCATGGAAAGGAAGTCCCTAAGGGATAGGCGCAGTGAATAAGACTTATCGGGGCGACTACACAGCAGGAATAATCACCCATGGCTTCGTAGTGGAATCATGAATCACAAAGATTGTGGGGAAGGATTTCCATCAGCCTCAAAGGAGCATGGTGACGTTAAAATTCAGGCCCCTGGAAAAGGTGACATCACCTTTTGGTGAGCCAATCACAAGCATTCCGTGGGGTAAGAAAATGGGCCCTAAGACTCTTATACACCTCGCCGAAGTTCAAAGCAGGCCCACTGGAGATGAAAGCTGGTGCCTGTAAGTAAATAGGTAAGGTAATTCTAGGATGGTGGTACAAAGTCCTATACCTACTTTGATTCAGTACGTGGCTCCCACCAACCTAGCTACTACTAGCCAATTACCCATCGCCATGTGTCCCATTATCTACGTCCTTATTACACTAGCCCTACAACTTGCACCCTGCCTTGTACTCCATAAAACCCTGTCTAAATAAGCTCGTTTTACCCTCAACTATGTAAAATATTGGTTATTAACCGAATTTTCACGCAGAGGAGGTTAAAGCTCAAGTGCAAGGTAATTTTCAGTCCCAAGTCGCTTTCCTCTTGGCCACTTCACTACTCTCAGGTATTTAGTCATTTTTCTGTCTCACTATTTCCCTTCTATTTTCATTTTCAAATGGTCATGTGGAAAATGAAAACCAAGAAGTCTGTGCTTGAAACCCCAGAAGCCCGCAAGGTCAGGACTGCTCCTGGACCTGAGCCCCTCACCGATGCCCATGCATGAATTCAAAACCCAGTATACCCATTTAGTGTAGCCCATACCAGAGCCGAGGTTTTCGACTATCATCCAAAAGGCGAGGACATGTTCAGGGTTGTCGAGTCAGGTCTGTATTACCAAATCGCTCCAACCACATACCCCATTTCTGAGCTCATTAGCTATCTTGGGGTGGCCTGTGATGATTTCAGAGACATGTTCATGTCTACCCAAGGTAATAATATCTTCTGCATTACTCCCCAACTCATAAAGAAATCCATTCGCTACCCACCTAGCCAAGATTATGTCGAGTTCTCCGAGTTCTCCCTCACCTCTCATTTATCAAAGCTTCCCTAGGAAAAACACAGTGGTTTCCTCAGCCTCCTCACAGATTCCCACCTGTCATCTCTCCCTCTCATGGACTATGTTCCCTTATCGAATTTCTGAACCAATGTAAAGCCTATCCTAGCACTCATGTCAGGGTTCCTAGGGTTTGAGGAGGTTGACCAGGTGACTAAAGAGGGCATAAATTTTATATGGCTCATGATGCAGAAGGACATCATTTTGGATATCCCTTATTTCTTAGCTTTGGCTATCCAATCCCAGCTAAAGGATGGACACAAAGACAGAGAAGCAAAGTCGACCATAGCCAGGAATTATATCTGGTACCTAAATAAACTCTCACCTGATGAACTGTGGGCGCAGGGAATACTTGACCATTTTAGGATGGTTATGGAGGTCAGGAGACTAATTGAGAAAGAAACTGCACGTGCGAATGCACTGGGTTATTTGGCGTTAGTCTCAGAGGGAGTGGAGAAATTCCACCAAGAGTGGAGCAAGCTTGTATAAGTTGGCCTTCGACCATGTTGGGATCCACAGACAGGTGCATTCTCTCAGCTAACAGCCTATGAGCAAAAGATGTCAGAAATTATGTGCAATGTAGACATGTCATTGGAGAGAATAGCCCAGCTAAAATCAGAGACAAGAAAAGATGTGCTACGCAAAGAGTTCTTCCTTATCTTCCAGGTAAAGAAATTCCTTTCTGTCCGTGTGGATTATATTGAGCTAAATAACATGAAATCTATGTTCAAGGCCTACACCACAATGCCATAAAAATAGGACATGTTGTGGCAAAAGTGTTCTGAGTATGCAAATCTTCTGGTCTCTTCTACTTCACAGCAGCTGCCACTCCCTCTGGTTCGTCCACTTGGATCCTCTTCATCCTCAGCTTGGCCATGCCATCCATAGTCACACACTCCTTGGCATAACACCAAATGATGAATCTCATGATTTGGCCCACGCGAATTGTTTTTATTTTTATTTTCCTTATCACCTATGTAATGTAAAAACGGGTGAAATCTTGATTTCACCCTATGCACTCACTTTGTTTTCTATTTTCTGTTATGTTTTAGTTATAGCCCATGTCAGACCATACTATTTAAGATGAGAGGTTGTTTTCCCTCATCATCATTTTTTTTTATTAGGATTGGAAACTGACATATCTCCAGAGAATATTTTGTCTCGGAAAATATATGCTCTTAACGTTCATGTAAAACACTATAAGAGATCAGACCGCAAACTTAAAAAAGGTTATGAATTTTCTGGCAGAATAAGTTGTATTCAGTGTGTCATCTTTTGTAATTTCAAGGTTTTACTCTTAATGCATATCTGAAGAGTCATTTCATATAATAATATAATGTCTGTCTCTTGTGATTATGGATTCCTACTGAGATGAATGAATAATATGTATTTCCTGGATTTCTTTGTTCAGCTTAAATATTTATCACACTTACATTTTTCTTCTTGTTATTGCTGCTTTTGGAATGCGGGTGTTATATGATTTAAGTGTGAATTTATCTTTCAACGGTACTCACGTAATAATTCATAGTAACATCTTAAATATAGCTTGAAGCATGATTTCTGTTCCAAGTTCTCTTTCAATATCGTTTTTCTACTAAGGTATTGAAGGGGTGGACTCTTATACTTATTTAAGCCCATCTCGCTTATACTTTCTCTAACCTGTCCACATAGTTCCATACCCTTATTAACTTTTATAACTATTCGTTTGTTTCACATCTGGCCCTTCTTGTAACAACTCTATTTTATGACTGCTTCCATCCCATTTTGAGCCGGCCTTTCTCTCTGTAACTGAAACTCCCAGTTACTATTCTTCCTTTTCAGAGATCTAGGACAACCTTTCAAAATTATTTCAATCCATTTGTTATCAGCAGGTTCCATTTACAAAAATGCAAAATCATCTTAAAACCTCTTGACCTAAGATGTCCTATGCAGTGGTCCTTGGAAACTCAAGGCTATCTCTAGGAGTGACAACATCGTTTTGGCATTGTTGCAGGAAACAAAGTTGAAAATATTTTCCCTGGAATATGACATTGTATCCACCCTTCAATTAGGTGAGCACGAAGGGTTGGGAGTTGCACAACGCTCACCTTGGAGACTCCACTATTATCTAAAGCCAAACCACCCATAATTCTCGCTTACACTAAGCCACATCTACGGTCAGAAACCTCTCAATTGAGAACACCATCAGTTTCTGACCCTGAAAACAATATATTCAAGAGAATTTGGAAATAAAAGAAACCAGCTTAGACTAACATACCCACATTCTCATTAGAATATTCCCCATCCTCATCTCAGAAGGCTCAAGTCCACGGCCCTAGTTCCACAACCCGAGTACTTGAATATCCCCCATATAACTCTGTTCTATACCATATTGAGATAAAATATGAGGCCAAATTGGTAAATACATCTGGGATATCTTTGCACCCTATCCCCGAAGCTGAGGAAGTTAAAAAAGTCACCATACTCTAAAGCTCTCCTCAAATAAACTTCCAAATTGTTTCCCAACATATACCTATTGTCATCCATCAGAACCGTCTTGTGAATCCACCACCTCCCATGGTTGTACCAGGATTTTTACTTAATAAATATGCCCCGTTAGCCCTACCTGATGTCTTAAATGATATGCCTCAATATTCCTTAAAGCTCTTGCCTCGGTTCACGAGGGAGGACAGTGGCGTTACTCAGAAACATATTAAGGATTTTTGTGCTTTTTCTGAAAAATTCAAAGTGGAACACTTGGATGTAGTGTTGAGGCTTTTCGTCCAATATTTGGGCGGAGAAGCCTGAAAGTGGTTTAAAACTCTGGATGACCACTTTGTAACCACCTGGGAGGAGATGGAAAATTATTTTACACAAAATTCGGGGGAGAAGAGGGATCACGGTTACATTCTTATAGAGTTTAACGCATTGAAAAAGAAACATAATGAATATGTAACCGAATTCATCAAGAGGTTTAACAAGTTGTACAATAACCTACCCACCGATATGAAGCCTCCTCAAATGGCAGCCAAGGTTGTTTTTATAGGAGTATTTGAGTCTGATTTTGGCTTCACTTTGAGAGAGAGGAAATTTGCATCCCTAGACCAAGCCTAGACTGACGTGTTAGAGGTGGAGGAAAACATCGCATCTACAGGAAATTCTAAGGGGAGAATCGATCATGATTTCAATAGAAGAGGTAAAGAGGAAGCTTCTTCCTCTAAGCAAGAAAGAGAAGAAGCGAAGTACAAGATAGAAGAGATGAACAAGATGATTAAAAAACTTTCTAATAAGCTGGTGAAGCTAGATTTGGAGACCAAAAGCTTAGTTTCCTGATCAAATAAAATGGCCCCTAACTGAGTATTCAACCCACAGTACCGAAACCAAAAATGTTACCGATGAAATAGGTAACCTCATTGTTACCTACTTTTTGAAGTATGAAGAAAAACACCTGATTTTGAATAAGGGGCGATGCAGAATCAAGAAAAAAAAATTTGAGCATGTTTTTGGCACTTTAAGTTTTTTTCATTTTTTTTTTTTTAATTAATTTTTTTTTTTTAAGTGATGTTTTTTATGTCAATTTTGAATAGTGGTGGTGTATGATCACCAACATTTTTTTATAGGATTGATTTTGACACTATAGATTTTCTAATGTCTTCTTCTTCTGTGAGATGTTTATTTTTAAGTGCATTTATGTACTTGTGTTTTAAAAATATTTTTTTTTTTTTTTTTAAATAAAAACTTGTAATGATATCTTCAATTTTTCACATACATAAAAGATGGAAAAAGGGTCAATATTCTAAAGTTTATATTTTCTACATGTTTATGTATTGTTAAATAATTTTTCAATGTACATCAAAAAATTGTCACTAAAAAACCAATATTTTGAACCATATGAAAAAAAATACAATTTTTCAATATAAATACAATGCAAAAAATACACTTTTACAGAGTTTTTGTTGGAAAAACATGTTAAATAAACTAATTTTTTGGGAGAATCTTAACAAAAAAACTTAAGAAAACAACATTTTTATTGAATTTTGTGTCAAAAAATAATAGCAATCACATGTTTTTTGCAAAAAAGAAGGGTTGTGCTCATAAAATATCAAAGTATAAACATTACAAGTAAAACTAATTAATAGTTCTAAAAAATAAGCTTTGTTTGCAAGCATAACTTAAACATCATCAACAATATCAACTAATAGATCTTCAACATCATCTAGAACAGCATTGATGGCTTCTTCCGCAGCATTTTCTTCTTCATTTTGATCATTGTCGTCTTCTAATGGATCTTTCATGTCAGCAAATCTTCCAAAGTGTCCCTTTCCAATCATTCCATATAATGGTGGTTGAGGTTCCTTTGATTTTTTTGCCACACGTGATTCATTAAAATCTCCTTTCCTCAAACCAACTTCTTGCTTCGCATCTAGAAGGAATTTAAGAGCGTTAATTGTTTGTTGAATAAATTTGCATTGAACTGGGTCTTTCTCAATGGCAATGCAATTTCTTCCTTTTAGTAGGCAACATGCTAGTGTTGTACCTAATCATCAAGCACAAAAAAATTAAGTAAGAAAATTAGTATGGAGACATAAAAAGTAAAAAAGACAATATTAAATTTAAATTTGTATAATAAAACTTACCTGAACCTGAGAATAAATCCAAAACCCATTCTCCTTCATTTGAACATAGATCTATGAGAAAGTTAATCAATGCTTGTGGTTTTTGATAAATGTTAACTATATCTCCTTTTGCATCTTTATCCTCATATGTTAGTTTTCTTACAACTGCATCATAAAATAATACTTGACTATGACTCTTCCCATCTACTCGATTCATAATAATATGCTTATAGCTATCATCTTTTGTCCAACATTCAACATGGATGAACTCACAATCATTTATAATAGGTTGATCTTCGAAAGAAACAATATTTGACTTTTTCCTGTAACATAACATAGTAAAAGTTCAATTAAATTTTACATGAATAAAAAATTTTAGGAGGAATCAAACATACAATTTCAAAGTCTTACCATGTAAGTTGCATCCTTGAGTTTGCTTTACCCTTGAAGCTTGTTAATAACATTGGAAATTGTGTGTCTGAACAAAATGTCACAAATCGCCAAAATGATGATGTTGTCACTTCTTGAAAACCTGTAACCACTTTACTAAAAGCTTGATAAGTATATGGTTCTCTATCATATTCAATGTCTGGGAAATTGAAACCATGAGGAATATCTACAATAACTAGGCCATATTCCCTTTTAGGTATTAGTGATGCAATGTCTTCACAGTCACCTTGTATTATTTGATATTGGACACTATCGAGCCCATTCCAAATGTAATGATTAAGAGTAGGATCTAGTTCAACATTCATAAGACTCTTCCTTCTCATGTTCTCCATCTTAATTTTTTTAATAAAGCTTTTGAAAGTATCCGGTACTCCATTTCCATCCTTCTTCGACATCTTTAATGACATATATATATGTGTGTGTGTGTGTGTGTGTGTGTGTGTGTGTGTGTGTGTATAAGTAATAAAATAAAAATAGTTTAAATATGAATAAAATGAATTTATAAATCAACATACCTTATTAAATGCAATATAAAACTCTTTTAGTGTTGATGTAGAACTTGCTTCTAGGTAGTTGCGTACAACATCATCCCAACTGTCTTCATTCAACATTTTAACCATGTGTTCTTGTATTTTCATAAAAATTTTCTGACTAAATAAATCAAGTTAAAAGCGTTAATATATTGACATGTATAACAAATTCTACCAACATCATTATGTTTTATTTAAAAGAAAATTATAATGAAAGAAAAATAAGAAATAATTCAAGAAACTTACTTTTGAAATTCTGCACACATTTCTTCCATTGATAATTCACCCGACTTCACACGGACTAATACTGATTTGACTAATTTATCATCCTTCACACCTTGCATTGTTCTCCAAGGTGTGATAGTCATATCCTCTGGAAGCTGCTTCATTTCAGGACCCCCCTTACTGTTGGTACATATTATGGGTTTACTCTTTCTAACCTTCTAATTTTTTATGGAAATATTCTCCCACCGATCAAAAATATCATCAATCAAATCCCATACCTCCCTAGTTCTAAATGCCAACTGAAAAATGTTATCTGTGCCTCTGAAGAGATTTGTATTCAATTTTCCATCTTTTGCTTTTTTTTCATCAATTTGATAACCTGTTTCCCTTAAACATTCCTTTCGAAATGCTACACTAACTTGTGTCTTATCCCCACCACATTTTTCTATGAATTCATTATGAATAAATCTGACCCTTTGGATGAAATTCATTTTCATTCTGTACTCATTATCTGCATTATGATCCCATGCCAATAACTTTGATTCCATTTCTGTTAAGCCAGTGTAAATGATGCATTTCATTGTTTGAAAAAGATAGTTATTGGGATATTCTGCAATCAATTGTCTCTTAGCCTCTATCGAATGGTTCCCTCCAATTACATAATATTTATAATCAAAACATTTTGTCTTGTCAAATGCTTGTTTGTTGGGAACCTAACATGGATCGACAAGAACCACATAATCCACCACATGCGCATATGGATTGAACCTGAACAATGTTTTCAGATTATGTACATGTAGGTGATGGGCCTTTCTAATTTGATATTGATATTGTCCTTCATCTGAGCCATAAAATTGGTTAACATTAAGCTCAAATGTTTGGCCACCAAGAATTAATTTATTCTTCCTCAACTCTTGTCGAATAGCATTTTGTTTTGTTTTAATAATGCCATCCTCTAACTCAGCACCTGGTGTTCTGATTTCTCTGCTTTCGTGAGAGCTTTCAATTTTTTCTTCACTGCTGCTCACGACCTTTACAGGTTCACCAATATTTGATTTCCTAGTCCTATTGGATAACATATCAGTTTTTTTATAAACAAGCTCTCCTTCATGAGGAAAAAGAGAGACATCTTTGGAAATTTTTCTTTTTGGTATCTGATCTATTTTCTCCTTTTGCACAATTGTTCTCATCTCCTCCTCACTAATTCTATCATAATTTTTTGTTTCATGTTTGACACCTTCAAAAGAAACATGTTTAATTTTACTAGATTGACCCGCCTTAATGACTCTTGGTTGATCCCCTCTTTGTACTGTTGCAGTGTCACGAGCTATTTCTCTTTGCTTCAATCTCCTTTCCTCTACTTTGTCTTTGTGGAAATTTTTGATCACATCCATAACATTTGGCACCAACATATAAATACCTTCAAACATGTTTGAAAGACCCAGAAAAAAATCCTATGAAACAAAATAAAACATGTCAATGATCAATAATTTATAAAAAATTGAATCATCCTTACAATAATGCATAGAGGAAATAAAAATAAGCATACTTACAATGTTATTTGCAATGTTGTTTGATATTTCTTCAGAAAATTTTGAAGTTATTTCATCTGTGTCATACTTGACGATTGATAGACGATATCTAACCTTCTCACGTTTCTGAGCCTTCCTTGCAAGAACATAAATAGTGTTTGTATTCGGGACCATACATATGTCTCGTACTCTTCCCATCACATCATATGGCTCATTTAAGTCAATCATACCACAAATCAGATAGATGTGTATATCAGCCTCCATTTCACTGTCTTCAAGATACCATGAGAAATCGGTTTTATCTATTTCCTTGGCGTTCTTCCAATCAGAAATAAGCTTTAATGAACATGGTGCCCCACTTGCTTGACTTTTATTAGTGTGTGCAACAATGTCCTCATTGCGTCCAACAATGTCCATAATGCGTCTAGCTGCAACTTTAGATTTGGGAGTTGTATCCATAGTGCGTCGAGCTGCAGCTGTAGATTTGGGAGCTGCTGCCCTAGGTGCAGAAACATTCACAGGAATCTTTTTTGATGCCATTTTCTTGATATATATATATATATATATATATTAGTTAATGGAAAAATATTGCGGATAAAATAAATTTAATAAACAAAATTTATTTCTAAAACTAAATAGCTTGAAATTAAAGCAATAATTTAATTTTAATTTAATTTTATATTACATAGCAATTGAATAAAAATAAACAAAATAAAAGAAAAGAAAAATTTATTTTACTTTACATAGCAATTAAATAAAAAATTATAAACTTAAAATTATAAAAAATTAATATAAAAGTTTATAAATTTATACAATCTTTTAATATATTTGAAAATTACAAATTTCTATTTCACATTACATAGTAATTAAATAAAAATAAACAAAATAAAATAAAAGCAATTAAACAAAATAAAAGAAAAAATTAAATTTTTTATAATGTTGTTTTAATACTTAAATTTAAAAAAAAAAATTAGAAAAGAAATTTAAATATTTAAATGTTAAAAACAAATGTTATAATATTATATTTTTTTTTATTTTTTTAATTGTATTGTTATATAGTTTTTTTTTTATAATTTATTATATTGTTATATTAAAACAAATGTTTTTTTATTTATTTATTATATTGTATTGTTTTTTTCTTTAATTATATAATTTTTAAAAACAAAACATAATCGTTATTTAATAATTTTTTTTTTTTTTGGTTATATTTTGACATTTTTAACAATTATTATATAACAATGTTTTTATTATATTATATAACAATTTTTTTATTATTTTTATATATAACAATGTTTTATTAATTTTTAATTGTTTTATTAAAACGAATTATAATTTTTTTTTTTTTTAAAAACAAATTTAAAAAAAACAAATTTAAAAAACAAAATAAAAAAAAAATTAAAAAAAACCAAAATTAAAAAATGTTTTATTAAAACAAATTAAAAAAAAAATTTAAAAAAAATAAAAAATAAAAAAATAAAAAAAAATCATGGGGCTGCTGTAGACCGTGCCCACGGGGAATCGGCCCCCCGCCCAGCGAGGGCCCTGAAGCCGGCTGGGCCGCCCCCCTGGCGCCGCCCGGCCGGCCTCCCGCGCCCCGCGGGCAAGGTCTATGGCAGCCCCATGATTTTTTTTTTTTTTTAATATATATATTTTTTAATTTTTTTTTTAATTTTTTTTTTTTTTTTTTTAATTTTTTTTTTTCTTAATTTTGTTTTTTAATTTTAATTTTTTATATAATATAATTAATAAATAATTATTAAAACATTATTTAATAAAAAAAATAATTGTTAAAAATATCAAAATATAACAAATATAAAAATAAATTTAAAAAAAAAACAATTTATTAAATAATAATTATGTTTTGTTTTTTAACATTATATAATTAAAAGAAAAAAAAACAATATAATAAATAAATAAAACATTTGTTTTAATATAACAATACAATAAATTAAAAAAAATACTATATAACAATACAATTAAAAAAGAATGATATATAACAAAACAATAAAGAAAAAAAAATTGAAGATTAAAAATTAAAAATAATAAAACTAAGATTTAAAATTTAAAAATAAAAATAGAATATAAAATCAAAACATTCTCAAATAAAATAAAATAAAAAAACATTTTAAATAATGAAATCACTAATAAATTTATGATAAAAAAAAAACAAATAAAAAATGTTATAATATTACTATTTTTTTTATGTGCATGGTCGTTTTATGGATTTTTCTATCTAGATGAACCTATAAGTTTTAAAAAAGAAAAAAAATTCTAAATTTTTGTCCTTAAAATCCTAAAAAATTTAGTTCTTTTTGCATTTTCTTCACTAAAAAAATATTAAAAAATTAAGGTTTTTGAACCTAAAAACCTTAAAAAAGTAGTTTTTGGACACAAAAAAATATAGAAAAACAGATTTTCCCCAAAATCGTCTTTAAATTGATAGAATAGAAGGAAAACTAACCTTTGAAATGCAAAAAGCTGCTGTCACCAATGCCAAAACAACGCCTCCACAAAATTACGAATAGCAACACAATGCCTCCAATGCCAATGAAATGCCTTCACGAAGTTACCAATGCCAATGCAACACCTCCACAAAATTACCAATAGCAACACAACGCCTCCAATGCCAATGCAATGCCTCCACGAAGTTACCAATGCCAACGCAACACCTCCAGAAATTTGCTCTAACAAATACCAGAAAACTTGATGTGATGTGATGAATAGAAATAATCATTCCTTTTAAATAGCGAATATTGTCTGATTGGTTTACTGTTTAACGAATGTGGGATTAAAATTTCAAATTTAAAATATTTACATTTAGTTTATTATAGTTCATACTATAGTTAAAATACTTATTATTTGCATGTAGTTATTATAGTTAATATTTTATTTAATATTTACATGTACTGAATGTTGAATAATTCAAAAATAATCTCAGATTAAAAATCAAATAATGAAATACTTACATGTAGTTAATTGTAGTTAATATTATAGATAAAATAGTTAAAATTTGCATTTAGTTATCATAGTTAATATTTACATATAATCAATGTTTAAAATCATGGGATTAAATTTTAAAATCTAAAATATTTACATGTAGTTAATTATAGTTAATATTATAGTTTAAATAGTTAATATTTACATGTTGTTATTTTTGTAAATATTTACATGCAGTCAATCTTAAACCATTCAAATAAGAAAATTATTTTAGTTTCGAAGACATGCATGAAAGGAATATTTTGTGGATATTTTGAATAGAAAGTATGGTGAAATATTTGAAGACCAATAGTTTATTAATAAATTTTCAAATATATTTTAGATGAATATAACGTAAGTTTAAAATTTAAAATTTAAAATATTTACATGTAGTCATTATAGTTAAAATAGTTAATATTTGCATGTAGGTATTATAGTAATATTATAGTTAATACTTTTGAAGGCATCCATGATAGAAATATTTTTTTGGATATTTTGAATATAAATATCGGTAAAATATTTCAACATAAATAGTTATTAAAAACAATGTTAAATACATTTTTTGACTAATATTTGTACCAAATATTTGAAATGAAAATTTTGGAGGGAAAGTTTTTCGCGAAATTTTTTGGGGGGGAATTTTGGAGGGAAATTTTATCGCTAATTTTTTTGGAGGGAAATTTTCAGTCTTTAAGCTATATGTTGTAAGTCGGAGAGGAATTTGTATCATTCAACCTATTCTTGTTGAAAGCCATGGTTTCTTCTGATAGCGAAGTTTTTCTTTCTACAACATCAACATATTTGTCACGCAACAACTCTATTCAGAGTGATGAATATAACGGAACTTCGTTCACCATGAATAGAGAGTTAAAAAATCGACTTGGTCGTTATCCTAAAGATGATGAGAACAAAATTGATGAGGTGCAGCAAAATGAAATTTCTGTAAATCGAGCGCCAGTTATACCACTTACTCTTAATCCTAAGGATTATGAAAGCAACAGTGATGAAGGGCATGATGAAGAATTTCCAGAGTCAAAAGTTTCACTTCATCCTAATCCCAAGGATTATGAGGACACCATTGATGAAGAGCGAGATGAAGAATATCCACTTCAGCTTAATCCTAAGGATTATGTGAGAACAACAAATGAAGAGGGGAATGAGGAATCTGTAGAGTCAAAATATCCACTCTGTCCTAATCCTGAGGAGTATGCCAACACCACTGATGAAAAGGGGGATGTAAAATTTCCATAGTCAAAATATCAAATTCATCCTAATCGTAAGGATTATGCGAGCACCACTGATGAAGAGGGGAATGATAATGTTTCAGAGTCAAAACATCCACTTCGTCCCAATCCTAAGGATTATGCCAACACCACTGATGAAGAGGGAAATGAAAAATTTACAGCGTCAAAATTTCCACTCCGTCCTAATCCTAAGGATTATGCAAGCACCATTGATGAAGAGGGGGACGAAAAAATTCCAGAGTCAAAATTTCCACTTCGTCTTAATCCTAAGGATTATGTCAGCACCACAGATGAAGAGGGGAATGAAGAATTTGCAAAGTCAAAATATGCACTTCGTCCTAATCCTAAGGATTATGTCAGCACCACTGAGGAAGAGGGGAATTAAGAATTTGCAGCGTCAAAATATCCACTTCGTCCTAATCCTAAGGATTATGCCAGCACCATTGATGAAGACGAGGATGAATTTCCAAAGCTAAAATTTTCACTTCATCCTAATCATAACGATTATAATTTAACCACTGATGAAGGGGGGGATGAAGAATTTCCAATAAATATAAATTCAAGGCATTCACTTATTCCTAATCCTAAGGATTATGAGAGCTTCAATGAGGAAGGGGAGGGGCAGGATGAAGAAATTCTAGTGAATACAAATTTAAAGCTTCCACTTATGCCTAATCCCAAGGATTATGAGAGCACCACTGAAGAAGGGGAGGATGAAGAGTTTCTTGCAAATGATAATTTTAGAGGCACAGATCTGAATATTGCATTTTCTCCAAGTGACCATTTCAAAGACACTCATGGTGATGAAGAATTGAATCCTCCCAGGGAAGAATTTGAAAGCATGGGTCAAGATGGTGAAGAATTTATTTTGAGTCAGGGTTACAAAAGTGCCGATGATTCTTGTGAAATTTTTTCTTCAACTAATTATGGTAAAGAAAAATTTCCACGCAATGATGTTGATGAATTTCTTAACTATGTTGGGGATGATGATAGTGGGGATAATATTCCTCCTAATGGTGATGAAACTACTTTTACAAAGGATGATGGAATGATGAAGCCGTTGCAAGAAAATATTGAAACTAGGAGTAGGAGTAGACCTTTTCATATCAATCCAAAGCATTCCAGTTATATAAGGGTGAGGACAAAATATCTCACGACAAGAAGTTATGTCGTTCATTTGATTTCAAGTGAATTTTGTTGAAGGGATTGCTTGAAAAATATGGATTTCAACTTTTCTTTGGAGAAAAGGAAAACATATATGTCAATGAATAAAAGCATGCAAAATTCATATTTAGTGGGTTGCATGCAATCTACAC
Organism: Pinus albicaulis; assembly: GCA_034641835.2. NCBI lineage: Eukaryota > Viridiplantae > Streptophyta > Pinopsida > Pinales > Pinaceae > Pinus > Pinus albicaulis. Next base: position 1,414,599,503 of record CM076570.1, on the reverse strand, counting down.
TAGTAGGTTATGATTATCATATTGGGAATGTATTGCTTTGCAGAAAGGCGTTCAAAATGTTGTATTCAATTGGTAATTGTCATTTGTCAAGAATCCAGGATAGATTGGAAAGGGATCCCACATATTATTCAGAAGCACGTTATAAACGGGAGGTGGGGCCGTTTGCAAATACTGCTAAGACATGGATTAAAGACTTCTTTTCAAATCATGGAGAGTGTATTGCAAATAAAGACACAATACATATTCCAGATAATTTCTCGAGACGAGAAATATTCATGTTATACAAAGATTATGCAGAAGTTGTTGAAGGAATTGGTAATTTTATTACATATTCTTATTTTACAAGGATATGGAAAACTGAATTCAACAATGTCTGTATTCCTAAGAAGACAAGGATGGGGATTTGCAGCACATGTGCTTATCTTAAAGCAAAAAGAGATAAATGTCAAGGGGCGGAAAGAGGTATGTGTTCAAAACAATGTTTTTTAAAATTTGATATTTATCAACTATGAAAATATATTTATTCATATGTTTCTTTTGTTTTATGTACAGATTCTGTTGTCAAAGAACTTCAAGACCATCGCAATCAGCAAACAAGTGAAAGGAAAAAGTTGTATAAACATTGAAAGAAGTGTTATGATCATCCAAATAAATATCTGGGATTGATAATTGATGGTATGGACCAAAAGAAAACACTTCTTCCACATTTTGTCCGCACGCCAAAAAAATTACAGGAGGAAAATTTCATTCAGTTTCACTTGGTTGGTTGTATGGTATTTAATGAGAAGATGTTTCCGAGAGTTTTCTTCACAATTCCAAATATTCACAATGATGCAAATCTGACCATAACTATAATCCATGATGTGGTTACTCATTGGTCTGGGATTCTTCCTGAAGTTTTGTATTTACAATTAGACAACACAAGTCGTGAGAACAAAAATCAAGTTCTTTTGGGTATCTAAACATGCTCGTTGAATTGGGGATTTTTAAAAAGATAAAGGTTGGTTTCCTTCTTGTTGGGCATACTCATGATCATATTGATCAAATGTTCAGTCGTTTTTCAGTAACATTGAGGAGGAAAGGTGTTGGGATCCTGCCATCATTAATTGAATGTATTAAGAAATCGTACATTCCAGAGCCTGTTTTTCATGTGTTGGAAGAAACTATTGACATGCGAAGGTTTATTTTTGGATCGCATGGTGAGGAGAAATGCATTGAACAACTTAACGACATTAGCTTCCAGCATCAATTTTGTATCAAAAAAATTGATGAGATAACACTTATATGGGGCAAGAAGTATTCAACTGTTGAAGAATGGGGACCATCATCAGGTTTAGCATTTTTGAAGTTCATTCCAGAGCGTCCAATATTTTCATCAAAGATATTGTTATTACAGTCAGTTGCTAAACTCCATAATGCACGAAGGCAGAAGAGAGACATAAATTATTCTGAATGTCTAAAGGAAATTAAAAGATGTATTAGAGATACATATGAGTACTTCGATGTTGCTGATTCAGTTTGGTGGGAGTCTTTTTTCAGTAATCAAAGTGATATGATTTCAAGATCAATAAATGGGGATACGCTTTTGAAGACTCCTTTTTTTGGCCACAAAATATGCCAAATGAACATGAACATTAGGAAACACACAATGTTGAACAACAACAGCCTCAAGCTATTATTAATTCCCCACAGGTAGAGGAAAGAGAAATCTATATTGGTTCTAGAAGATCACATGCACAACGTGAAGCCATGGAAGACCTTTATAGGGGTTCTGTGCAGGATCTTAAGGAGGGTTGCATGATAGCAGTGTTAGCAGATGAAGATCCACTTGGCTATCCATTCTGGATTGCCAAGGTTATAAAGGTCATTAATGAAAATGAAGAGATTACAACTGTTGATGTACATTGGTATGCCACAAGTACCCACCCTTTCAATGGTGTGTACAAGCCAGAGATGGTAGTGGAAAAAATAATTGGCAGAAAGAGAAAAATAAACGACACAAATATAAATCGTCGCTGCACAGATGTCTTAAAATTGGAGGATGTTGACATACTTGTGTATGACTTCAATTTGACACAAAGAGGAACTTTTCGGTTGCAGACCATAAATATTTTGAAGAAATTGCTACCAGAACAATTACTATTGAGATGGGACTCTGCAGAATGTAGACGTAGATCTACAAGACTTTTGAACTCTGAAATGGTGGGCATGCATGTTGACTCAGCTGGAGCACTAGTTGATGAAAGAGAAGAATATGGATCATCTTCATCAGCATCGAGCCATTCATTTGAAGATGTATATTATGATGGTGTGCCGGATCCTATGGTTGATTTTGAATAACTATCTAAGACACTTTTATGTAATTGATGTTTGCATGGTACCTTGAAATAAAAATTTTGACTTCCATCTCATTTTTCATGAAGTTATGAGACATTTCTATGTTTTTTGGATTATATGTTTTAATTATGAAGAATTCATCTCTTTAGAATATCGACAATGCAACAATGAATTACAAAAATAATTTATGTTATATTCAATGTACTAATGTTGATATTTTAATTATAAGTAAAATAGAAAATAGAAACTAATGTTGAATTTTTAGATTATGCAGTGATATTACCATGATATTATGTATTGTTACCATTTGGTATAAGATACTTTTAAAATTTTTAATAATTATATGCGTCATTGAAATTGAACACTTTGTTTTGATGCTTGATTTTTAGGTTTTGGTTGAAATTATATTTAAATTTGTCTTATGCTAAGATTTGAAAAAAGATAATTTTTTATCCTTTAAAATTAAAATAACTCTTACTTATTTCTGTTCAATGATAATTTTTTCATTTACTTGTTCATTTTTTTAAATTGTTAAGTCTTATAATTTCTCCATAGTTTCATTGTTCAAGTATGTTGAACACTTAATATTGAAAAACTTTAGATTTACAACTTGTCATTAAGTTTTTTATGCGCTACCAAATTTTATCTTTAAGGTTATGGTTGACGATAATTACAATTTTGGGGTTGTTTAAAGTCAAGATATTTTATGTTTAACAACATGGATGAAAATTGTTCGAAATGATAAGCCCTTCAGACATGTATTTGTTTATCTTTAACATCATCTATCAAAAATGTTAGAAATTTACGATTTTAAAAAATGTCCTAATATGTTCTCTTTAATTCCATTGTTACAAGTGTCAAAATTATGACACAAATTTTTTTTTTGTTATTCCAGCATCAACTAGTTTTGTTTTGAGGGTGTTTTTTCAATACTTTTTTCAACAAACAATGTTGTTTTTAGCATAATTTTATAAAATGTTGAAATTTGACCTTCAAAAAAAACCAAGTGCATTCTAGAAGACACACTTTTTGTTAACCTCCATTGCAAATATTACAGCGAGATAGAAAGGAGTAGAAGGACCATATCCAGCCTCCTCTATATTTAGGGGGACAAATGGAAGGACCACCTGAAGGAGTTTCTGACTGTCAGGAGGATCATTTTCTCGCTTATTCAAAGGTTTAAAATGGAGAAATTACCTTGCAAAAAGAACAAGAAGAGAAAGGGAAGAAAGATGTGTCTACATAAGACCCAAATATTGATGACTATTGCAGGCAATTTGTAGAATTTATGCAAGCCTAGTTGCATAAGATGGATGAACTTAGATCCTCTAGAAAGAGGAAACATGTGCAATATTAGGAGGGAGAATCCTCATCAAAAGAGCCTACTTAGTCAGATACCATCAACAAAGGCAAAAAGCCTATAGAAGAGCCTTTGCACAAAAAAGCCACTGCTTCTTCCTTCTCAAAGTCAACCCCTGAGTCCCCTGTAAATCCTAAGGCTACCACTGTTGTCATGAAACCACTAGTTCCACCTAAAGAAAAACCAAAGGAGGCCATTACAGAAAAGAACCCTGATATTTTCAACGTTCAAAAAGAATTAGAATAGGTTAAGATTATGGTCCCCTTAGTCCAGCTTTTGAAACAAGCTTCTTATAAAGCTCAGGTATCCCAATTCATGCTCCCTCATGGAGTGGTTCCTCTCCCTGATGGTCTTAACCTTCAAGAAGAGAGACCCATGGTAGTTTTTGGCCCGCAACTGGACGAATTGGACTCAGCAACCCCCCAATTTTATGTATCCCTGGTCATCCATGATCTGTTGCTACACAATTGCATGCTGGATTATGGAGCTTCACACAACCTATTGCCATTGTCTGTTATGGAGCAAATAGGGTTGCAGATTATCTGTCCATATAAATATTTGTATTCTCTCGGCTCCAATAGGGCCAAGTGTTTGGGAATGATTAAAGACTTAGTGATGAACTTGGCCCAGATCCCAGCAAAAAGTGTGGTGATGGATATTGTGGTTATCGATATCCCAGCTCATTTTGTGATGCTGTTGTCCATATCATGGATTTCAAAGATCGATGGGTCGATTAAACTCGACCTCACTTATGCTACCATCCCAGTATTTGAAGTAGAGGAAAGGAGGTTATACCAGGAGTCTAGGTTCGTAAATATGGTTACTAAAGCTGACAGTTTAGTAAATTCTCCTCTGTATAGAAAAGAAGGTGAGTTCTCTTGCCTGATGTTCGAAGAGGACGAAAATTTCCTATAGGAGGCAATGTTACATCCTCTAAAAAAAAAGAAAGCCACATGAAAATAAGAGAGGGATATATGGACTCTAAACTTTGATGGGGCCAATTCTAGAGAAGGAAATGGAGCTAGGGTGCTTTTAATCTCACCCACAAGATAGTTGGTACCCTTATAATTTAAGCTAGAGTATGAAGCCACCAATAATGTGGCCGAATATGAAGAACTACTCCTGGGGTTGTAGACAGCTAAAAATATGAATATTCAGAGCCTCAAAGCCTTTGGAGATTCAAAACTGATAGTGAGACAAATTAGGAATCAATGTCAGGCTAAGCACCCTCGGCTTAGAGCCTACAAGAATGAAGTATGGGATCTGGTGGAGAATTTTATCTTGGCCTTTAACATACAGTTCATGCCAAGAGACAAAAATCATATGGTTGATTCGCTCGCTGTTGTAGCTGGTAATTTTCTCCCACCGTAGATCCACTACTCAGGTATGAAGTTGAAGTATGCTATCAACCTTTTATCCAAGATAACGTTAAACACTGGTAGGTGTTTGAAGATTAAGAGAAAGTGAAACGTTTCATAGAGACTGTTGGGGAATTATCTAGTCTGGTGATTGATGTTGTGGAAGAAGATCCTGAGGAGCAGCCCCAAACCAAGTGGGAAGAAACAGTGGCAGGACATCGCGTGTTGAAACTAAAAGGGAATGTCATCCCTAGAGACCTTGTGCCCTTGGAGAGGTTTTTTGATAAAAATGAAATCCAAATTAATCCCAGAAAGTTGACACAAAATGGTCAGGTGAATGATATAAATATTGCGACGGAGGGAGACCCAAAGGTAGTGAAGTTGTCTAAAGGATTCCTTGAGGAATATCAAGACCAATACTTCTGGTTGCTTCAGGCTTATAAAGACATTTTCCCGTGGTCATATCAAGACCTGAAAAATTTCAACATGGAGGTAATATAACACAATATCCCTCTTAAGGGAGATGCCAAGCCTCATAATAGAAACTGAGGAAAATTAATCCATTGTCGCTTCCATTTATTGAAAGGGAAATAAAAAAGCTATTGCGGGCTAAAATTAGAGTCCCACTGAGATACTAGGAGTGGTTGGCCAACCTGGTTCCAGTCAGGAAGAAGAACAAAGAAATAAGGTTGTGTGTGGATTTACAAAATTTAAACAAGACCTCCCTCAAAGATCATTACCCCCTTCCCAAGAAGGACCACATTCTGCAGAAGGTGGTAGGATCTTCCCGGATGTCCATGATGGATGGCTTCTCATGATACAATCAGGTTGTATTCCTCCCTGAGGATGAGAAGAAAACAACATTCACAGTGCCATGGGGAACTTTCATGTACACCCAAATGCCCTTCGGCTTAATAAATGCAGGCGCCACTTTTCAAAGAGCAATGTATATTTCTTTTGTTGGGGAACAAGATAAATTTGTGGTGATATACCTGGATGATATCACTATGTTTTCAAAAAATGATGTTGAGCACATCGAGCACCTGCACCAGACCTTTGAGAAATAACGCAGGTATGGTTTTTCATTGAACACTCAGAAGTCTATGTTTGCTGTGGAGGAAGGGAAGTTTCTTGGACACATAGTAACAAAATAGGGGGTGAAAATTGACCTGAAGAGGGTAGAAGTAATCAATGGAATCTCACTGCCCCAAAATAAAAAGGAAGTTCTGGTTTTTCTAGGAAGAATAAACTTCCTAAGGAGGTTTATCCCAAACTATGCTGAGATAGTTCGACACATCACAGAAATTCTCAGGAAGAACAATGAAGTAAAATGGACTCCTGAGTCGAGGAATGCTCTCAATAAAATTAAAAAAGTGTTTGCAAAGGCGTAGGTATTGGCAGGCCCTGACTACAGTAAGCCTTTCATGATATTCTCTTTCGCATCACCTCATACAATAGCCACACTGTTACTGGAGAAGAATAAAAATCGGTGTGAACAGCCAATTGCCTTCTTTAGCCAGGTGTTGCGGGATGCAGAGCTAAAATACAACATTTTGGAGAAATAGGATTATGGCCTACTCAGATATTTAAAAGCTTTCTAGATATATTTACTTCAGTCAGCCATAATTTCCTTCGTCCCCATAGCTGTAGTAAAGGATATTTTAATTCAGGGGGATAGTGAAGGTAAGAGGGACAAGTGGATTGCAAAAATTCAGGAGTATGAGTTGGATATTAGGCCTATGAAGCTCATTAAAGGACATGGGTTGGAAAAAATATTATCTGAGTCAAATTTCCAGGAATTGGGTATAAATTTTCCCATGGAAGGAGGAGAAGTACCAGACGGTGCGGAAGCACAGCCTAGAGTAGAAACCACGGCACAGAAGACACATATGAAATACCTCCTTAGCGCTTATTACAAATATGTTGTAGAGTACCTCCTTACTCTAATATGTCCCCTAAATTTAGACAAAGAAAAGTACCATACCCTGAGATTAAAATCTCAGAAGTACGTTGTAGCTAATGGCTGACGGTATCAGAGAGATCCCTCAAGAATTTTGCTACTATGTCTTACAAAGCAATAAGTGGAGGAGGTGATGGCTAAATTTCACGAAGGTGTTTGCTGGGGAAATTATAGCTGGTGGTCCATGACCCATAAATCCTTGAAGGTTGGTTTCTTCTGGCCTCAATTATTTAGAGACGTTCATGCTCATGTTTGGGCATGTGAAAAGTGGCAGATGTTCGCAGAAAAGCAGAAGTTCGCTCCTCTGCCACTGATACCAGTGTTGAAGAGTCATTTCGACAGTGAGGTATTGATTTTATTGGGGAAATTCATCCCGGAACCAACAGTCAGCACAAATGGATCCTCACCGCCACTAACTTCTTCACTAAATGGGTAGAGGCAATACCTAGTAGAAATGCTATTGATCTTTTCGTGATCAAATTCATGGAAGAAAATATAATAGCAAGGTTCAGGTGTCCAGTCAAGACTGTCACAGACAACGGTTAGGCCTTTAAGTCTGCCAAGTTCATTAATTTTTGTCAGCAGTATAAAATCAATTTGGGATACTCTACGGCCTATTACCCGCAGGGTAACGAGTTGGTTGTGCCTTCAAATAAAACCTTTTTGATGGCACTGAAGAAGACCATAAGTGAAAACCAAAAGAACTGGTATTCCCAACTAAAATTTGCACTTTGGGCGAACCATTTTACCAGCAAGAGATCCATGGGTAAGTCTCCCTACGGATTGCTATATGGCCAAGCAACAGTGTTTCCCATCCAACTTGCCTTTCCCGTTGCCAGGTTCTTGCAAGATATTCAAGAGGAGCTGAATGATCTCATCAGGAGGATGGATCAGCTGGTCGAGTTGCAAGAAAATTGAGCCCAAGTAAATAGCACGTTGTTGGACTACCAGGAGAAAAATAAATTCTTCTTTGATCAATGAGAAAAAGATAAGGAAGTACAAGAAGGAAGCCTAGTGTTGAGGTGGGATGTCAAAAGGGCGGACAAGGGAAAACATGGAAAATTCGACCCACTATGGTTTGGACCGTTCAAAATTGCTGAGGTAAAAGGAAAAAACACTTTCATATTAGAGAACTTGGAAGGGGACCTGATCGAATCACCCATGAATGGGCAATTTCTAAAGCCTTACTTCCAATACTGATAGTGGCCTCGGCGGTCCATTGTACATATCCTCCATATTGTATATATATTCTATTTTATTTTTCCGCATATGTTTTTGTTCAATTCATCATAGAAAAACTTGAAATTTTGAATAAGCCCCAGATATACTAACTAATGCTCAGGGAGAGGGTCTACGAAGTTCTTGACACCCTCAGGAGCAAGCATATCATCCCCAAGTGGAGTGAATGTTGTCTAGTCACCTCATCTATCAAACAAAAGGAGAGGCCAAGTGGGAAAATCCAAGAATTTTAGAAGGGTGGCAGACTGAGTAAATTGTCAAGGTCATGGAAAGGAATTCCCTAAGTGATAGGCTCGGTGACTAAGAGTTATCAGGGCCACTGCACAGCGAGAAGCAACACCCATGGCTCCGCGGTGGAACCATGAGCCACAAAGCTTGAGGGGAAGGCTTTCCATCGACCTCAAAGGAGCATGGTGACATTAAAAGTCAGTCCCCCGAAAAAGGTGACATCACCTTTCGGCGAGCCAATCACAAGCATTCCATGGGGTAAGAAAAATGGGCCTAAGACTCCTATACACCTCACCAAAGTTCAAAGCGGGCCCATCGAAGATGAAAACAGGTGCCGATAAGTAAAGAGGTAAGGTAAGTCTAGGATGACAGTACAAAGGCCTGTACCCACTTTGATTCAACACGTGGCTCCCACCAACCCGACTGCTACCAGCTAATTACCATTCACCACATGTCCCATTTTCTATGTCCTTATGACGCCAATCCTACAACTATAATCCTACCTCATACGCCATAAAACCTTGTCTAAAGAAGCTCGTTTTACCCTCAAATGTGTAAAATATTGGTTATTAACAGGCTTTTCATGCAGAGGAGGTTAAAACTAAAGTGTAAGGTCATTTTCAATCCCGCATCGCTTTCGTCTTGGCTACTTCACTACTCTCAAGTATTTAGTCATTTTTTTGTCTCACTATTTCCCTTCTGTTTTTATTTTCAAATGGTCATGGGGAAAATGAAAACCAAGAAGTCTGCGCCTGAAACCCCACAAGCCCGTGGGGTCAGGACTGCTCCTGGACCTGAGCCCCTCGTCGATGCCCACGCACGAATTCATTACCCAGATTACCCGTTTAGTGTAGCCCGTACTGGAGTCGAGGTTTTCGACTATCATCGAAAAGGCGAAGACATGTTTAGGGTTGTTGAGTCAGGTCTATATTAGCAAATCACACCAACCACATACCCCATTTACGAGTTCAATAGCTAGCTTCAGGAGGCTTATGACGAGCACATAGACATGTTCCTCTCTACCCAAGGCAATAATATTTTCCGCATTATGCCCCAACTCATAAAGAATGTCATTTGCTACCCAACCATCCATGATTATGTTGAGTTCTCCGAGGTCTCCCTCTCCTATCATTTCTCAAAGCTACCCTGGGAAAAACAAATCAGTTTCCTTAGCCTCCTCTAAGATTCCCATCTGTCATCTTTCCCTCTCACAGACTCTCTTACCTTATCAACTTTCTGAACCAATGTACAACTCATCCTGGCAGTCATCTCGGGGCTGTTAGGATCTGAGGAGGTTGACCAGGTGACTAAAGAGGGCATACCTTTTCTATGGCTCATGATGCGAAAGGATATCCACTCTTTATTAGCTTCGACTATCCAAGCCCAGCTATAGGATGGACACAAAGTCGGAGAAGCAAATGCCACCATAGCCAGGAAGTATATCTGGTTCCTAAATGAACTCTCACCTAATGAATTTTGGGCATAGGGAATACTTGACCATTTTAGGACGGTTATGGAGGTCATGAGAGTAATTAAAAAAAATTGCATGCGCGAATGCACTGGGTTGTTTGGCATTATTCTCGAAGAGAGTGGAGAAATTCGACCAATATTGGAGAAAGCTGGTAGAAGTCGGCCTCCCACCATGCTGGGATCCACATACACAAGCATTATCTCAGCTAATGGCCTATGAGCAAAATATGTCAAAAATTATGTGCAATGCAGACATATCATTGGAGAGAATAGCTCGGCTAAAAGCCGAGACAATAATAGCTGCGCTACGTAAAGAGTTCTTCCTTCTCTATCAGGTAAAGAAATTCCTTGCCATCTGTGTGGATTATACCGAGCTAACTAACATGCAATGTCTATTTGAGGTGTACAACACAATGCCTTCAATGGGGGACACGTTGTGGAAAATTTTTTGTGAGTATGCAAATCCTCCGGTCTCTTCTAATTCACAGCAGCTTCCACTCACTCCGGTTCGTCCACTTGGATCCTCTTCATCCTTAGCTCAGCCATGCCATCCAGAGTCAGGCACTCCTCGACGCAACACAAAATTATGAACCTCATGATCTGTCCCACGCCGAACTGTTTTTATTTATTTTTCTTTATCATCTATGTAATGTAAAAACGGGTGAAATCTTGATTTCACCCTACGCACTCACTTTATTTTCTATTTTCTGTTATGTTTTAGTTATAGCCTGTGTCAAACCATACTGTTTAAGATGAGAGGTCGTTTTGCCTCATCATCATTTTTGTTTTTTATTAGGATTGGAAACTGACATATCTCCAAAGAATATTTTTTCTCAGAAAACATTTTCTCTGAATGTTCATGTAAAACACTATAAGAGATCAGACCGTAGACTTAAAAATGCTCTAAATTTTCTGGCAGAAGAAGTTGTATCACATGTGTCATCTTTTGTAAATTTGAGGTTTTGCTATTAATGCATATATGAAGAACCATTTCGAAGAATAATGTAAAGTCTGTATGTTGCGATTATGGATTCCTACTGAGATGAATGAATAGTATGTATTTCTTGGATGTGTTTGTTCAGCTTAAATTTTTATTGCAGTTAAATCTTTCTTCTTGTTATCGCTTCTTTGGGAATGCAAGTGTTCTATGATTTAGGTGTGAATTTATCTTTAAACGATACTCATGCCATAATTCATAGTAACATCTTAAATATAGCTCGAGGCACGATTTCTGTTCTAAGTTCTCTTGCAATATCGTTTTTCTACTAAGGTCTCAAAGGGGTGGATTCTTATGCTTCTTTAAGGCCATCTCGCTTAGAATTTCTCTAACCTTTCCACATAGCTCCATACCCTGATTAACTTTTAGAACTATTTTTTTGTTTCACATCCAGCCCTTCCTGCAACAACTCTATTTCATGACTACTTCGCGCCCATTTTGAGCAGGCCTTTCTCTCTACAACTGAAACTCCCAATTACTATTCTCATTTCTCTCAGATCCAGGACCACCTTTCAAAATTATTTCAATCCATTTGTTATCAGGAGGTTCCCTTTACAAGCATACAAAATAATCTTAAAACATCTTGACCTAAGCCGTCCTAGGCACTAGTCTTTTGTAACTCAAGGGTGTCTCTAGGAGGAACAAAAGTTCTCATGTCTTTATTATATGACTTAATCTACTATTGGGTTGATGAATATGATGTTGGAGTAACTAAAAACAGAAATTAAAACATAAATTTCATTCCCAATTCATTCTCACTATGATTCCACCCCCCTCTTAGTAGTGAATACGTTTCCAACTTGCTTACCTTTGGCTTTAAGGTTTAAATTTTTATTTTTATTTTTTGTTGCATTTGTTGTTCTCTTTTGTTTTATTTTTTTAAAGAGAGATTTTATTGTGAATTTGATATTATAATTTTCAAAGGTTATCTTGTGTATCCCATCTGAGAGTTCTTTGGTTTCAGCTATTATAGGGCTTTTTCTATTGGAATACTTCCACGGTTTGTTTTAATAGATTATTTTTTTTATAGGAACCTATTGAAATTACTTTACCCGAAATTACTGTACCCACTAACATTTCTCTCCATTATTGCAAAGACATTTGAAGAACATTATGCTTTCCTTGCCATATTCTGTCAACAATTCATGGCACATATGACAATTGGTTTAGGATTTTATCGTCTCACAGTTTAAGGAGTGCAACGACTCCTAAAAATTAAATCCTCACACTTCTAGTATGAGTGACATATATGTTACATTTAAAAGAAATGATGCGGAGAAAGTTTTCTTACTTATAGTATTTTCAGGGTTTCAATTTGGGAAATGACCCGAGGGATTATTCATGTGTAACTATTTTGAGGGTTTTCGTACTTAAATTCCTTACATGTTCTTTTGGAGGCCTCACTTTTTGGGAATTCGCTCTTGGGTACTGTATCTAGCCATGCATGAAAATATTTGCTATCAAGTATTATGTCATTTCAATATGGTTCACTACTCTCTAATCTAAGTATACTTAGTCTTATTTTGGGTTCGTGTTGTGTATTATAGTGGAGAGGGTGTATATATATATATATATATATGGGAACTTCCTTTTTTTTCTCATTTTAAATTGATATGGCATATATACGTGACATCCAGCAGGTCTTTGTGGTGAGGACTATTTAAGAATACCCTCAAGGTAATCTCCTGTATGAGTCTTTTGTCTCGACTTCTTTGTTTATTGTTAAGTATTAAGATAAGAATACTAACATAGCGTTTTTCTTTTTCTTTGATACAGGTTAGGACTTCAAACCACATATCGAGGTTTTCTGAATAGTACCTCTTCACCATATATATGATTTTCCTTTCTACATAAGAATTCCCTTTAACTCCTCCATTCTTTGATAGGGTTTATTTTTTTTAGAGGTTGACAGTTACTCGGGATGGGCATGGCTACTCTGTTACATGTATTTGAATAGATTTTAACATACATAGCGTCTCGTTATGCGAATAGCTTAAGAATTTGTTCTTACTTTTTAATACTTATTAGGTCAGAAAATGTATATTATCTAAATCCAAATATTTTCCCACGTAAGCTCATTTTTTAGTTATTCTTATTACAATACATTGTAGCATGTTTTATTTTACTAGGGTTTCTAAACACATGTTATATATATATGGTTGATGTATCTCTTTCAAGGAAGCAATCTAAATATGTTGTTTTGACACGTATGTTAGTCTTTCTAAAAAAAAATTATGTCTTATTTTTGAGTAATTCCTTAGCCTTGAGTGCGTAGGATTATTCTTTCTTTTATTTGTTTCAATACTTTTTTCTTTATTTGTTAGATACTCCCGTATCCTTATCACTTTTAAGTTTTTACTTTATGAAACTAAAAAAAATTCCTAAAAATCTATCATATTTATAATTTGATGAGATTCATAATTCCATTAGGAATTTCTAGCCTTTATTTAGAAAATTGTCATAGATATCTTTACTCTATTCACCATCATTTTTATGAATAATTTTGCATTGTTGAGTATGGAACATGCATATATTTATGATTTACTCACAATTCAAATTGACATGTAATCATGAAAATTACTACATAGTTTCTATTAGTTAGATATTCCTGTATCCTTATCATCTTTAAGTTTTTACTTCATGAAAAAAAAAAAATCCTAAAAATATATGATATTTATAATTTGATCAGATTAATAATTCTATTATGAATTTCTAGCCTTTATTTAGAAAATAATCATACATATCTTGAACCTATTCACCATCATTTTTATGAATATCTTTAAATTGTTTAGTATGGAACATGCATATATATATATATATATATGATTTATTCACAATTCAAATTGAAATGTAATCATAAAAATTAATATATAATTTGTACGACATGTTAATTAGTTTGTTCTATTTACGTGCACTGCACATAAATACTCTATTCATTGTTTCTTCTTATTGAAAAATAAAACAAACAAATTAAACTTGTACTTATCTGAGCACTTCAATAATATAGTAAGAACAAAAAGATTCTTCCCAACCAAACAATTCCAATATGAACACTTGGGAATACAGTAGTAACAAACACATTCTTCCCCACTAATGAGTTCCAATTACTCCAACAACCTCCTCTCCCCACCAATGAATTACAATCACTCCAACACCCTCCACCCCCACCCCCACCCCCACCTGAGCCTTAGGATTGTCTATTGTAAGTAGTGTGTATTCTTCTTATTGGAAATTTTCTTCTTCCCCACATAGACTTTAGCATCAAGGCTACTCTTTCTTTCCTATACCTAGTAATTTACTGGAAGCTCTTTCTTCACCTTCAACATTGCATTACCTCACAACATATGTTGCTTATCCTCCTCTCCCTAACATAAACTTTTTCTTCATTTACATTGCGTGAGGTTGGTGATTGTTCCTCCTATATATTGGCAAATCATTGAAAGTTATAAGTGTGACAACTACCACCCTTACTTGTCCACCCCTAGTACTCCAACCACTTAAACAAATACTTAATAGAAAACAAATTTAGCTACTCACATGCTAGTTCCCATAATAATTCTCAATAAAAAAATATTTTATTTATAATTATACATAAATATTTACATGTATCTTTCAAAATCTTTCAAATTGGTCTTCCCTCCATGGCCAACGTCTCTAACTTAAATATCTACATCTAAACATAAGAACATTATATATATATATATATATATATATATATATATATATATATATATATATATATGAAATATTACACCACACACACACACATTCAAAAACAACAAATGAGAGAAATATTTTTTTAATATATATATATAAACCATGATTTTTTTCAAATATATAAATTATATAATTTAACTTGTATGGTATAAATAAAAAATAATTTTTCATTGATTTTTCAATAAATAGGATTCGTTAATTTCTGTTTTTCTTCTAAAAATTATTTTCCTAAATGTTATAATCTATAATCATTTTAAATTAAATTCTCAAATAGTTTATATACACTTTCCTAAGGACCATACACCACATTATTCTTAGTGGATGATAATCATCTTCATTACCACCATATAATATTATTAGAAAAATAAATACTTTTTATAATAAAACATTTTATAATCTGCATTATTTATAACAAATAGAATTTTCTTAAGATATATCTCTAATTTGTAATATATATATATATATATATATATATATATATATATATATATATATATATATATATATATATATATATATATATATATATATATATATATATATATATATATAATTAATTAATTTTAGTATTTAAGTTATATTATTATATATATATATATATATATATATATATAAAATTATAATAGAATGTATATAGCTTTTATATTTTATTAAACTATTATATTTCTACTAAAATTGTTTATATATATCTACATATATATATATGATATTTAAATTTAAAGATTAAATTATTTTTTATTTAAAATTGTTTTTTCTACATAATTAAGTCTTGTATTTTATTGAAATACTACACTTTTCTTATAATTTTTTTTAAATATATAAATTTATATAATTAAAGTATGCATAGTATAAAATAAAATATTATTATATAAAATAAGACATTGGTATATTAGTTTTTAAATAAAATATTAGCATATTAAAATTGTAAAGATAAAAATAAATAAAGAGAAATGAAAATTATTATTATTATTATAGAAATAAAAAATATTATTAACAACATAATATTAGTTTCTATTCAAAGTAGCATGTAATAATGAAAATTTTTATATAATTTCTACAACATATTAATTATTATTATTTTTATAATTATGTTTGGGTTCACTAAGTTCTCTATTCATTGTTTCTTCTTGGTACAAACAACTATATGATAATATCTAGTGACAAGTACATGCTTGGAACATTTATGACAATCAAGAAAATATACTAAACTTTTACTTTTATGAGCACTTATGGAATACAGTAGGAACTAGCAAGTTCCTAAACCATCTTCTTGTTTGAATTTTTCTTCTTCTCCACAAAGACTTTAATAGTGTCTTTCTCTTTCTTTCATATACTTGGGAATGGTATAGAAAGCTCTCTTTCTTCACCTTCAGCATTTCATTTCTCTCCAAAATATGTTGCTTGTCCTCCTCTTCCCATTATCATATTTTTCTAGTTATGTTACCACATATTGGTGATCATTCCTCCTAGAATCCTGGGGAATGATGGTAAGTTATAACCATGACAACGACCACTTTTACTAATTGTCTACTGTGATTCAACCCACTTGGACAACAAAGTAGCCTAAAAAAATATTTTATTTATAACTAGATAAGATTAATTACAAATGTCATTCAAAATGTTTAAACATTTTGTCTTGGTAGCACTACCTACGTCTCTAATTAACTATAAACAGTGTGTTTATATATATTTATATAATTTAAATAATATTTATTTAAATGAAAAAAATTAATAAGTCGCAACAAAATTTAAAATTTAAAATATTTTTGTAATATACACATGTTTCATTTATATATTGATTTCTGTATTAGAATTATATGTATGTATGTGTTGTACTAATATCCTCTATCAAATATTAGGAAAGTAAGTGATTAACTAAAACTTTTTCATATTTTATTTCTAGAATAAAAAATAACTATGAGAAGAGTTCCGAGATCACTATAATTTTGTTGATTTAACAAGTTTGGTAGTGTGGAAAATGTTTTGAAAAGAAGAACATGTAAGGGAAAGGAAATCTAGGAAAAAGTATGTTTCATTTTCAAATCTCTTAGTATGGAAAAGGGAGCATATATTCTTTCATCCCGAGGTCTTTTGGGAATATTCCAACATCTAGTTTCACTTTGACAAGCATGAGAATTAGTTATTATCTTTGTAATGTTCATTTTATTCTCAGCATTGATGAAGATAAAATTATTCTTGCTAGCAATGGTGCGGTTGATGACCCCCTCATAATACCTTAACTTCATTTTCCCCTCTAACCGTTAAATTTGGAAGTAATAGTTTTTTAATATTATCCTTATTCTCCAAGAGGATCTCCTGCTTTATTCTCGAATGGCTGAGCCAAGATTGAGAATCCTTATACTAGCCTCACTTGAGCCATAGGAGGGGGATTTTACTAGAGTTAGAAGAAAATTTACGGGGAATTTTGGTTTTCGTGTTGTACAAATACTTCTTATACATCAATTACCTAAACATAGACATGATTTCA
Source organism: Pinus albicaulis (assembly GCA_034641835.2). Classification (NCBI taxonomy): domain Eukaryota; kingdom Viridiplantae; phylum Streptophyta; class Pinopsida; order Pinales; family Pinaceae; genus Pinus; species Pinus albicaulis. The sequence goes on along the minus strand of CM076570.1, from coordinate 1,414,582,349 downwards.
ATGGGGCAAAGGCTAGATTTAATCAATAAAATAGAGTAGGGGGAATTTCCTTTAGTCTTGAGTTTTTAAGTGATAAATTTATTTTGGATCATCTCATTCTTTTCCGTGACTCTCTACATGTAATACGTCCCCAAACCTCACATCCATATAAACTAATAGGGGTGACAAGAGTCTCGGAGAGAAACATTTTTTTAATCCAAACCAAACGATTTTTTAACCTAAAATTGTTTTCAAGCTCATAGCAAACTTTCCAACCTCCTATAATATTTTTTTAAATGTTATACATACAGTTGACATGATGGTGATAGGAAATATTCTCCAAGTAATTGTTGTCATAAATGAAATTATCATAGTTGATATTTTTGAATTTAATTGTCATGAACTTGGTCTTCTTGGTACTCATGATAATACAAATCTTGGAGAATTAATCATGGAATATTTTAAGATTCTTTTCGATATAGTCAAGGCTTTTCGCAAGAAGAATGATATCGTTAGCGTAAAGGAGAAGAGTAATGATTATACTAGAGAGTTTGGGTTCATCACACTTTGCAACTTCTAAACACTCTTCTTAACTTGTCAATGTATATGCCAAAAATATTAGGGGATAGGGGACACCCTTTATTAACACTGATATTTCATTTAATCCCCTCATAACAACATTTGGTGGTATTATTCTTTGTAATAAAATTATCGTATAACCTACTTACAACAACCCTAAGCTCGAGAGGAACCATTATTTCATCAATTTTTTGCTATAATGTCTCCTAGAGAACTCTCTCAAAATCTTTTGTAAACTTATGTTAGATATAAGACTTTTGTGATCCATAATGTAGATAAAATGTCTTTTGGATTAATCACATCATTAGGATTAGGTCAACGTTTCGAACCAACTAATGTGGTTCGTCCTCAGGACCTTGTACTGAGGATGAGCCACATTAGTTGGTTCGAAATGTCGACCTAATTCTAATGATGTGATTAATCCGAAAGACATTTTATCAACTTTTGTAAAGTAAACCAAACAACAAAAAATATCAATTTTACTATCACGACACTCATTGGAAATGGTCGTAAGATTGACAAGGTGTTCAATACTTGAGTGATTCCTCCTAAAATGAACTTTCTCTTTAGCTCTTTGACCATGGATTTCAAGCTAGAGACTAATATCCTTTATCAAAATGAGGTCACACACACACACACATATAGTGTGTGTTTTCAATATATAAGTTTATATAAATTATGTGTGTATAGTAGAAATGAGATATTAGCATTAGAAAATTGTAGGTGGGCAATTTTTCAAAAAAAAAGAAAGAGAATTACCAATCACTTTTTTTCCCAAATTTTAAGGTATAAAATTATTTTACCTTAAAATTCACAAATATTTTAGAGAAACTATTTAGAATCACTAGAATTTATATACATTTTAGAATAAAACATTTTATAACTTTCATATTAAGAAATAATAAAAATTTTATCCTTCAAATTTCTTGAAAATTAACATATATAAACCAAATTTAAAGATTAAAAAATTATTTTGATTTACCTATATTTCTTTTCTATATTTACCTTTTATATTTATGGTAATATTACACTCTTATTTTCATTATATCAATTTATAAATATATAAATTTATATACTTTAAAAAAAGTATAACTATAAAATTAACAAATATATACTTCAAAAAAATACATAATAAATAACAACAAAAATTAATGTTTAAATAAATTTATAATACATACATGTTTATTTTATATATCTAATTTTACATTCAATTGAAATACTATTTTTTTACCATTTATATATAGGAAAGTAAAATTTAAAATTTAAAATAAATTTTTAATTTAAATATGCTTGTTTTATATATTTAATTGTTATATTTTCTTGAAATATTACATTTTAATTATAATTATTTTTAAATTTATATAATTTAAATATATATGGTATAAATAAATATAAAAACAAAAAATTGCTTTCTCAACATCCTCTTAAAGTTAATTGAATTTGTACTCATTTGCAAATTTGACATTCACACACAACATTTAGTTAGCCCATACAACCTGATTTTTTTTAAACTTGTAGATTTTAGGCCTTAACGTTTTATTATTTTTTTTCATTAATTACTAACCTCGTTTAACTTCTTGTTATTTCATATCTAACTTGAAAGGAATTTCATTAGAATTTTAGAGTCTAGATACATTTAATAATGTCTATGAAAAAATCAAAATAGAGTGTCAATATTTTTCCCCGCATTAGGTTGGTTGAGTAACTTATAAACTCACTGGAAGAACTTACTGGACCTTAAATTGCTATAAGTTATCTTAAATTATATTTTCTTGTTAAATATATAACAATAATAAAATTGGAAGTTTTACGGGAAAGACTCTGGATGTAGTTTTAAACTATCAAACAGTTACATCTGAGTAGGAAACAGAGCAAAGAAACGTAAGAGAAAGAAAATGCTGGAGGCATCTGAGAGAATGAAGAAAGAGGTAAGGCAAGACATTGTGGGGTGTTCTTCAGATGGATTGGGAGTCAGTGGAAGTCCTAAGCCAAGATAACGTTGTGAGTTCCATAATCACTTTCTAAGTTGTTTCTCTGGAAGCACACTAATCCAAGATAAGATTGTGAGTTCGAGGCTGGACTACGAGGTCTTGATGCTTGAGGACATTAGCTAGTAAATCATTTTTTAAGTTGTGAAACTACTAAAGAGATATTGGATGTAATTGTCAATCTCAACCTTGGAAAATGTGGTTTTTTATGAGTGAGTTTCATAATCAAATAAGTAAATATGTATTGTTATATTTCTTAAAACCAACATAGATCTTTAATAGATCTGTATAAATTACTGATCTAATATGACTAGAGAAAATCAAATTTCTTCCGTTACAAACTTCTTAGAGTGCAAAATATAATGTCTTATTTTTCATTGTTTATTGAATTGTTGAATGCTAAATAGAGTATATATAAGGTGAAATATTTTTGTTTCTTCACTTGCAAGATATACAATGTATTATTTTTCATTGTTTATTGTATTTTTGAATGCTAAATAGAGCATATATAAGACCAAATAATTTTTTTAAACAAAAAAACTTGCTTCTTTAGAGTGCAAATACAATGTCTTATTTTTCATTGTTTATTGAATGTTTGAATGTTAAATACAGTATATATAGGGCCAAATATGTTTGTTTCTTCACTTGCAAGCTTCTATACACTTAAAAATACAATGTATTATTTTTCATTGTTTATTGTATTTTTGAATGCTAAATAGAGTATATATAAGACCAAATAATTTTTTTAAACGAAAAAATTTAATTTTTTCGGGATATATACATATACATTTTTATAAATGATATATAATATATACGTAGTTTACATTAAAATAATTTACATCACATCTAAATGGAGACATTTTATCATCCAATTTAAAATGGTTTTTTATTATTAATATATTTTTAAGTATATGTCAATATTAATTCATATTAAAATATTTTATTAATAACCCACATTGAATATTTTTTTATATACAACATTAAAATGTTTTATTTTAACAATTTGTTTTCTATATATAGATATATATGAATTTTATATTGACAAAAATTAATTAATATATATCATCAAATAGTTTATTTAAATCTCTTGCTAAAATATTTTATAAAGGTATAAGATCTAAACATCTTCTCATACATTTTTTTACTCCTATTCATTTTTTTTCATTATAGATGACATTATTTTTAGGTTTAGAATATAATTTTAAATTTTTATTTTTATTTTAATGGGAGACGTATAAATTTTTATTTTTATTTTAATGGGGTGTGGACAGACAGGCGGACTTACACAATGCCCTAATATTGCGTTGTGGAGTGAGCCTCTTGGGTCAATAATGGTAGTGATTAGTAGGAAAGCTATGTTGGAATGATGGAAGAGATCTCAAACTATTAAATTCTCTTTAATTGTATTTACCCTACTTTTGTAAAGTTTTTTTTTTTTTTTCTAAATTGGACTAATTCTATTAATAAAACATAGTGTACAGGTCGAAATTTTCCTTTAGAATTGCTATGCTAGCCAATTCTAGAGATAGTATGGGTCAAAAAGACAAGAACCTGACCACCCCAGATGGGGAAACCTGTCTGAAGATTGCTGCCCTCAATGGGGAAACCAACACTATCCAAAAACGACCAAGAGTTTGAAAAATTGTTCAGGAAATACATATAATCAGAGAAATTAAACAAATCTGAGAGAAGAAACCTCTCATTTTTATGGACAAATATCATGCTACGTGTCATGCAGCTGTGGCAGTGGCTCCTAAATGATAAGACGCCTGTATTCTTCTGAAGAGTCATCAACTTTATTCGAATGATGGGCAGCAGGTTCTGGTGTAGTAGCAGTGTGCACCAGTCTAGCTCTTCCCTTTATCCTTTCATCACCCAACCATTTAGGACTCCCACTACCACTACCTTCGCTATTGGAGGAGTGAGTTTCAGGCTTTACTGAAAAAGCTTCAGATTTCTGTGAGAGTTGTGGAGGCACTAGAGTGATTGTGGATTTCCATGGTCTCTTTCTGGAACCTCTCCCTGTAGAACTTGAAGGAACTTCTTGGAAGCTGACGGTGATTGTGGCTATAAGACGGGGTCTATCCATGGAAAAATCATAATGGGACACTACAAAATTTTCTTCAGGAGGCGGGGAGCGTGTGTCGGAGTGAATGGATATGGGAGGTTGAGAGGACTATCCCCTTCCCCTGCCACGCTGACAATGCATCCTATGCCTCCTCGGCATGTTGGAGTAGGAAGAAGCATTGGGGAGGCTAGCGAGTGGAGGCAAGGAGGCAGACTGAGCGCTGGGGTCGGTGCACTGAAGCTGCGAGACAGAGTGATAGAAGGTGTGAATGAGTGAAGGAGCGAGCAAGAGACAACAATGGAGGTCTAAATTCTTCTTTGTGTGCAAACGAGAGCTCGGCTCTGAGACAACAGAAAGAAAAATGTGGCAAGAGGAGAATGACAGAGAAGAAGGATGCGGAGCCATTAAGGAAAGCTCAGAGTGGCGAGCTAGACGAGCATTAAGACTGAGAGAAGAGGCAATTAAGGTGGTATAAGGTGAGAATCTAGCCAGTTTAAATGCTGTCGGACATGCCCCATATGTGGCCATGTGGCTAGGCCATGTGGCAAATGTTGGGCATGCCATCTCCTGCCTACAATCAAACACCCGCATCCGGTGGCATAGCTTCATTTTGCACTAGTTTCATGGATTCCTGAATGAGAGAAGCATCATTGATAATGGCTAGAGGGCCCGAAAGGAGGGTGAGATCATGCTCAACTCCTTTGTTTGCAAGGAGGTTAGCTACCTTATTTGCGGAGCGCCTAACATTCTTGAAGGAGATGGCCCAGTGAGAGCCACTGTTCAATTTTCTCAAACCTTGCAGCAAGACGCCAACTCTTGAAAACCTTGGAGGCAGAGGCTCCCAAGAGAAGATGAGTGGTCGCGTTAACGAGGATTTGAGAGTCTCCTTCCACTTCTAATGCGAAAGAACTGGGCTCCTGAGCCAATAAGAGTCCCTGCAAAAGACCTTCTAGTTCTATAAAATTGTTTGGGTCCCAACCTATTGAGCCAAATTAAACTCCAAGGGGAGTCTGTGCTGAGTCTCTAAATATGCCACCAAAGCTAGCTGCACCTGTATTTCCTTTATAAGCTCCATCAAAATTCATCTTGATCAGTCCCCAAGTAAGGGGAATCCATGAGCTGGGTGAATCTGAATGACTGGGGGGTGCGAGAGCTCAAAGGGATATTGGGAATGGAAAGGTTCCAGTTCACCCTGATGATACTTTCTGGAGGCTGATTTGGGATGTCAGAGTCCTGCCAGTGATGCAATGCCAGAGTTTCTTGTAGGTTGATGCGCAAATTGGTCCATATGGTATCCAAAGGAGTGATTTGATTTTTGAATATTCGCTTGTTCCATTCCTTCTAGACTGACTAGAGTAGAAACTTGAGAAGAAGGATTGAAAGAGTGTTAAGAAGCATTTTGTTGAAAGGTTCATTGGGCCAATTCCTGAGAGTAATAGTAATATCACCTTTAATTCTTCTATATCTTCTACATCTGATGTTTATTTTCTCCCATAGGTTGTTGTCCATCGTGCAAGTATTCATTAAATGAGGGATAGTTTTAGCGTGCTTAGTTGGGACATATTAAGGGACCTATAAATCCCCTATTGAGAAGATTTTCCCATGTGATTATCATTTTCTTGATAAGGAGCCAAATAAAAGTCGAAATCTTGGGCCAGATTCCTGGTCTCCAAATTTGGGTCCAGATCATGTCCTTGGGTTCCTGAGTTGTGAAGAAGAACAAGTGAAAAGATTATTTGGTGGAGAAAGTTCCATGAGGAGTATGGCCCCATCGAAGTATATCCTCCTTTTCTAAGCATCTGATCTTTCTTTTGCTTAATCTTTATCAATCTCCTCGTATGTTTCTTCCTACCAGTTTTCTTTCCATTGTGCAGCTGGGATCCATTGGCGGCAACCCAAGATGGGCATGGGTTTCTAGAAAGTTTTAACCTGGTTATTCACTTGAGCTCAAAGAGTAGCTTTCCACCGTGGTATTTGGAAGAGATCAGCCAATTTGGGAATTTTCTACCATGAATCCTCCCAGAAGTGAGCAGAGTGTCCTGATCTGACCTCCCAGAAAATATTCTCTTGGATGAGGGCTCAATGTTCTTTGGCAACATTCCAAATGAGAGAGCCAGAGTCTACTAAAATGAGTCAAATAAGATCTGTGGGTAGCCTATTTCTACCATATTTTGTAGTCCATCGACAGGCCCAAGGAGTGTGAGGGATGGAGAGCCACATCCATCAAATACATGCTCCCATGATGACATTTTTGTGGTGTGGATCTCTCAACCCCAGTCCTCCATCCTGTTTTGGAGTGCATACAGCTGACCATTTCTCCAAAGCCCATTTCCAATTTTTCCTTGACATGCCCTCGAGGAAGTTGCGTTGCAGATTTTTTATTTATTTAAGAACCCATTTTGGCGTCGCCAAAACAGAAAAGAGGTCCAAGGGCATGGATTGAAGGACTGCTTTGATCAGGACAAGTTTTCTAGCAATGTTAAGAAATCTGTAGGTCCAGGATGAGCGACGAACCTCAAGTTTGTCCAGAAGCTCTTTCCAAGAGGAGTGCTTAATTTTTGAATCAATGAGAGGATCTCCAAGATATTTCTAAGGCAAAGAAGCTATGGAGAAGCTGAGAAGTCTGGCGATGTTGTGTTAAGTTAAGGTTGGAGAATTAAAAAAGAAGATTTGAGATTTTCTAGCATTGATGGTGGTGCTTGAGGCTTCAGAGAAGATATCCAGCAGAGTCTTGAAGGTGCTGGCTTCTGGAACTGAGGGATGACCAATAAACATGTTATCATATACAAACTGTTGATGGGTGGTGGGTTGATTGGCATGGATAGAGATACCCTGAAGGGAGTGGTTAGAGGTTTCATGTTGGATGAGACCTCCTAGCTCTTCTGCCATAAGGAAAAAGAGGAAGGGTGAGAGAGGGTCCCCTCGAAGAATTCCTCGGGAGGGGGTGAACGGGGGAGAGGGAGCCCCATTGATAATAATAGAATAGAAAGGGGAAGATATGAGATTCATGATCTAGCGAGTCCAGGTTGGGAAGAATCTAAAGTCCAAGAGCATCTAGTTGATGTATTCCCAACGTAATTTATCAAAATCTTTGGATAGATCTATTTTTAAGAGCATACCTGCTTTCTTTATATGCTTCAAGGAGTGAATCACTTCATGAGTGAGAATGATCCTATTGAGGATTTGTCATCCTTCCACATAGCCTGTCTGTTCTGGGGAGATGAGAAAAGAGAGAATGGGTTTGAGCCTATTTGCGATGATTTTTGAGATCATCTTGTAGATGATGTTGCACAAAGTGATTGGTATGTACTTGTATGGAGTGATAGAGTGCTCTTTTTAGGGGATGAGGGCTAGAATGGTTGCATTGAGAGATGGGAGAATCCAATGCATACTTTTGGAATCCTCTACTAAGTCCCCTATTTAATATGTCAATGATTTAGAGAGAAGAGGAGTTACAACATCAACAACAGGCATAACAGTATGACATGATTCTCTAATAGGAAGCCTGAGAGATGGGGAGGGATGTATACCCTCACCCTATTACAGCAGATACCAAGGGGATCCTTAGCCAGGTAGGCCTCCTCAAGTTCTATGAGGAGGCTACTTCCCTAAAGGCCCATAGAGTGTTTTTGAGATATCTTATCCGCAAGTAGAATGCCCACTGACAGGCTTTCCAGGTTGGTCCTGACCAGTGGTACGCACCCATTGAGGAGGATATTTATTTTATTACAGGACTATCGAGGAGAGAGGTGGATTTTCCCTCATTCCCAGACGTGCTAGCTGGTTGTGTAGCAGGGATTCAGTTAGTTTACACCCTGAGATACATTGGAGCACATCTCCTATCTCCTTCAGAGTTTCAGGTGCCTAGAGGTCAGTTACGTATAGGTGCATTTGGTAGATAGAATGTGCACTGCCTCTCACTTATCATTTCTACTATTTTGCACAACACCAGTGACAGGCAATGGATTAGTTGCTCGCTTTTATATTATGTTGATTCTTTAGTACAACAGCCACGACTTGTGAGGTGGTCTACCATTTTTTTGTGGCAGTTTTGTATGGCCTTAGATAGATGTCGTGCTCATGTACAAGGGAGGGTCAACTTCCCTTTTGCTTCAGAGTTGTTTCCTTTATTTTTTGAGAGGTTTCTAGAGATGAGACCTAGTTTTTTTTGACAGCTTCATAGGTCGATGTTCGAGGCCCGGATGCACATGTGGGGGAAGATGATGCCCAAGAGGGGAGACAATATGTTTCCAGCCAAGATATCGCATGATGCACTGGACTTACTAGCGAGTGTTGACGGGCTACATCCCTTCATTATGGACCCATGTCCTCATGTTGGATTACATTGGCGAGGGTGTCCCAACATCCTCTTCACAGATGATGAGTTGCCAGATGATAGATGTAATATGACTGTTTTAATTATATTTATGCTAACATGTTATTTAACTTGTTTTTATTAAATTGTGTAATGAAATTGTCTAATTATTGTTCATACTTTTATATATTTTGCAGACATTGGCTCTTTTGATGGCGAGGAGATGCCGGATCCACCACATGATCCAGGTGGGGATCCTAATGACGATCGGGACATGGTCGATGTCGAGAATGATCATGATTAGGATGAGGCTAGTGAAGCAGAGAGACATGCTCCTATTGGTGCACTAGTACCACCTTTTTCTAGGCATGGTTGACCTGAGACTAGATATAGGATGGAGTTGGGAAACCAACTCAGTGCATTGATTGTTGAGGCAGGCATCAGGCCCGCTCATTACAGAGACATACAGGCCGACGATAAGCTGTTACAGATGTGGAGAGGCATGTTGCATGACATGTATAGCCTGATGTGGCATGTCGTAGGAGCTATGACAGCTGTTACGCGACTGAGGAGGATTGTCCATAACTATAGGCGTAGTCAAGTCGCAACATGTGATGGAAAGTCTGCAAGCAGCGACTCATCATCTCATGATCGTTCTCCTCATGCCATTTCTGATGAGCATGAGGCTCCACTAGCAACATCTAGCACTCATCATGGAAATGAGACTGGACCATTGGCCACGTCTAGTCAGCAGCCTGCAGCATCCATCAGTACTATTCATGATCATCAGTAGGCTGGACCATCAACCGTTGAGGCTGCACTATTCACTAAGCAGGCCTCCAATACTAATGCTTATATTGATGTTGTACTGCCACCAACTGATGCATCCATCAGTACTAGTGATCATGATCATGAGCCGTCTCGACTATCGATCGTCGAACCTGCACCCTTTACTGAGCAGGCCTCCACTTGTACTGTTATTGATGTTGTTATACTACCACAAGCTGATCCATGACATTTATATTATAGTTGTATATTTTTAACATTATTCAGTTATATATATATATGGTCCATGTATTTTATGTTCATGTTGTAGATGTACTTAATTTACATGTTGGTGATCATCATGATTGGTGCATATTGTTAGGTCATGTTAGATATGTTCATTTAATGTTTAGCTTGCAGATAGATGTGTATATGTGATAGCATGATTTATTTGACATGAGATGTGTATTTGATGTTTTAGTTGTGATGATGTTAATATATAATGTTAATTTGATGTTTGAATGTGTTTTTTAGTCGAATATGATGTTTGTATGATGGCTATCATTATCATGAAGATGTTTATTAATTAATTTAATATTAAATGACCATGATATTTATTAAATATTATGTCGTGATTGTAGTTTTAATTTTAATTTTAATTTTATGTAAAATTGTATTTGTATTTGCACTAATTGTAATTTTAACTGTAATTTTATGTAAAATATTTAATGTAAAATTTTAATTGTAATTGTAATATTTAATTTATTCTGAAATGATTTTAATTGTATAAATGAAAAATTGTAAAATTGTAATCGTATGTAAAATTCTAAAATTTTAATTGTATTTGTAAATGTAATTTTAATTGAATTGTATGTAAAATATTTGTAAAATTGTAATTTTAATTGTAAATGTAATTCTATGTAAAATTATAAATGTAACTGTATGTAAAATTAAAATTCTAATTCTAATTCTAATCGTAATTCATGTATGTGAAATTAATGTAAAATTGTAATTGTAATTCTAATTCTAATTCTAATTCTAATTTTAATTCTAGTTGTATGTAAAATATTTGTAAAATTTTAATGCTATTAATGTGAAAATTTTAATTGTATTAATGTGAAATTATTTTATTAAAATATTTAAATTTGTAAATATGCAAATAATTGTAAAATAACAAATCTAGAATAATACGAATTTTTGTAACATAATAAAGTTTATAAAATAATGAAAATATATTCATGTAATTTAGAATTATCATTCTTTTATTATGATCTTACATACAAAAAAAAAACTTTATACGGTCTGGTGCGCTTATCATCATGACACACACCAGTGTGTCGTATTACAAAGATGCATCAGTGCTTCACAATTGTTCCACACCAGTCACGAATAAACGCCAATAAAAAAAAACGCAACTCTTTTTTCTTTAAGTGAAAAAAAGCGGAAATTTGAAAAATGGGCAGAAAAATCTTTTCAAATATCTATTTTCATAAAATAATTCTTTAAATAATAAAAACTTTTCATTATTTGACTACTTTTGCTAAAAATTTTAGCCAGATATTTGCAGCAGATAGACCTGGAGGAAGAGAGCATAAGGGCATTGTGGAGCAGTAAAATACGTTCGAATAAAAGTATTCAGACAATCAGAAACCAAACCTCTGGTGATTCAGACCCTGTATCATAGAATTTCAAACCATCTCATGATTAAATTTGATTATTTTTTTAACTTTTTTCTACCCTAAACCCTTCATTTTTTTTGTTTTTGTCCTTTATTCTCTGTGTTTTTGTGATTTCAGAATTAGGGTTGTTCATTTTAGATTGACGTCCAACCCACGGGACAACTTGCATAGTCGAATCCCAATCCATTCGGCCATTGCGTGATTTTTTGGAAAAAAATGGATTTTTCTTTATCGGTGCGCCCTGCGTACCCTACTGCACCGATGCGTTGTATTTTACAGCACACCGCACAAGTACTATGTAATAAAATATTTAAAACAAATTTTTTAAATCCATGCACCATATCAGAAATAGGGCACCGGTGCTCGATTTAATGAGGATAGCACCGTACCGTGTATTACACTATTTTTGTAATGCGTTTATAATACTCCACGCATCGTATGGTCTATTACTCTATTTTTCTAGTGAGTTTATAATCCTGAATGCATCGTACAGTTTATTATACTATTTTGTAGTGCGTTTTTAATATCTCCACAAACCGGCTATGGTGCGTACCTCATGAAAGGCGCACCGATGTCTTGAGATTTATTTTCTACCTAAAAAGTTGAGAATTAATTTATAAATATATTAATGAATGGTATGGTACAGGTTTCAGACTTATAAAGAAATGATTGACAGGAGATCAATTAATAAAAATACTGATAGCACATCAAGAATAGCAGAAAAGGAAATTTCTTTGTAAATTATTTATAAAAAATATTATTTTTGAGCTATATGTAAGCTTAAATAATATGTATTTTTTATTGTGTATCATATACAGCCACAAAATGATGAAGCTCAATATGATTGTTTTTTATCTAGGACTAGAAGAGCGTAAAAGTTTAATGGAAAAAGTGCAAAAGGATGAATGAAGTGAATGAAAAAATACTATCGATCCAATATCAGTTTTTTTTTTTTAATTATCATTAATAATATACATAAAATTATTAGATAACATGTGTCAAATAGTCTACTAATTCACATCTGTTTAATATTCTATAGGAACCAACAACTCAGAAGGGGAATGTTGTTCTCAGAAAAGGAAAAAAATAGAACATAAAAATGAAAATTAATTGCTCCATAGCTCATCTGGAGTGGTGCTCGAAGTTAAAGAAAGAGGGGAAAACTTTTACAAAATTTCGAGGGATCTAGTGGAATAAATGTATAGACGTTCTTTCCACTTACAATACAAAAATAAATCGAATGGTTCCAAGAACCAAAATTTATCTAAAATACAGGAAGAGTTTCCAAAGAATTGGTCAATGACACATGTCAGAATTTTAATAGCAAAAATGTACAACAAAAGAAAAGAAGGAATGAAAAAGTAATATTCCTTTAAATGTTTGTCTAGAATTATTTATAAATATCACTTTTGTTATATTTACTTTTCATATATCAATATAAAAATTAAATATTTTATTGTCATGTTACATTTTCAGGAAGATTATGAAAATCTTAAAACATGAACGATCTGATATCAGAAATATGCCAGTAGGAATGTCGAAAAAGGTGTACAAGGAAATGGTAAAATAAATGGAAAAAATTGCATCGCAGTGGGAGCCATCTCAACAACAACGTGCTTCAAATGTAATATGTAATCATTGAATTTTTCAATCATTAGGTACAATTAACAAACAATTTATCATTAAATATTAATTTTCAAGAATTTTCTTGCAGAAAATAAAAGAAAATGGAACCTATTTAACACATAAAACAGAGCGACAAGGAAGAAAAGGGTTGATCTCTAAGTTTGTGAGTAATTGCTACTTCCATATAACAACATAACTAGATTTCATTTTTGTATTTTTTAAGTTGTTTTACAAAAATCATCATTGAATGTCTTCAAACAGGTGCTAACATACAAAGAAGAACCATCAGACGAATTGATTGAAATTAGGTTAAATATGAGTTGTGACTATATGTCAGCATATCAAAATTTAATTGTGGAATTTGTAAGTATCTATCAATATTGTTTTACTTAGCTCCATCTATAATTAATAGAAAAAAAACTTATTTTATATTAAATATATGATTTGTTATGGGGTACCAAACTCGCAGGAAGCAAAGTATGGAATTGCACCAACAAATGAAATTTTGAAAGATGGCATGGTACATGGTTTTGAAAGAATGTGTATAGTTTATGAGTCAAATGTTGCTTTGGTATGTCATTTTTCTTTTCGATTTAAATTGATGTATATTATTTAATATTGCAATTTTCATTATTCTCACCAATGTATATACACTCATTTCATTTTATTTTTATGTTTGTAGATGGAAGGTTAAGACAGGGATAATTTTAAGGATGGAAAATTATCTTGAAGTTTAAAAAATTGGCGAATCTCACTAGTCCCTAATATGCAAACTATAAAATGTTTATTGATGTATTTGAAAAATTATTCAAATTTATAATGATATTATATATATTGTCTATATAATGTTGACGATTTTTAACATAAAATTATTTTATATTGTAAAATTTGGGCGAATCTTTCTTATAAAAAAATGGAAATTGGCGAATCTTTTTTTTGGAAAAACTATGGAAAATTAGCCCACCTGCGAATATTAGCCCCTAAAATTTTCCATGGGTTAAGAAGAAGAAAACAATCAACGTTGTGAACAAAAAATTCCTGAAAATAACCCATGTCATGGAAGTAGCTCTAGCAGTGACAATAGTTGAAGCAAAGAATGATGATCACTATGTTTGGATATCAAAGTAAGGCGTTTTATTTTTTGAAATATGTTTGTGAAATCAAACATTTTGTTTAATGTAATGGACATAGTGTCCCAATTAAAAGACAATGGGATATGAATAACTGTCCCATTTTGTATGATAAAGACTATCTTATATATATATATATATATATATATAATCAAAAAAAAAAATTCAATTTATTCTATTGCGTTCTCCATTGTCGTTCTCAAATGCAGTAATAAAAATTTAGTTCATATGAATATTGTTATAGGATATATATGTGTCGAATTTTGATTAATAATGAATTTCAAAAAACCATAATAATTATGATATGATATAACAAATTAATCCAAACAAGACATTCAAATGCATTAATAAAAATGTAATTAATATGAATATTATTATAATATGTGTCCACTTTTGATGAATAATGAATTTAAAACAATCACAATAATTGGACTGTCATAGGTCGATGTTTCTAAAAGAAAAAAAATGAGAACCGGTGTGTGTCAGTAACTGTCGACTGGTGCATTTATGTGTCTATACGCACCAATGCCGTTGTACGATCTATGGGCACTGCACAAATACCAACACTAGTTATAAATATCGGTGTGTTTGTGTGATACTACGTACCATGGAGTTTATGTATCTATAAGAACCGGTGCATTTTTATGATATATAGGCACCGAACGGATACCGATACCAATTATAAATCTTGGTGCCTTTCTTTGATATGACGCACCGGTGCATCGTAAAGGTATACACACCAGTGCGTTAATACAACCTATGGGCACCACACAAATCCCAAGAAGAATTAGAATGGCCCCGTGCATTGTATGACCAACACTATGCCTAGTGCGGTTTTACACCTAAATTTCCCATGCGTTTGTTCAACTGAGATAGCCTTGGGGCATCGTATTCATGTACGCACCAGTGCTTTGAATCAAGAGTATGGCACCAATGAAAAAACATCCGTAATAACCTCTGGCTGCCCATTTTTTTAATTTTTGTTGAATTTCCGTTAAAAGCTCCATCAAAACCTCCGTAACCATAAACAGATGTTGTAGAAAATGTTTTTTTGACAATTTTGCCCAATTTTATAACACTAAAAACCTCCTTTATAAACTCTGATAGAGGGTCTTTTCCTTGTAGTGCCCAGACCTCCATTTTAATGTGTTCCCAAAATTAGTGGAAAAAATTGGAGGTGAAGCCATCAGAACCAGGAGCCTTGCCATATTTGAGCTGAGCCATTACTTGTTCCACCTCTTGGAGGGAGATAGGTTTGAGTAACATCTGATTGTGGTCCTCAGTTATGAGCATGGGGATGTGCTATTTAATATTGTTAATTTCTTGCTACCTACATCCCAGAGGCCCCTGAAGGATATGCTTCAAATGAATAAGGAGTTATTTTTCTATGTCTTCATGTTCCTCTAGCCGATCCTCTTGACTATTGTTGAGAAGGGAAATTCAGTTATGCATTCGTCACTAGATGGTGGAGCGATGGAAGAATTTAGTATTCTTCTTCGCTTCTTTGAGCCAACAGATCCTTAACTTCTGATTCCATAGAATTTCCTCTTGCATTCCTCTCTCATCCAATTTGGTAAGGAGGATCTTTTCCTGGGAATCTAGTGAATCTGATTTTCCCTCTTTGATGATGTGTAGCTATAAATCAGACATTTTCTACTCCAGTTCCTTTTGATGCTAGAAGATGTTCCCAAAGGTGGATTGATTCCATTTCTTGAGCGTATACTTAAGATTTATGAGTTTTTTTTTTTTTTTTTTTTTATTGAAACATTTTGTAGCCATCAGGTGGTTTAAATCTGCTCCAACAAGTGATATCCAAATCTTTGAAGTCCGGGTGAGAAAACCAGAAGGGTTCAAACCGGAATGGTCGATTTTTAGCTTCTCCTCGACATGACCACTACAAGAGAATGGACCAGTGATCTGAACCAACCAAAGGAAGTCTTGAGCAGTGGATGTTGCCTCCCAAATGAATTGCGTTGTCTGAGGTGAGGATGTGGTCTAATCTTGAGGCTATCCGTTGTGAGCTTGATCTTTTTATGTTCCAAGTGTGCATCCCATTGGAGAAGGGAATATCAATCATCTAGTTTATTTGAATGAATTATTTGAAGCTAATACTTTCCATCTCAAGCCTAGATCTGCCTTCTTCTTTTTTATCGAGCTTAGTGATCATGTTGAATTCACTACCAACAATCCAAAGTGGATGGCGTCTAGTGGAATTGAGGATGTCCAAGGTGTCGAGCAGGGCTAATTTCTGAAGAGGTTCTCGAGGGAAGTACACATTAGTGAGATGACCATGGATGTTGGAGCCTATTAAGTGGAACGATGATTGAATGAAATTATGAGATGTGTGAATGTCAAAGAGGGAGATGATCCATGGATCCCAAGCTATCGCTAAGCTACCCAAGGTGCCTGATGCATCAACAACTATGGTACTACATCCATACCATATCTTGGTGATAATGGAGTCGAGGGTAGCACCAGTACATTTAATTTCCTGCATAAATAATACAGATGGTCTTTCTTGATGAATCATGTTCTTGATCATTCAGTGCTTGGCGGGGCTGTTGAGCCCTCGAATGTTCCATGAGGTGAGCTTCATTAAGAACTATTGGAGATTTTCCAGAAGAACTTGGTCAACTTGGGATATTTCCCAGATTTGACAAGGATTTCTCCTACAATTATTTTTCTTTGCAGACCTATTCTTCACCCTCTTTTCTTTGACTTTTTGATTATATTTTTTCCATCCCAAGGGCTCCCTGGTTGAATACCCAAGGATTGGCGTTGTTGTGCCCGAAAGAGTACTACTTATAGGATTCCAATATACTAGGCGGGTCTCCTGTCATACTCCTTTTGTTTACTTTCCATCTCCAAATCTAATATGTATAGATCTCCTAGATCAATACACTCTAGTTCTTCATCCATGTGAGTAGGATAATTTATTTCTGTTGTAGATTCTTCTTTCTGAGGAGCCATTTGAAAATTTCCATCGATCTCCATATGATTGGGATTCCAGATGACTGCGACCTTGTCTTTACTGGGCTGAGGGCTGGAACCGTATGGATCAGAGTGAGGGAGAGGGGGGGTTGGGATGATCAGAGGAGTGATGGAGGGGCCAGGAATGGAAGATTTGGTCATATTAGATGAGGTGTGTGAGGATTCTCCTTCTAAGATTAGTTTATTAGCAAGGATATTGAAGTTGTTACTGGAGGGATGAGTGGGGGGAACATTGGGGATGGCATTAGTTTTCTTAGTGTGCTTTCTACAGCTGGGAACTTTGGTAAAGCCATCAGCGTCAGTATTTTTAGGGCTAAGGGTAAGTTTAGGAGGCTGGCTTAAGCGGAAATCCCTGAATAGATGGCCATTTTTATGGCATTTTCGGCATCGAAAAGGGACATGCTCATAATCTATGGTTTGAAGCCATTCAAAATCATCATGAAAGAGACTTACTAAATATGTTAGGTCTTTAGCTAGGTGCATGTGTACACAGATCCTTGCATGAGGCGTGTATCTTATGAGTTTGGTTTCTTCAACTATCTTGATGAACACTCCCATTCCATTTCCAATATCTTTTAGCGATTACTCGTCCCAGCATTCCAATGGAAATGAATATATTTTGATCCATATTAGTGCCCAGTTGAAGTCCTCCTTTTCTGGATTGAATATTTCAACCTAATCTCTGAGATATAAGCTTGTTGAGCTAAAGAAACGAGGACCACCATCTAATATCTGATTTATGTCCTTGATACAGTTGAAAATGACATTGAAGAAGCCCTTTGGTCCCAACTGAAGAGTGACATGTCCCTTTGGTTTCCATTATGAGGCGATCCAAACTTGGAGAGCTTTCTCTATAGGCCAAAAGCCTATAAATTTTCCAATAGGGCATGGTATTTCATGTACTAGATCTTTTCATTGACGCGATGACTTGGAAAGTCAATTTTTAGCTTGTCGTCGGCTATTGGAAATCATGTGGCAGAGTATGCTTTTCTCTTCTCCATAGATGCATTGTGACTCTTCGTTTTGTCAGTATGCTCAAGGTTTGGATCGACCCATGTCCTTGCAGAGTCAGAGGATGGGATCTGATCATTCAAAGCCGTATTGGTGGTGTCAGAATGGGAGTTTTCAGGAGGGGGAGGTATACTCGCCCCTCCCATTGGGGCTGCAATTAACGAAGAGCAAAGTCAGGTTGTGAGGGACTGTTGTAAGGATTGTGTTGTGCCACTATGAGAGTGAAGGAGAACCCTGATGGCTCCCATTTCAGGGTTGCAAAAACCCTAGGATTCCATAGGGGAGGCTTCGGCCCAAAGCATCGTTGTCCTTAGTTTCGTGTGTAAAGGTATCGTCAATATTATAGTGAATTTTTAATGTAGGATCATACAAATGTTATGTAAAGGTTTTACATGTATAAATATTTGGAAGATTCAAGAAATTGCACTTGTGTGTAATGATGATCTGTAAGTCACAAAAAATGTCATAATAATATAATTAAAATACTCAAATTTTACAGTATTACAATTTTATTAAAATTGAAGATTTGTAGATTTAATGGTAGTTATTGCATCTATGGAAAAGGAAATTATGCAGAAAAGTAGAGAAAAAAATAATAATCTCACACAAACACATAAGACATAAGATATTCACTCTGAGATACCCTTTTGGAAGAAAACCCAGCTCGAAGTTAAAGCCACTTCACTCTCTTTCTTTGTTTTCGAATATGGTTGTAGTTAAAAAGAAGTAATGTGTGTAGCTTGTGGGCTGCTACAGTTCACAAATCCTCTATGTGTTTTCTACCTCCTATCTCTCTGAGCTATATTTACTCAACTATGGAAAAACATTCTCATGAAATAATGTAATGTCTCTTCCTCCTTGTGGCTCAATTGTAACATAGTGAGATAACCTACTATTGGTAAATTTTGATAACATCAACTCTTAAGTAGAGTTATAATATAGACTCTTATATATTATTCTACATAATAATCACGTGGCTAACACATTTTCCATGAACAATGGGGTTAATGCGGCATCTTCTCAAACTATAGGTGTGAAAACATGAAGGTGGAAACTCTGATTGATGTGATTCTCATGTCGTTGGAAAGATATTTATGTGTATAATAGCATGAAATGGTGTGAACCAAAGAGGTTGTTTTATACCACCAAAAAAATCCATTCGATTCCTCAAAAATCTCTCGGAAGGTTTTCAAACCTCGATTTCCAAATTGGCTCTCGCTGGTAAAAATGGTCACCTCAGTGGATTCCTCCACTTTTTCCACTCTGAATGCATCAATATGGATGAAAAAAATATAATAATACAAATGGATCAATTTAACATCATAACTACATTCTAGGATATAACTCACGAACCACACAAACCTCAAAGGTACCTCAAAGAAAAAAAATGAAACCCTTAGTCGTATGGCTTAACCAGTTTGGAGACTGTTAAAATATATTCATCATAATGTAGACATCTTGCAGAAATACGTGAGGGTTTACCAACTCTAAATGAAATAAAGAGAAACAATTAAATACAATAGAAGAAATGCAGTTTTTTAATTATTCCTAGGTGGAAACAAAATGCAAGATATTCATTGTGCACAAGGAAATAATAACTTGATAATCACACTTGTAATTAAATTTAACCATACTATAAGTACATAACATAAAGAAATAAATAAGTTTATTCTTCAATGGAATTCACAGGTTTCTTGGTGACCAGTTTGGTCCTTGGTCGATTGGGACTAACCATCAACCTTGGGACCTATCTAGGATTCAACCCAACCCAATATTAGATCCTAGGGTGAGTAATAGGAAAAGACCCCGTATACCCTATGAAGAAAAAAACCATAGGAATGAATTATTAAAAATTTTGAACATAAATAAACCAGGGAGGGGAGAAATCATAGTAAATAGAAACGGTAACAAATCATAGTAAATAGAAATGGTAATTGTACCAAAAATTAAAGTAAAACTAGAAAAATAAAAATATACTTTTTTGTAACGTGTTCAAAATGATTATAGATAATTTATTAATAATAGAGAACAAGAACAGAAACCAATATCCATTTGTGCAACCGTTGCCTGTGAATAACAAAATAATAATACATATTCCATATATTAACAATTGTAGTTTGGAAATAAATGTAACTTGATGAAGTTCATTGTGCCAATCCAAGTTATTCACATACATAGAACAATAGACCATGCAACAACTAGACCAATATCCACAAGTCACAATAAACCATTTCGTAAATGTCGAATATCAAACATAAGAAAATAGCAACACATTACAACCACTTGGGCATTCCATGTACCATATGTCTCTTCCATTAATAAAAAACCTAAGATAATTACTATAGGAACAAAACACAAAAACCAAAATGGATTTAATGTATATTTTTTTTAGAACTTGGAAGAATAATACATGTGAAACCGTCAACAGGTCTACCTTGTCACTCTTTTTCCACCAGATCTGATGAGAAACCGAATGAAAATATAGTGGTAGGGTCGAAAGACCAACCTATGTCATAGATAAAAACTGAACTGAAAATAATTTGCAGCTCAAAAGTGAGTACTACACCTGGAGACTGCACTTAAATGAAGAGTACACACTCTACATTCATTAATGGAATGATACAACTATAAGTACATCTCAAAGAATCAGGGAGTTGTAAACAAACTCCTATATCCTAGGAACTAATCCTAACTTAAGGAGCTACGTTACAACAATGTAACCATTTCTCCATTAATATACAAATAATATTAATTATTTCCAACTCTCCCCCTTAATGGAGAAAGGATTACCCTGAATTCCTAACATCCCTCTAAACAATTCAAACTTTATTCTCCCAAGAGGCTTAGTAAAAATATCTGCAATGTTGTCACAAGATTTACAGTATTCAACACATATTTCCTTTGACTAAAGTTTTTCTCGAACAAAATGGAACTGAGTATCGATGTGTTTTGTGTTTTTATGAAATAGTGGATTGTATGCTAGCTTGATAGTGCTTTGGTTGTCATTTTTAAGGGTGGTTTCTTCTTTCTGTTCTTCTCCTGCATCATTGATAAGTCTTCTCAACTAGATAGCTTCACATGTGGCTGCACACAATGCTTGGTACTCAGCTTCAGCTGAAGATAAAGCTACATTACTTTTATTTTTGCTACTCCATGTTATGACCCCGGATCCAATGCTAAATGCATAACCTGTGATAGAGCTTCGATCATCCAGGTTGCCTACCCATTCAGAATATGAAAAACCTGCTAAAGTAACATCAAATGTGTCAGTGTATAGAATACCATATTCACTAGTACCACAAAGATACCTCAACACGCTCTTTGCTGCAACCCAATGACTTTCGAGAGGTTTAGACATGAACTGGCTCAACACACTAACATATTATGCAAAATCTGGTCTAGTTGTAGAAAGATATATCAGACTACCAACTAGTTGTCTATACTTGGTGGCATCCACTTCCTTATTTCCATCGTCACTGTACAACTTCAGATTCTACTGTAGTGGTGTTGCTGCTGACTTACACTGCTCCATCCTGAATCTTTCTAGTAGAATTTTGGCATACTTCCCTTGAGTAAGAAAAGTTTATCCAGAATCTCTCCATACTTCGAGACCCAAACAATAATGGAGATTTTCCAGATATTTCATTTCAAATACTTGTGACATTTGCCATTTTATTTCTTTGATTAGAGTATCTACATTGCCTGTTATAATCATATCATCCACATACAAAGAAATCAAAATAATTTGCCCCTGTTTATTAAACTTGGTATACATATTTGGATCATTCATGCTCCTATGAAAACCATGCTATACAAATAATGAGTCGATCTTCTCATACCATCACCTGGGTGCTTGTTTTAAACCATATAATTCCCTTTTCAATCTACAAACAAGATGTTCCTACCCCTTTTTAACAAACCCTTCAAGCTGAACTAAATAAATTTCTTCTTTCAAATCACCATTCAGAAATGCAGACTTAACATCTAACTGGTGTAGCTTCCACTTATATTTTGTAGTTGAAGATATTAGCATTCTAATCGTATTTAATTTTGCTATAGGAGCAAAGGTTTCATTGAAATATATTCCCTCTTGTTGTGAATAACCCTTTGCTACCAGTCTAGCTTTAAGCTTTTCTATACTCCCATCTGCATTTATTCTAGGTTTATACAACCACTTACAACCTATGGGTGTTTTTCCTTCAGGAAGTTCAACTAAATCCCAAGTATGGTTTCTATTAATTGATTCAATTTATTCATTCATTACAACCCTCCATGCATCAGATTGACTTGCTTCTTTATAATTTATGGGTTCTAAAATGTTTAAAATACTTGTCATTAAAGCATAGTCTTTCAATCTGGTTGGTATTTGAGTCTTCCTACCTAATCTCCTTGGTAAGGGCTTACCTCAAATCTGTCTTTAGACTTCTACAGGCTTGTATTATTGGCTACACCACCTGTTTTTTCTTCTTCTTTCTACTCCTGCTCCTTATCATCCCCGCTGATTTCTTCCATTAATAATGGAATGTGCCAATAATTATCACTGTCATCCTTTCCTTCCTCAACCTGTTCATGAAATACTACATCTCGACTTGTAAATATTTTATAAGTGATAGGATGAAATAATTTATATGCTTTAAACTCAATACCATATCCTACAAAGATACATTTCATGGCTTTAGGATCCAACTTCATTCTATCCACCTTGGGTATATGGGAAAAATATTTTGACCCGAATACTCTTAAATGAATCACTACTGGTTTGAATCCATATAATTCTTCAAAAGGAGTTTTGAAGCCAAGACATTTAGTAGGACTCCTATTCTTTAAATAAACAATAGTGTTGATGGCTTCCGCCCAAAAACCATTTGATAGACCCTTACCTTGAAGCATACTCCTTGCACACTCTATAAGAGTTCTGTTCTTTCGTTCTGCCACTCCATTCTACTGTGGTGTATGAGGCACTATAAACTGTTGAACAATCCCATGATTTCTGCAAAAATTCATGAACTCTCTTAGCCTGTATTCTCCCCCTTTATCCAAGCGGAGAATTTTTATATATTTTCTTGTCTGATTTTCCACCAAAGTTTTAAATTCTTTGAAACAAAGAAAGGTATAACTCTTTTTACTCAAAAAATATATCCAAGAGAATCTAGTGCAATCATCAGTAAACAAAAGAAAATAATATGCACCACCTAGCAACCTAGTCTGAATAGGTCCGCATATGTCTGTATGCACCATCTCTATAATATCTCCTTCCTTTATATTAACATGCAGAGGAAATTCTTCTCCATGCATTTTCCCTAATGCACATCCATCACAATCTAACTGAACACTATGAAAAGTAGGGATTCCATCGACCATAACTTTTCTCTGAAGTAACATGAGGTCTTGCAAATTAAGGTGACCAAATCTCTGGTGCTAGAGTTCTTTGGCTGACAATCCTATTGCAACCATGGCTTGTTGTGGCATGATTTTCACATCTAGTCTGTATAGGCTCCCCACGCACACTCCTGATGCAACAATTTCCATCTTTCTGTCCTTTATGATGCAGTGGGCCTTGAAGAATTCAACTAGCATATCCTGATCAGTTATCATAGATACAGAGATCAAGTTTTTTCTAATCCCAAGCACATACAGAACATTCTTAAGATGTCTAATGTCATCGCTAGGTAACTTTACCGGAATATCACCATACCCTTGTATCTCATATCCTATGTCATCTCCTAAATAAATTTTATATCCACATGAAGTTTCTTCAAGAAATTCAAACCATTCATGCTTACCTGGCATATGTGAGGATGCGCCAGAATCGACATACATATGTAGTCCTCATCTTCCTTAGATGTTGAAAGAGCACAATCAGCTGTAAATAGTCGAATTTCATGACTATGGTCTTCATATTCATCAAAAAAGTATCCTTTGTGCTTTCTCTGCTTATTCCTTGCTTCATCTGTCTGCCTCTTATAACAGTCCCTAATATGGTGGCCAATTTTCCCACAGTAAAAACATTTCTTGTTTGGAAATTTTTTTGCAGAAGTACATATAAATGGTCTCTTTTGAAATGTGCTACCTCCTCTCTATTTCTGTTGTTTCTATGTTCCCTACTGTGGCTGTTGTTGCTGCTGTGGTTGCTTCCCTCTAAATTATCGCCTCTTTTCCATCAGAGCAAGATCATTACTCTGTGGTTCTAAATTCTGCCGCCACTCTCCTTCTTTTAGCAAGATTCCTGTCAATTCTTCAAATGTACGGAGTTTCTTCCTCGCTTCCAATCCTATGATGAACATATGATATTCATCCTTAATTCCGTTCAATGTAATTGTCACTAGATCTAAATCAGACACCTTCTCTCTGACATCTCCCAATCCGTCCTTCAGGTCTTTAACTCTTGCAATGAATCCAATAGCAGATTCATTCTCCTCCATCCTCATCGAAAACAACTTTCCTTTGAGAGACAAGATGAAATTTTATTTTGTGTTTGGTATAGATTCTTGATCGTCATCCAAATCTCAGTGGATGATTTTCCATCTCTAATATGTGGGATAATATTGTCCTTAACAGACATCTTCAATATAAATTTTCCTTTGGTTTCCCTTTTATCCTAGTCTTGTTCCTGTGTAGTTGTTCTTGTTATCAAATTCGGTCTCTGCTCATCGCCTATGACAATCGACCACACATTTTCTCCCTCAAGCAATGTCTGTAGCTTGAACTTCCAATTGGTAAAATTAGACCCATCGAGTTTTCCAGACTCGTTGAGATATGATTCTATGCTATTATTCATACTGGACTAATAAACTTCCAGATCCTCCAATGAATAACTCTAACCAACTAGATAATTACATGCTACACTTAAAAAAAATCAATACATATTAGATCCTAATCACAGATCTGCCACCAACCTGGTCCGATTTTGTGACTGTAACTCACATCCACCACCACCGGGCGAATCGCATGTGCTGAACCTCCAGCAGATATGTCTACAAATCCAATCTACCACAACTGCGCAAATCCGATCTGCCACCACCAGGAAAATCCACAACTCCCATCTGCCACCACTGAACAAATCCACAACTTCGATCTACAACCATTGAGCAACTTCGATCTACCACCATCGGGAAAATCCGATCTACCACCACCAGCTAAATCCACAACTTCAATCTGCCACCACCGGGCAACTTCGCTCTACCACTATCGAGAAAATCTGAACTACCACCACTGAGTAAATCCACAACTTCAGTTTGCCACCACAGGGCAACTTCGATCTACCACCACCGGGCACATCCGATCTACCACCACCGGGAAAATCTACAACTTCAATTTTCCACCACTGGGCAACTTCAATATTCCACCACTGGGCAAATCCAATCTACCACCACCGAGAAAATCTGATGTGCAGAACCTCCACAGAGAGAAATTGGTGCTTTCCCGATGAAAAAAATCCACGCCCAAATAAAAGCAACGCGAGTCGCGCCAATTGCGTGTTTCGGCGCGCTGGTGTGGGTATGCCCCTAACAGTCATGCCAATTGGGAATTTTTGGGACACCTGTTAGCGGAAAAATCACGCCAACCCTCTTCTGCTCAGAGATCAATTAACCATCCGAGACCTAAGAGCACGAAGCTTCCTGTGAGCACAACGCTCCTGTGTACACCATATCCACTAAGGCTCTATATCCACTAGGGCTCTCTATAAAAAATTAGGCTCACCAAATCTGTGCTCTGATACAAAGATAAAAACTGAACTGAAAAGAAGTTGCAGCTCACAGGTGAGTACTACACCTGGAGACTGCACTCAAACAAAGAGTACACACTCTACATTCATTAATGGAACTAATCCTAACTTAAGGAGCTAAGTTACAACAATGTAACCATTTCTCCATTAATATACAAATAATATTAATTATTTCCAACTTTCACCATCTGTCCAAATGTTAGGGGGAATTCTATACCCTCATAAAATAATTATAATAACCTAAGAAATGTGAAATTAAAATCATAACTCTATCATTTACATGTGGTAATCTAGCAGTATGAAGTTAGACCTGCCACAGGAGGGGTCGAGCAACAATTACCTTAGAATCCCTATGAATATATATAATGCATGCAAAGAAAAAGGAAGCGAGTGGTTACGGTAAAATTACTTGTCTCAAGGTTGAAAGAATATGTGGACAAAATTTGTAGCTGAGAAACCCCATGCTATCTCAAATTTGGCTCAACTGAAAACCCTGTGAATGAAATGAAACTTCCATTACCTTAAAACAAAATATATGCAAAGTCTATATAAAAAATAATTGTTGACAGAAAAAAGAGGATATACAGAGAGGTTTTCCTTTTGTAAGGAAATGAGAACAGGATTAGTTGTAAATTCCTTGGAACACGAAGGACCATTAAATCAAGACCACGTTATATAAATGATGAAACGAATCGTAGGTATGCCAATTTAGGGTTGAGGAAATTTTAATGGTACCATGGCAGCTTGGCAAAGAAAATGAGACTAGTTGGCATTCATTTAATTAGGTTGTTTACCATTAACCTTACGTATGAAATAAACATATCGTGGTGGCGTAAAGACTTAACTCTTGTCAATACACATAAACATGTAATCCTTGCTCAATTACTCTTCATTATCATAAAAGTATTTGAATTGAAATTCGTGTAAGGGAATTTAGGATTGATAGAATTAGTAAAATAGGTAATTTATGTATTGGGTGAGCATTTGTTTTTATGGTAATAGAGTTCGTGAAAGAATGTTTTTCTTTTTTAATTTGGGTAAGAATGTTACTAGTGGTATCAACATTGTGTCCTATTTGGCTGACTATGGAATAGCAAAATTTCTAATGTTGCATAGAGTGAACAGGATGGGGAGAGGCGTTTGTAGTAAACTACCAATAAGACCAATCGTGGGAATTTGGATGACACCTACTGTAGAATCTAACCAATAAATATGCATGCAATTACGAGAGGAACCCACAATGCCTATAAATTTTTATTGTAAATGGTTCATTAGCTACTAGTTGGAATGACTAATTTAAGGGGAGAGAGGGCGGAGAGAGGGGAAATAATGGAGAGGAATGTGATAATGGTTTAGCGGGGAGAGGGGCAATAATGGAGAGGAATGTGATAATGGTGTAAGTGGAAAGGAGACCAAAAGGCAAAATATTGAATTACGAGGGGAATATAAATAATTATGCCCACAACATTTGATGGGGAAGAATAGGAAGTTGTTGAGGCATGGATAATTTACATTGAATAAATATTTTTAAATTTATGAGAATGAAAATAATTCAAAGTCTACACTATGCCACTTACAAATAAATTCGACCTTATGGTGTGAATAAATTAAAATCATTCTATGTACTGAGGAGTATGAGGTAGCATGGGAAAACTTTTGGAAAATTTTGAAGGCTAAATAACTAACATAATCGTTCTATGATTGAAAAAATTAAGGAATTTCATGATCTGAGGTTGGGGAAGTTTTTTACAGATGAATTTGTAACCAAGTTTACTTCCCTACTAGGATATGTTCCCTAAATATATGAGGAGAAAGAGAAAGTGTAGTGCTCCATCAGTATCTTACTAGTATTTATGAAATAGAGGATACAATTCCATAACCCAAAATCAATATATGAGGTGATTCGAAAGGCGCGAATTCACTACTTGAAAATGAAGAAGATAGAGAAAACATCAATAAGAAAGGACAAAGAAATTTTTAGAATACCAAGGGCATGAATGTTTCTAACACTAAAAATGAATAAAGGATAGAAAAATATATATTCTAGGAGGAATAAGAAAAAAAAAATTCCAGAGTGAGGCCAGGCAAGCAAAAGTATCAAGCAGACAAGAACATAGCCAATCCTAGAAACATTCTTTACAGTGTTGGGGTTTTGGGGAACCCCACTACTATGAAAATTCCACCCACTATACCAAAACAAAGAAGAGCACTAATATCCAAGAAGCTTCTATAGTGAGAGAAGTGGAAAGAAGTATATTGAGGATTAATGCTTCTTTAGAAGATCACTAGGGGGAATATCAAGCTACGATGATAGAGATATAAGGTAATATAATTAACCATTGTATTTCTATTTTAATAGATCCAAAATATAGCTTAATTTTTTAGCTCATAGGTATTTGAGTTGTACCAGTTGCGAACCAGAAAATTTAAAGACACCTGGTTAGTATAGTTAGCTATTGGGGCTAAAAGCAGAGTAAGTGCCAATGTAGAAAATTTTCATATTGAAATAGGAAGACAACAAATTAAAGTAAACTTAAATATGTTTCTCTTAGGATAGTATGATTGCTTAATTAGAATCGACTTGTTATAAGGAAATTAGTCCTTGTTAATATGCAAGGAAAATACTACTTCTTTCCTCACTAAAGAGGGCATAAGACATGAAATTCAAAGAATTAGGATGCCAATCAAGTTACGATTGATTACAACTACCTAATTAGGAAAATGTATTATAAAAGTATGCTAATTTATCCCATGTAGCTTGGGTATTCCAATGGCCAATATAAAGCAAGAAAAATTGAAAATATACCAATTATTTAATATTTTTTTGATATATTTCTAGAGGAAATACGGAGGTCTCCCTGTAAGTGAGACATCAACTTCAACAAAGAAGTAGTCCCATGTGCGGCTCTAGTGTGAGAATACCCCTATAGTATGAGTATCACCATGCTAACTGAACTCAAGATGCAATTGCAGGAGTTACTTGACAATGATATATTCGCTCAAGTGTGTCACCCTAGGGAGCCCTTGTATTATAACTTAGGAAAAAGGATGGCACATTGTGGCTATGTATTGACTACAATAAACTAAATAAGTTAAATTTCAAGAATAAACATAAGTGTTCAAGAATTTATGACTTGTTTGATGAAGTTAAAAGGGACACCATATTCTATAAAATTCTGAGAGCTACATTTACTACTAACTAGCTGTTAACTACTTAAATGATTTTTAATATTGGTTAATGAAAAGGAGTGAGACAATTAATATTTTTCTAGAAAATTTATTTTCCTTCTTTTTAATTTCGAATAATAAAATTAGTTGTGAAAAGTAGAAGTGAAAAGGCTGATGGTAAATGTTTTCCAGGAACTGAAAATGTGGTTGGAAAATTTGAACAGTTACCTGCTCCTCTGGGGATAAGAGACTCATCCTAGTGAGGAATAGGGGTTTTGTTCATCAGTGAAGGAAGAGTGAAGATTTTTCTTGAGCTAGTAGAGACTAGTGGAAAACACTCAGTAAATTCCTGAAGTTTTTTGGCACTGACTGGACTTGGAGTCCTGAGGTCACAGTAGAAAATCTACTATCAACCCGTACCTCTTTAGGAATGGAGCACAGGGGCAAGCAGAGGACGTTTATCCTCTCTTGAAGGTTGGGTGGACACCAACAGCCAGTTACATTTTCTGGATAAGTGACTGTCTATTTTTTTTATCATTTAGACATGCGAATATTTCTAAGTTTTTATTCATAGGGAACCTGTTATTTAATCCCACGAGAAAGGTTATCATTTTCTTGGAATGTGTCTTATGTTGGAAAATTAGTAAGATAATGTAAATAATTAACTTGGGAAATAGTTACAAGGTTTTGTATTTTACTTCTGTACAATTTATAGACTAAACTTGTGAATGTTACAGATTTGCTGAGGGTATTTTAAAGAAAATATATATCGTAGATGTTTGTCAGGTGTAAAAATTACTAAGACATAATGGGTTAAATAAGCACAAAAGATTTATTATCGATAAGCTGGATAAATAGTATAATGTAGTTCTTAACATGATTTAATATTTTTTCAGTATGGTTTTCGAGGAAAAGTAGTTTTAAATGAAGTCTATGTACAAACAAATTGTGTTTATATTTATTGTGAAAATAAATATGAAAACCAGAATTACAAATGTGGGATGAGTAGTTGGTATAGGGTACGGAGTAAAAATACAACCCGATACACATCACTAGCCCCTATTCATCTCTACACTCAGACTGAAATATAGGCAGTCTTGTCTCCAAGAAAACCCTAAGAATTTTATAACTGGCGGACCATTCTAGTAATCTTTAAAAGAAATAAATTAAACACTAGAAAACTGAGTTTAAGTAATGACAAACACAGTTTATCCAGAAACCAAGTATAATCTCGAAGATTAAGCAAATAAACATGAAAATGAATGAACAGGGATATAAGCTAAAGGCGAAAAAAGACTAATAACGAGATAAACCATTCATATGTCACATACCTCCCATTTGCAAGGAGAAATAACAATAAACCGCACTGTCTAATTCGTAAGGCATGCTATCTATATAAGAAGACTTGAAAAAAAAATGAATTTTAATACAGTAGCTATCTCCATCTTGGAGTAAGTTAAGTACATAGTTTATGTACAGGACAATCGTAATCATAAGAACCATGTAGAAAAAAAATAATATTCACACGGAAATGTTTCGGAATACAATGTATGCGCAAAAACCTATCCATGGTCTAAACCACTGAATGGAAGAACTCTTATTATCATTACAGTAAAACGAACTGCTCCAATACATAAATGTATTACAACCCAGAATAAATAAGTACAGACTGTCATTAAATCCTTAAATTTCACACAGGACGAAAATACCTTAGTTATGAGGAAAAATCCTTCAGTGTATCTATAAGGAGAAGCTAATACATCAGCAAGAAGCCGCAGAGGCCTACCTAGCGACATGAAAAACTTGGGTGCGGAGGACTCCATCACCGAGGCTGAGAATACTGACCTGCAAGCATCAATGCAACAAAGCAGATTTCGTGAGGAAGCATAAGTGCTAAATAGCTAACTATAAAAACCAGATAAGGAAAGACATAGAATGAAAATAGATCAGTGAGAGGTTAACCTAGAAAAGGGGTTCACTCTTCCCTCCTGATTAATGAAATGAATGGCATGATGGCATAGCAGAGAAAGTAACTTAACAAATTAAACCATAGAGTGAAATAAATCCTGATTACAGAGAAAAAAATGAAGAATATTGTTAAAAAAATTGGGAACGGGTTAATTCCTACCTGATTGTGTATTTGAGAAGTGCACAGAAACTTGAAGACATGGCCATGGCAGATTGAAGACCAATACCACGGAGATTCATCACTCTTTGTTGCAGAGATTTTTGTTCACCGTGCAACAACATAGTTGGGTGTTACAATCCTATCAAATCTCGTAAAAACAAGTCGAAATTCATGTCTATCAGTGTAGGGACAAACCCCCAAGGCATGGGAAGCAAGGCTTGCAGATCACCACAAAACTAAACATTAGAGCCAAAGGAGCTTCCCGACAAAGACAAGGAATGAAAATGACTAAGTGAATTAGGGTTGTCACGGATATTCAGGACTTTTGCCACTAGAAATGTGGACCATTGATGCACAAAGAGAGTGACGGTGCATATGTAGCAGAGTATCATTGAAACCCATGCAACATAACTGCAGATATTACAACTGTCAGAAAGAGTAAATTCCAAGTATTATTGGCCTTAAATTTCCATGTTATGCCAGCTATAACGCCAACAGAACTGAGGATATGGTTCATGCATTTAGTTAATGTCAATATACCAGTAGGTTTGGCATCGGTAATAACAAATTATAAAGTGACCTTAAAAGAAGACTTGACCATATAATATTACATTTGATATGTCATATTAAACTATGGTAAAAAGGTTGGTTTCGTAAAGTTAGATGCAACCTTATAATAAGTTAAGGTTAGAACATTTAGTTAATCCTTAGTTCATGAATGTATTATGTGATAGTATATCTTAAGTATTGTAGTGATAATTTAAAATATACATCTAGTTAGTGTATTTATCCTTATGGGGGAAAGTAATTTTATTTTTTTTGTGTGTATATGTTACAAAAATAGAATTATGGTGAAGGTATCATTAGATAAGAATAGAGGAGGAGGATATTTATAGGATAACATTCATAACCTAATATGGTCATTATGATTTTGTTGTCATGCTGTTGTGGCTTACTAATGCACTAACAAAATTTATGAGTTTAATGAACGATATTTTTATTCCCTACCTAGATAAATTTGTTCTCATATTTATTGGTGATATCATTATTTACTCAAGGAATTTAGAGGAGGAGAAGTAACATCTATGGTTGGTATTACATACTTTACGGAACCATCAACTATATGCATAATTTAGAAAATTTGATTTCTAGAAAGATCAGATCGAATACCTGGGACATATAATTTAGTTTTAACAAACAATTGTAGATCCTGGGAAGATTAGCAGCATCTTGTATGGCATGTCCCTAAAAATGTTGTAGACATTTGATCCTTCATTGCCTTCATTGGATATTATCATCTATTCATAGGGCAATTTTCTAAAAGTTCTTATCCTATAATGTCAACACAAAAAAAGGAAGGGCCTTCAAGTGGACCAAAGAATGGCAACACAATTTTGAACAATTGAAACATTTATTGACCTCAACCTCAATGATAAAAATTGAAGACCTAGAAAAAGAGTTTTTCGACTATAGAAATGCATGCTTAGAAGGTGTAGGAGGGGTTTTAATACAAGAGGGAAGAGCAATATATTATGATTCATGTAATCTAAAGGAACATGAACCAAGATACTTAGGCTATGGTTTATAGTTAACTATGGTAGTACATTCTTTGAAGGTATAGTGACACTATCTCTTGGGTAAAAACTTTATTTTAATGACTGACCCTAAAAATATAACAATTTATTTTAAGAAACCTGGTCTTAATGCACATCAAGAAACATGGAACTCCTTTCTGAGAGAAATTGAATTTAATATTAAGAATCTTAAAGGGAAATAGAATCGTGTAGTGGATGCATTAAGTAGGAGGTTTCATTTTGTATATGAAATATTTGATAGTCAAATTGAAATTAAATTTTCGGATCACATAAAAGAAGCTTCCTCAAGGTACCCTCGATATGAATTTGTATGGTAGCAAATGCAACGAGCAAACAGATCTTGAAACCAAAGCAAGTATGGTATAAATAAAGAAATTTTGTTAAATTTTAAAGAAAAAATGTATGTTCCTAACGATTTGACTTTCAAACACTTAATTTTTTATGAGTTCCATAGAAGCCCTGAAGCTACCCATCCCAGATATAAAAAATTATTATAAGAAAAAATTATTTACAGCCTAGAATGAGAAGAGATATTGTAGACTATTTGGTTAAATGTCTGGAGTGTCAGCAATTCAAGGTTGAACAACATGTATCGTGATTAGTCCGTGCATTACCCATTCGGGAATGGAAATGGGATGTCATGACATTAGACTTCATTACAGGTTTTCCTAGATAAAAAAAGGAATAATGAATCAGTTATGGTAGTAGTGGATAAGCTGAGCAAAACAACCCATTTCATTAGAGTAGAGTCTACGTAAAAGGATCTCCAAATTTCTGTCATATTTATGACGGAAATATTTTGATTACATTGGATACCTAGATTAGTCATTTCTAAGATGGATCTAAAATTCTCTTCTGGATTTTGTAATGTTCTTTTTGAGATAGTGTGAACCTGTGTTCAACTTAGGATTTCCTATCTTCCAGAAACTTATACGAGGACTAAACGAGTGAACTAGGTACTTGAGTATCTGCTAATAATGTATGTTATGCAACAACCAACCAAGTGGGAAGAATACCTTCACTTAGTTGAATTTTCATACGCTAATAGTTATCATGACTCATTGAAAATGAGCCCTTTTAATGGGCTATATGGGGGAAAATGTGAAACAACTGCTAATTGGAACAATCCAGAGGATAAGCTAATTATCAGACCTGATATGTTGGCCAAAACGGAGCAAAAAGTGAGGAATGTTAGATGAAATCTAAAATCAACAGAATAAAGTAAAAAGTCCTATACACATAGGACAACAACTTATACATAATTTTAGGTTGGGGACCATGTTTATGTGAGGGTTGAACCTAATAAGAGCACCCTACGATGGGGTGGCTACACAAAATTAGTTCCCCGTTATTGTGGTTCATTCCATATTTTAGAAAAATAAGGATCCATGACATATCACATTGCAATACCTAGTCACATATGAGTTCATAATGTGTTTCATGTGTTGTTTCTAAAAAATTATGTTTATTAACCTTTATATATTATTACCTTGAAGGACGTGCAAATAAGATTCAATGGTAAATTCAGATCTCTTACTATTCATACTTTTAATTTTATATTAATAATCAATATGAACTAATGATCACTATATAGTTGTATAATAGGTCGAACTGCATGGAGATTTTCTCGTAGAGCCTCTACTCATCCTTGATCAGAGAGAAATAATTTTATGGATGCGATCTATCACCGAGATTGTTACACCATATTTTGGTCATCCAACCTCTTATCATTAGATGGACCCAAGTACACCATGTAAGACCAATTTTACCCTAAGTAAAATTGCTTTCACTATGTAAAATAACTTAGTAAACCACATTTATTAGGTTGTTTATGATCTAAACAAGAAACCCCAAAAGGAAATATTAAACAAACCTATATTTGTTTGATTTTCCTCATGGAATAATTAATTAAACCATAATTTAATTATTATTCCTAGTCATGTTTAACCCAAAACAAAGAAATTAATTAGATAAACCGTTATTTATCTTATTATTTTCTAGGAATAATTATTTAAATCTTATTTAGATAATATTCCTTGTTAAATATGACCAAATCACCCACAAATAATTAAATAAATCATTATTTATTTGATTATCATTCAACCACTTCCTTAAAATGATAAATAAATCATTTATTTATTTATTATTTACAAATAAAGAGATTTAACCCAAGTCAAATACCTTTTCCCTCCAACAAATATAATAAAATATTCAATAAAAGGTGGATCTAGATTTGGTTAACATTATTTTAATCATGCACCAAGATCTAGAATGACCCAATATTTTGTTATAAATAGGAGGGTTTTCCCTACCATTCCTCACCTTTTGTTGCCTATTAGATCACTCTAGATCTATACACTTGGTCACATTTTTCTACACTATTTGTTGTGTGATCTCCCTTTGAGTTCTATCTTTGTCTGGGTTTTCTACACCAACAAGAGAGAGAGATTCTAGATCTGAAGTGCTGAGGACTTCCAAGAACCCATCCCATTGAGGAGAATTGGAAACATCTTCTTGTTTTCCTCCCATGTGCCCTTAATACAAAAAATTCTTTCAAAAATTGTTCTTGTCTTGTCTATTGGATATATGGAGCAAACCCTTCTTTTTACTACTTAATGTCTTTCTATGCATAGATCTGGTTTTTTGCAGCTCTTGTCTTGATCAACTAACTGCAGATCTAAAGATATTGGCAGCCACTTTTGATGTTAGGGCTATTAGTTATGCGTAGCTAAAGTGGTCTTTTTTCGTACACTTCGACAAAGGATTCATACTAACAAATGGCGACTCCAAACGGGTTTTAAATTACGACTGCTGTCGTTTTTCATATTCCTGCATATCCAGCTACTTCAGACCCTAGGGTTTCTTTTCAGCTTTTTGTTTTTCCTATTTTTATGTTGTTTTTCTCACACAAAACCCTAAAACATTAAAATTTCTAACTTCCGCGTGTTTCTAGCCCTATTGTGCAGGTGACCGACATCAGCTGCAACTGAGATGGCAACTTTTCTGAAAATCTGCTGCCGAGACACTCGGAGCTTCAGGTCGCACTTTTCAGCCCATAACCTGTGACCTGGACCTCCAGGTCGCACTTTTCAGCCAATTTTCTGCGACCTACACTGAAAACAGGTTAGAACCTGCAACCTGCCAATTTTTCAGCGGTTTTTCTGCAATTTTTATGGGTTTTGCTGAAGCTTCTGTCAGGGTTTTCCAGCCTCCGCCTCCACCTGTTTAGACCTATTTCTGACCTGTTTTTCTCATCTTAGTGGGAACCTAGCCCCCTAGGGCTTTAGTACCCTCCACTTTTTGCGGAAGAGTTTTTAGCTGTTTCAGTCATCTGTTTTTCAGAGTTTCAGCCTTCCCTTTTTCAGATCTGATACCTCCTCCTCAGATCCCTTTAAATCAGCTTTTCATCCTTTCAAATCACCTCTTGTCGTTTTCTTTGGACCTCCCTTTAGGACCTCCTCCCTGTCCTTTCCGCTTTTTGTTGATTTCCTCCTTTTTTCCAGCCACCTTGCCTCTGCCTCTTGGCTGTGATCTGCACCTCTTTTCAGCAGATTTCTCCTTTAGATCCCTGTCCCTTTCAACCCTAGATCTATTGGCCTCTTTTTAGTGTGTTTTGACTAGATTTTTTCCCTCTTTTAGATTAGTTTTGAGAGACCCGCCTTTTTGGGTTGAATCGATGCAATAGTAGCTGTTAATTTTCTGTTATTTCAGCATTATATACTGTTCTCTACAGATTTATTTTCAGTTACGCAGCACACTTTTTATCTTCCTCTCAAAACGAAAAGGGTTTAAAAATTAAAATTAACGCACGCCACACACTCACCCTAAGCGAAGAAGAGCCTGGTTTACACCGCCAGGCAAAGACTTTAAAATCAATTAACATTGCACCTATCTGCCCTTGTTTCGACATTTTAATCACTTGATTCTGCACCTCCTTGCCCTTGTGGTTGTTCTTCTTCCCCTTGTGCCGTGTTTGTGTTGTCATCATTGTGCCCCCACGGCGCACTTCCCGGAGACTTCTTGGCCTTCACCCTCAGTTTCCGGTCGATCGACCTACTCCGTCCCGCCGTCGTCGAGCCAGTCCTCCTTCGAGTTCGCACTCCGACTCCTCTTCTGATTCTTTGGGTTCTCCTTTTCCTTCTGGTTCTCCCCCTGTCACCTTCACTATGTCTAGTCTAGGGCCTAACGCTAGCGATGCTCCTGGCACTAATGCTGGAACTACTACTAGCGGAACCGCCACAGGAACTACCTCGGCCACACCCTTGCTGTTGTACATTGCAGGCCTCAGCCTCCCCGATTTCAATCAGTTGATCAATGACCCTATCCGCCACGATGTTGGTTGGCCTGCTATGCCAACCA
Organism: Pinus albicaulis; assembly: GCA_034641835.2. Classification (NCBI taxonomy): domain Eukaryota; kingdom Viridiplantae; phylum Streptophyta; class Pinopsida; order Pinales; family Pinaceae; genus Pinus; species Pinus albicaulis. Next base: position 1,414,545,242 of record CM076570.1, on the reverse strand, counting down.
AGCTCCCCTCTGACATCCCTAAGTTCGCAGGCCTTGCTGGAGAAGATCCAACCCACCATGTCCGATCTTTCCACATGTGGTGTTCCTCCAACTCCATTAGCGATGATTCCATCCGTCTTCGGTTGTTCCAATGCACGTTTACCGACGAAGCTTCTAAATGGTATGTTGACCAAGCCACCTCTTCCCATACCACCTTTGCAACCATTGCCCAAGCCTTTTTATCTTACTTCCAGCTCCCTCTCTGATACGATACTGGTACGGAGCTTTTGACCTCTTTCAAGCAAACCTCTTCGACCCGCCTTTCCGCTCATGTCCAGGAATGGCGACGAAGACGAAGCTTATGTCGAGCTCCCCCCTTCAAAGATCGGATCTATATGGACTAGTTCCTTCACTCGCTCTTAGCTCCCATTAGAAAATATGTCGCCTCCCATTTCCCTCAAACCGAAGAAGCCGCCCTCCAAATAGCCTTTAAATATGACCTAATCTATGCTCAGTCTGGTTATGTTTATACTGTCCTCCCTGACCTCCCCAGGCCCAGTGGCGCTAATGCCCCAAGGGCATCTCATTCTGCCGACAGTATCGTTGGAGCCCTTTCTCATCCATATGCTCACCCTCCTATGGGCTATGGTCTCCCTCAGGGAGGGGCCAGCACCTCTAGCACTCTTCCCCATCCCGGTAGCATGTATCCAGGATACGGCATGCCTCCTCCTTTTTCCCAACCTCCTGCTTACCTCAATGTTTCCCAACCTAACCATTACCTTTATCTGCAACCTGGTGCACCAGCTCCTCCAGCATATGCGCTTCCATCTCCCTTGCCTCCTCCAAACCCGCAACAGTACCTACAGCCCCCTCCAAGGCAAGTATTTGCACAGCAGGGTGCGACTAATCCCCCTTCTTCTCAAAGAAGGTGGAGAGGCAATCCAAACCAATCTGCCCCTAGTACTCGGGGACCGAATCCTCAAGGTGTTGACCCTAACACTGCTAACCAGCAACAGGGCACTCAGCCCAAGCCAGACAGGCCGCTTCGCACAAATAAGCCGTGTTCGTGTTGCGGTGTTTACAGTCATTACACCCACGATTGTCCCCTCTTACCACAGATGCGGCAGATGTGGGAGTCTCAAGCCACATTGCGCAGACAACATGCCTCCCCTCATGCTCCTCCTAATGTGGCCATTACCCAACCAGTTGTGTTTACTGATCCTTTCCCTCACCAAGGATTCGTGGCTACCCAACCACTTGAAGGATAGGTCGCCACTCAACCTTCCCCTTCTGGTTCCTCCAATTACCAGATCCTTATGATGAACTCTGATCCTCCCCCAACCGTCGACCTTCACCTTCAAACTTGGTCTCGCCAGTACCCCAAGCCTCCTGCTCAGTCTACCCCCAAGTCCCCTTCTTCAGGTTCTACAGAGCCTCTTTCGACATCCAATGGCCCCTTACATATCCCTCAACCCAAATTTGAGGTTCATACCAATATTCCTAAGGGACCATTACGTCGAAATGCTGCTTATGGTCAAGCTGCTCATTCGTATAGCATAGTAGATGATTTGGCGCAATATCCTGCTGCCATTTCCACATTGGAACTCCTCTAGTCGTGCCCTTCCCAAAATAAGGCTCTGCTATCTGCCGTGGGCGTTGTACATCCTGATGATGACCAAATGATTGTTTTCAACGCTCATCAAGCTGAACATCCTCCTCTCCCTGCTTCCGTCGCCTTCCAAATCCCAATCAAAATCTGGAATGCCAACGTTTCTCGGTGTATAATTGATGAGGGGGCATCCACCTGTGTGATTTCCGCTTCGGTTTGGAAGCAACTCGGATCTTCTAACTTGGCCCCTTCCACGTTCACCCTTTGAGCGTGGGACGGCCACGCCTCCCAGCCCATCGGCCTTTTCCGTAATTGTCATATCACCCTTGTCGGTAAGACTGTTTGTGTTGACGTCGAAGTCATCGACGCCCCTCTAGATTACAACATTCTATTGGGGCGAAGCTACAACTATGCCATGTCTGTTGTCCCCTCTGCGGTTTTTCACAGGATGTCTTTTCCTCACAATGGAAAGATAGTCACCATCGACCAGTTGACTTATCATGAGCCAAAGTCTCCGACCTCCCCTGAGACGACCATCTCTTCTGTAGCCAATAAGCAAACCATCGATTCCTTGACCAGTGTCTCCCCCGGCGTCTACAAAGATTCCTCCCTGCTTGGAACTTTTCCTGGTCTCCCCCCTCCTCACATCTCTGATCCCAGCTTATCGAATGTTTGCATGATGCAATCGTCTCGGGCTGCCCTTAAGCGACCCGCTTCGGCTAGTCAGCAACCTCAGACTCAACCTCACCCACCGCAACCCTGGCCTTGCCCTTCGTCTCGCCAAATGCTCCCTCCTCCTTTTCCGGCCCTTCTCCTGTCGCCTCGGTATCCCCAACCCCTTTATCCCCCCCCGGATCGGTTCCCCAAAGCCTTAACCATCTCCGATCTCTCGGAGCCGTCCCTCATGGTCACTTATCCCGCTGGTCGACACCGTTCTTAGCTCCCTCCCGGAGTCTATTCGGTCCCCGTCATGGCCACCCTCTCTCTCCCTAACCTGACCCTGGGTATACCCGTCTGGTACCTTGACCCTCCAGTCGCTACCCCTCCTGGTCACCCCAAACCCTATCTTGCTTTGACACCGGTTCAACTGGTCCCCCTTGCTTCCTCTGTTGCTACCATGCCCTCTACACCTCCCCAGGACCATACTCCTATGATGACAGCTCCAGGAAAGAAAGGCAAAGCTCGCAAGGGGGCATCCAAAGACAAGGCCACCCCGACTGACCCTGCTCCTCCCCCGCCCGCAAAGCCTTATGCCTTGTGTGATGTTGTCAGTCACGCCACCCATACTTGTCCTGAGTTGCCCCGCATTCAACCCATGGTTAAAGTCGTGTTCCCTGAGTCTACGGTCTCCGACCCTTCTCTTCCGTCCTCGTCCGTAACCAAGAACCCAAAAACTATTCGCACTAGCAAACCCTGCGCTTTATGCGGTATCCATGGCCATTACTCCCACCATTTTCCTCACCTGACGCATTACCGCGCCTCTTTAGAAGTAGTCCAAGAGTATGAGGATGAAAAAAATCAATCCGCCTCTCCCATACTCGCGCAGTATGCTTCGGGCTAGCTTGAGGATCCTCCCGCTCCCATCGACATTCCCCCCCCTGATGTTCAGATGACGGAGTCTACTACGACCATTCTTTACCTATCCTCCTCTGTGTGACATTTAGAGCCCAGTCCCCTTGCATCCTCCCCTGTGGCCTCGCTTGACCCCCCTTCAATGACCACCCTTGACCCCCTCGTTTCTACCCATACACGAGATCACTCCACTCGTATCTTTGTTGACCTCCGCAGCCCGAGTCCCCGCCATACCTCCTATAGCCCTCATATACCACCCTCTAGTTTATATATGAGTCATAGCCATCCTGCTCATTGCACTCCCTCCTGCAGTTGCCACTCGATGTCTTCCGTCCACTCACGCTACCGTCATTGTATCTCCTCCCCCCATTTGTTGTCTTGTAACACCTTTCCGCAGGACCTCCCGTCCCTCCCCTTTATCGGTTACGTCGATGGTGCAAGTCGTTACTCCCGGAATCTAGCCTCGGCAAGTTGGGCCATTTTCACCCCCTTGCATGCCCTTGTTCTCTCAAACGAGGTCTGCATTGGTACTGCCACCAACAATCAGGCCGAATATGATGCAGTGCATGGTCTCTTAGCCGATGCCCTCTTTCATCGCATCCTCCATCTGCATGTTCGTTTGGATTCCCTACTTCTTGTCATGCAACTAAATGGTGTTTATCATGTGCATAACCCTGTGCTGTTTAGATGATATTTACGAGTGAAACTCTTGATACGTGAATTTGAAACCATAACTTTCAACCATGTACCTCGAGAACAGAATCACTATGTGGATAGTATTGCAAACCATGTTCTAGATTGGCATTTATCACACGCATTTCATACAAGACAATAACATTCATAATCATTAAAAACGATGCATATCCATAATATGTGTCGCAAAACATGTGTTTAGAGTCCATTTACTCTGATACATATGACATGCTCATAGCATGTTACAAAAAACTCAAAACCGGGGGCACCACTTGCCCCTACATACACACTAGGGGGCACCACATGCCCCACACCTACTCACTATCTGGCGGATCCCGAGCCAATGGCTCTGCCCCTGCAGCCCGTAGATCACGTATGCCTTGACCGACCATCGCCATGCGCCGCATGACACCTCGCCATTCCGAGGGAAGACCAATGCATGCCTCCACGTACTGGTCGTCTAAGTCTTACCACCCACGCTCTGAAACTCCGATCAGCAACGTCTCACATCTACGGCGGATGTCCTCCAGAAGGGCGTCCATATCCTCATTGCGCGCTGCTCTCGACCCACTCGGCCCTGCAGCTCTAGAGGCTGCCGGGCGTCCCATATATCCGGCCGGTTTTACCAGAGCTATATCTGCATACAAAAAGTACATGAATCAGTACCATGTCTACTATTCAATAAATTTAACATTCCCATACAAGAATAGTTACTTATCACTTACCATCGGGGCCCCATACTCGACCAGGTGGAAGTGGTAGGTCCAGATCCCCACAATAACTCATCCCACTATAGGGATAGTCGTCTATGTATAACGGCATCTGATCCTAATGGGCAAAGAACTCAGGTCGAAACACTCGCCTGACCGCCCCTCCTCCTCCTCTGCACAGTAGCCGCCCCCACCGGCGCATCCTGGGCTCTCTTGGGCCCCCATCTGGGAGCTATATACGAGGCCGCAAGGTCAGGATCTTCTCAAAGAAGAAGGCGCACAATAAAGTCCCATACGAGCAATCGTGGTTCACTTTCTGCTTGCAGAGCGACAACTGTCGCTTTAGCGACACCAGCATCATTTGGGCCCACCCATAGTAGGTCCCACTCAACACACTCTCCACAATCATCATCTACCCCCCAGTGATGTGATGGAGCGCCTGGTTGCCCAGGATATGCAGCACTGCTGCGGCCACTGCACGGGTCTCTAATCTCTCTAGGTCCCCGACCGGTATCCGAGTCCCCTTGACTTGGTGACCCGATCGACAATGTCGCTCCACAAACTCCATGATATGATGCCCCCGCGGTAATACTGGCTGCGTGTTTCCCACCATCCCCAGTGGCGGGAGACCCGTCAGGAAATACACATCCTAGACTGTCAGTTCGATCCTGTGCCCCTGCACTACAAAGACCTCATGCTCTGGATCCTAGTAACTGATAATCCGGGCCAACAAAGGCTCTCCCGCTCTCATCAAAGGGTTCTCCAAAAACTTTAGAACCCCAAACCTAGCCAACACATGACGGACACCCTGATCTGCCTGGATCTCTGCCCGTAATGTACCCAGGTCTCTCTCTCTCCAGTTAACCCGTATATCTGCCATATCTGCACAAAAACATCATCTTTGTCAGCATACAGATAGGGAATACCATAACCAAACACAAAAACCCAACTCTTAGCCATAAAACAGCACTAAAACCCCCTCATCTTCCAGGTCGCACTTTTCTGCCCAATTCTGGGACAGGTTGTAGTTTTTTCCCTGAAGCCTACTTCCCAGGTCACACTTTTTGGCCCAAAAAGTGTGACCCGGCCGTAGAGATGAAGGAGGGTCTGTTACTGAGATTTTGGGCCCTAAAATGAACTTTCAATCCATCAAAATGAAAGAGTAAGGTTAGGCCTCTTACCTGCAGCTGACGGATCTCGATTCCAACGGTCGGTTTGTCCGCTACGCTCGCCGCAAGATTTAGGGACTTCTCTCCTCTCTACATTCACCACAGCAACACTAGCAAATGAGTGGATTTGGAGGGAAAACTGCCTTATTAAAAGAGAACCCTTGTTTCTTCTTTCGCTTGCTACGACCATATTGTAGCTCCGTTTGACAAACCGTCTGCACCGTTGGAAAGCTCTCGCCGAGCCCTCAAATGGGTATCTATTAGTTTTTTGTGATTTGATACTTCACCAGGACACATTTTTTCCAAGATGGGTCACTTCACCTCTCCTTAAAATCGCATTTCTTCACTTACAACACTTGTACTTGGGGCACCACTTTGCCTCCTTACTTGTCTTTGTTCGTGTTGATTTTTGTCGTGAGTTACCATCTTGTACTCATGTTTTCATGGTCCCCCATTGGACCTTTACTGTGTGGCAGCACCATCGAGTCGCCCTTGTTTAGAGCATCCAAGTGGAGTCATCATCGCATTCATGGAGTCTATCCCAAGTCCCTTTGTACCCCGCTATAGTCCTCCATCCCTCATTGCTTGGTTTCTCTCTTGTGTCACACATTATGACTTTCTGTCCCACTGTCCCTTATCCCTGATGATATTGTGTTAGTCGCTGCCATGTCATTCATGCCCTTTATTCTCTAGCAAGGGAAGTCGTCCATTCACTACTCAGTCCCCTCCATTCCACCATCATCATTGGTATTAGTCTGTCCGTCGCTCTACTATTTTCTCTCATGCCTTAGTTGAGGATCTCTCATTGCCTCACCTATGGCGGACCTCCTTCTGTCGACATCAGCTCCTTCATTCCAGAAGGCAGGTCTAGAGGGTCGTGTACCTTGGTTCCAGCTTCCACTCTTGTTCGGTACCTCGGATCAGGCAAAGGGATCTCTCATTTCCCTTTGACTTGATTGTTTCTCCACTCCAGCTCCTTTCCGCATGATCGAGATCCATATACTTGATGGTTCAGTGATGCAGCAGCAGCTCTTGGTGATTCCCGGGTGTCTGTGAGATGTCTCAGCCCTCATGAGGGGGTGGCCCTGCAGGTAGCCCCCCACATGCCCAGATGACCTCTTCATTGCAGCCCTCGATGCAGCTCCATATATTTGATGATGTTGGCCTTAGCCACTTGCAGTGCCTCTTTGATTTGCATGTATCAGTCAGATTTTGTGAGCCCTTCCCCGCTTATAGGGGGCATTTGGGTTATATTTGTATCTCATGTACTTAGATATTATTGTATAAGTCCTGGCTGTTATCCCAGGCACAGCATGTATGTGGGATTCTTCATTATATTTTTATCTGGCTCATGATTATGCCGGCTGTACTTTATGGTTCGGTCCCTTGTTTACTGGACACACTATTCTTTTGTACTTTGTCTCGGCGGGCATAGGAATGCCTCCCCCGTCGCCTTTAGCACAGGTACCCTCTCATAAAAAGAGACTTGTTGCACCTGTAAGTCTCGTCTCCTCAAGGTCTAGTTCTTCAACACCTTAGTCTACCTCACATTTCTCTCTCTGACTTCCCTCTTGATGTCTGGTGATTGAGTTCTTACAACGTACTTCGGTCATACAATTTGCTCCTAACACTCGCACGCTGGGGGGCAATCTGTTACACCATTTTTTGGTCATCTAACCTCTTATCATTAGATGGACCCAAGTACACCATGTAAGACAAATTTTACCCTAAGTAAAATTGCTTTCACTATGTAAAATAACTTAATAAACCACATTTATTAGGTTGTTTATGGTCTAAACAGGAAACCCTAAAAGGAAATATTAAACAAACCTATATTTGTTTGATTTTCCTCATGGAATAATTAATTAAACCATAATTTAATTATTATTCCTAGTCATGTTTAACCCAAAACAAAGATATTAATTAGATAAACCTTTATTTATCTTATTATTTTCTAGGAATAATTATTTAAATCTTATTTAGATAATATTCCTTGTTAAATATGACCAAATCACCCACAAATAATTAAATAAATCATTATTTATTTGATTATCATTCAACCACTTCCTTAAAATGATAAATAAATCATTTATTTATTTATTATTTACAATAAAGAGATTTGACCCAAGTCAAATACTTTTTCCCTACAACAAATATAATAAAATATTCCATAAAAGGTGGATCTAGATTTGGTTAACATTATTTTAATCATGCACTAAGATCTAGAATGACCCAATATTTTGTTATAAATAGGAGGGTTTTCCCTACCATTCCTCACCTTTTTTTGCCTATTAGATCACTCTGGATCTATACACTTGGTCACATTTTTCTACACTATTTGTTATGTGAGCTCCCTTTGAGTTCTATCTTTGTCTGGGTTTTCTACACCAACAAGAGAGAGAGATTCTAGATCTGAAGTGCTGAGGACTTCCAAGAACCCATCCCATTGAGGAGAATTAGATACGCCTTCTTGTTTCCCTCCCAGGTGCCCTTAATACAAAAATTCTTTCAAAAAATTGTTCTTGTCTTGTCTATTGGATATATGGAGCAAACCCTTATTTTTACTGCTTAATGTCTTTCTATGCATAGATCTGGTTTTTTGCAGCTCTTGTCTTGATCAACTAACTGCAGATCTGAAGATATTGGCAGCCTCTTTTGATGTTAGGGCTATTAGTTATGCATAGCTAAAGCGGTCTTTTTTAGTACACTTCGACAAAGGATTCATACTAACAGAGATTAAAGTGCAATGGAAGGACTTTAACTCAAAAGAGGCCATTTATGAGGATGAAAAATTTATGCAAGAGACATATCTGGACTTTTTTCATAGGCATGGATAAACATTGGTGCTATTGTTTCACACAAGGGGGGAAGATGTAACACACCCATGCTCTATAAACATTTCTCCTTTTATTTTTATTGCACAAGATTGAGTAACCTATGAACTGATGGAAAAACTCAGTGGACCTTAAAGTGCTAAAATTTATTTGAATTTAATTTTATCTTGTTAAATATATAATAAATAAGTTTTGAAAATTTTACATGGAATACCTTAGATGCAATTTTCAACTACCATACAATTATAGAAAATTATCATTTTCTCTCTCTCCCTAGAGATAAACTATCATAGTGGAAAAAGGAGCAAATAAAGGGAGGAGGAGGGAAAAGTTGGAGGCATCTAAGAGAAGGAAAAAAGAGGTAAGGGAGGAGGCTACATTTGGGGTGTTCTTGAACTAGAATAGGAGAGAGTGGAAGAAGTAAGCCAAGGTAAGGCATGAGTTCGAGGATGGACTAATTGGTCTTGATGCCTAAGGACATTAACTACTTAATAATTGTCTAAGTTATTGTTCTAGAATTGACAAGGATAAAGGGATATTGGAAGTAATTTATAATATCAATGGTTGGGAGGTCTAGTCTTTTCTACTAAATTTTCCAGCCAGCCTGATAATCAGATAATTAAATATGCATTTCTGTAATTCCTATTGAATAATGACATGGATTAGTAGGTAAACTTTTTTGGAATGATGGAGAAAATCTTAAACTATTAAATTCCCTTTAATTGTGTTTACATTACTTATATTTACGCTACTTTTGAAAAGTTATTGTAAAGATTTCAATGGATTTGTAATGCAGGATTGTATGAATGTTATCTAAAAAAAATACATGTACAAATTTTGTGAATATTCAAGATATTATGGTTCCGTGTAATGAACATCACAACTACAATGTAGGATATAGCCACACAAACCTCGAAGGTACCTCAAAGAGAAACAAATGCAACACTTAGTCATATGTCTTAGCGAGTTTAGAGATTGTTAAACTATATTCATGGGATTGCTCACATTTTGTAGAAATAAATGACGGTTTACAAACCCTCAATAGGATATAGCCACACAAACCTCAAAGGTACCTCAAATAAAAACAAATGCAACCCTTAGTCATATGTCTTGGAGAGTTTAGATATTGTTAAACTATATTCATGGGATTGCTCACATTTTGTATAAATAAATGACAGTTTACCAACACTCAATAAAAGTAAAAAAGACAAGGCAATACAGTAGAATAAAGGTAGTGTTTTTACTTACTCCCGGGTGAAAGAAAAATGCAATATATTCATTATGCAAAAGGATAAGTAACTTGATGCCCATGCTTGTAATTAAATTTAACCAGACGTCTTGTACATAACATAAAAAAATAAAGAAGTTTATTCTTTAATGGAATTCTTAGGTGGCTTGGAGACCAGTTTACTCCCTGGGTCGAGCTGAACTAACCGGCATCCTAGGGACGTGTATGGAATTCAATATAATACCATATTGTTTCATGGCGTCAGTGTTAGGAAGAACCTCATATACCTTAAGAAGAAACAAACTATAACCATGAACTATTAAAAGTTGTGAACACAACTGAACTAGGGAGAGGACAAATCATTGTAAATAGAAATCGTAATTGTGCCAAAAATAATAGTACTCGAAAAGTGAAAATATACTTGTCTTTAACGTCTTCAAATTGTTACCCATATTTGATTAATGTTAAAGAACCAAAAAATAAACCAATATCCATCTGTGGAAATCTCGTCAATGAAGACCAAAATAATAATACATATTCTATATGTTAACAATGGTAATTTGGAAAGGAATAGAACTTAATGAAGTTCGCTATGCCAAGCAAAGTCGGTCACATACATAAAACAAAATATCATGCAATGACTAGAACAATAACGACAAGTCACAACAATCCTCAAACGACATGCATAGCCAAGTCGGTCACACACATAAAACAACATATCATGCAATGACTAGACCAATAACTACAAGTCACAACAATCCTCAAACGACATGCATAGCCAAGTCGGTCACATACATAAAACAACATATCATGCAATGACTACACCAATAACTACAAGTCACAACAATCCTGAAATGACATGTATAGCCAAGTCGGTCACATACATAAACAACAAATCATGCAATGACTAGACCGATAACTACAAGTCACAACAATCCTCAAATGACATTTGATAGTGTGGAATAGAAACAATAAGAAAGTATCAACACATTACGTCCGCTTGGGCTCACCATGTACCATATGTCTTTGTCGTTAACTAAAAAACTAGGATAATTAATCTATTAACCAAATCCAGAAACTTAATGTAGATTTCTCAGAACCTAGAAGAAGAACACATGCGTGAAGTGTTGGAATTTTGGAAATTCCAAGCAAACAGTGGAGAGAATATAAACTCCCCTCTACAACACAGAGATGTTTAAAACAGAAATTTTAATTTGCAGATAGAGATGGCATGAAATGCTTTCTATTTCATTAAACAACCAAAAAAAAAAAAAACTGTTACAAATTCTTCCTCTACAGTGAGGGATTCACAAAGCATGTATGACTGCTACAGACGCAGTGCTAAAAAAAAACAACTCTCTGTCTTTCTTCAAGAATGCACTAACAGTGCTGTAATGGTCTTACTGTGTTTTCTTCTTGCCTGTGGGCTCACACAGCGGTTCACAAAAATAATACCATAATACATACTTCGCGGGCCCTTTGCTTTTATATATATTCCGCGCATATATTAAAATTTACAACAAAAATTATATTAAAACTTAAAACAAAATTGAAAACCAAATACAAAGGAAAATCCTTTGCGGAACTATAAAAAAAAATGAAATGCCAGACGTACGAGTGGGGACCACTAAGCAGTGGGCAATCGACAATCGGCCAACGGATTGTCAACACAGTTTGTGACCAACTCAATCTTTCGATTTCGATTACACCATGGACCCGATGGCCCGATATTAAATCCACTGTATAATACTGTTGGATCCGCACTTTAAACAAAACGCGCTGCAAAACAAACAAACCTCCGATCTTCCGCTTGCGATCGGAAACACGACCTCCGATCCTTCCGCTGCGATCGGATCCGCCCTGATCGGGGCGCACAATGAAATCCCGCCGATTTGAACCTTGCGATTATGTGATTGCGATTGGATCGCATCGCTTCGTGGCTCCATATCAACAAGACACTGCTCCAACAAAAGTTTCCGATTCCGATTGGCATATAAGTGGTGGGGACCACTTGTCCGCCAATTCAAAAATAAAAGGACTTCCGCCTGTTAAAACAATTTCATTCAATCTGGTTGTTGAAGACTTTAAAGCCCGAAACGACTGTTTTTAATTTAGTCTGCTCCTCCGTAGAAAAGATCTACAAGAAATCTTCGTCCTTCCACTGTGAATAACGGCTTTGTCCATCACCTGTTAATTTCATCTGCAATTGTGGCTGCGGCTCATCAAGAGTTAAATTCATCCTTACGGATTCACCAACATTCTTCAATACAGAGTGCTGCGCACTCAATCTCTGTTTTTGCTGCTGCTGCTGCCTTTGTACTTTGTTCTTCTTGTCACTGCCCAAGGCTGGCAGGTGACTTTAGTATTTTCAACACTCCCCCTTAAAGTCAGCTGCTGAGTTATTCATCATACCCAGGCATTTTCTTAGAAATTCAAAGGTCTTCTGTCCCAATGGTTTAGTTAAAATATCTGCATATTGTTCCTCTGTTTTACAATGATGTAAAACAACTTCACCATTATTTACCAATTCTCTGATATAATGATACTTTGTGTCTATGTGCTTTTTTCTTTTATGAAACACAGAATTCTTTGACAATGCAATAGCTTAGCTATTGTCACAATAAATCACTGTCCCTTTTACCTGTTCTTGACATAGACTTCTCAACATTCTTCTCATCCAAATTGCTTGACATGCTGCTGCTGTAACTGCCACATATTCTGCCTCTGCTGTAGATAATGCTACAATAGGCTATTTCTTAGAAGCCCATGAAATAGCTCCTGAACCCATATGAAAAATATAACCGGAAGTGCTCTTCCGATCATCTACACTTCCAGCCCAATCACTGTCAGTGTATCCAACTAATTCTGAATTTTCTGAAGCTGTATATAAAATACCAAATCTTTTAGTTCCTTTCACATACCTCAGAATTCTCTTTGCTGCCTGCCAATGTGCTTCTTTTGGCTTCTCCATAAATCTGGAAATTAAACTAACAGCATGCATAATATCCGGCCTAGTTGCAGTCAAATACATGAGGCTGCCAACTATGCTTTTATATAAACTTGGATCGAAATCCTTGCTGCTGTCATTCTTACTCAACTTCAATCCCATTACTGTGGGAGTAATTGCAGCTTTGCACTCCTGCATGTTAAATCTTTCCAAAACTTGATTCACATACTTTGCTTGAGAAATAAAAATTCCTTTCTCACCTTGCTCCACTTTTATTCCCAAGAAGTATCTTAACAAACCCATGTCAGTCATTTCAAATTCATTTTTCATGACTGTTTTAAAATTTTCAACAAGGTAATCATCATTACCTGTAAAAATTAAATCATCAACATATAAAACAACAATCAATAACTTACCATCCTTTTCTTTGATGTAGAGGGTGGGTTCTCCCTCACACTTTTCAAATCCATTCTCCAATAGATAAGAATCTATTCTGCTGTACCATGCTCTTGGTGCTTGTTTCAGCCCATAAAGAGCTTTCTCCAATTTACAGACCTTATGCTCTTGGCCTTTCTTCTCATATCCAAGAGGTTGTTCCACATATACCTCTTCCATTAAAACTCCATTTAAAAATGCGGATTTTACATCCATTTGATATACTTTCTATTTGTTTTGTGCTGCTATGGACAGCACTGCTCTTACCGTCTCCATTCTTGCAACTGGTGCAAAATTTTCTTCATAATCAATTCCTTGCTTCTGCTTATATCCTTTGACAACAAGTCTGGCCTTGTGTCTTTCTATTTTTCCTTCAGCATTGCTTTTGGTTTTGTATACCCATTTAACTCCAATGACCTCTTTACCTTCTGGTAGATCTACCAACTCCCATGTTCTATTTTTCTCTATGGCTTTAATTTCTTCATCCATAGCTTCTATCCATTTTCTGTCTTTAATAGCATCTTCAAAATGAATAGGATCATCAACTTGACAATACAAAGCAAATAAGGAATTCATACCTTCATCTGTTGCTCCTTGCTCATAGATTTCTCTGAGACTTCTGAACTTTGTTCCTCTTTCACTTGGTGTAGTCGTGCTTGATGAAGCACTCGATTCTGCTCCTTGTGGTGTACTTGGTGATGCACTCCCACTTCTCAAGGGTGTTCTTGCTGCCGCTTGAGGCGTCCCTTGCTGTCCTTGCGCTACTGGAGGTTGTGCAATGGATGGGTTATTAATCTCAACCACATCTTCATCATCTTCATCATGAGACAAACAATTTTTGACATTGACTGTTTTCTCAATGCTTCCATCCCATGCTTCTTCTTCAATAAGTTGCACATCTCTGCTTATTACAAACTTCTTTGTGGATGGGATATACAGTCTGTATCCTTTGGAATCTTCACAATATCCAAGGAAAATGCACTTCTCCCCCTTACTATCCAACTTCTTTCTCAATTTGTCTGGAATGTGTACGTATGCTACACACCCAAAAACTCTCATGTGGGTGACTCCCTGTTTTCTGCCACTCCACGCTTCTTCTGGAACTTTGTTCATCACTGCTTTTGTGGGGCATCTATTCAAAATATACGCAGCACAGTTTGCTGCTTCTGCCCAATACTCATTCGGCAAGTGCTTTGCCTTTAGCATACTTCTCACCATCTCCATTATGGTTCGATTCTTCCTTTCAGCCACTCCATTCTGTTGTGGCGTGTACCTTGTGGTAAACTGCTTGTGTATGCCGTTCTCTCTGCAAAAACGCAGAAATTCCTTTGATATGTATTCACCTCCTCTGTCTGTTCTGAGGACTTTAATATACAATCCGCTCTGTTTCTCTACAAGAGCTTTAAATTGTCAAAATTTCTGAAAGACTTCGCTTTTATATTTTATAAAATAGACCCACACTTTTCGTGTGAAATCATCAATGAAGGTCAGCATGTAATTGCTGCCTGAAACAGATGCTGTTTGCATCGGCCCACATAAATCTGAGTGGATTATCTCCAAAGGTGCTTTCGCCCTTATGCTTTTCCCTGAAGGAAAATTTTCTCTGTGTTGCTTTCCCAAGATGCAGCCTTCACATAGGCTATCAGGCTTTTCAATCAGTGGTAAACCTCTTACCATTCCTTTTCTGTGCAACAAATTTAATCCTCCGAAATTTAGATGTCCAAATCTCAAATGCCATAACCAATTTTCATCCTTCTCTTCCTTTTGGAAGGCTTCTTGAGTTACAGCTGCTACATTCTTTCCTTTTCCTTTCAAGTCAATGTTGAGCTTGAGCGGAAACATTCTATTGCTGGTCATTTGAATTTCAGCAATAATTTTCTTCCTTGGAGGAATATCTTTTATTGTGCACACATCATCTTTGAATATAACATTGTAACCTTTGTTTATGAGCTGCCCAACGCTCAAAAGATTACATTTCAGACCTGGAACATAATACACATCAGGAACAAATTTTTGCTCCCCATTCCTTGCTCGAATACTAACTCTGCCTTTCCCTTTGACAGATATTTTAGTATCAGTCCCTGTGGTCACTTCAGATTTGAATTCTTCATCAAGATTGGCAAACATTGCTCTGTTGCCAGTCATGTGATTACTACATCCAGAATCTAAGAACCAAACATTATCTTCCTTATCTTGTGCTACATTACAAGCTAACAGCACATTACTTGGGTTCTTTTCCTCTTTTGCTACATTAGCATTCTGCTTATTCTTCATGTCATTTTGCTTCTTTCTACATTCATTGGCATAGTGCCCATATTTCTTGCAATAATGACACTGGACATTGGATTTGTCATACCTTTGTCCTTGAGCATGTTTGTGTTGATGTCCACCTTGCTGGCTGTTGCATTGGCCGTGGCTCTGGTTTTGACTGTTGCTCCTTCCATGTGAATGTGAAGAGCTGTCTCTTCCACCTCTATTCTGACTTCTGCCTCTTCCTCTTCCTTTTCTTTGACCTCTTCCTCTTCCTGAAGGCATCTGGGTCTTGAAGGCGTGCTCAAGAGATGAGTGTTCATCTTTGCTCAATCTTTGTTCATGAGTTATCAGCGAGGCATGAAGTTCATCCACTGTGAACTGTGAGAGATCTTTGGTCTCTTCTATGGTGGTAACAATAACATCAAACTTTGAGGGTAAGCATCTCAAAATTTTCTCCACAATCCTTCTTTCTTCAAGAGTTTCTCCATGGGATCTTATCTGATTGACAATCCCAATCACATGTGTAAAGAATGTATCAACACTGTCTAACTCTTTCATGCAAAGAGTTTCAAAATCTCTTCTCAGCAATTGAAGTTTTGCTGTTTTAACTTTCTCCATACCTTGATAGGCAACTTTCAGAGTTTCCCATGCCTCCTTGGATTTCTTAGCTGCTGCTATCCTTGGAAACACACTCTCATTTATAGCTTGATACAAACAGAAGAGAGCTTTAGCATCTTTCTTCCTATTGTTCTTCAATACATCTTTCTCTGCTTGAGTTAAGGCATTAAAAGCCTGCTCATCAACTGGTTCTGTGAAACCATCTTTTACTAGTTCCCACAAGTCTTGTGAGACAAATAGGGCTCTCATGGTAATGGCCCAATAATCATAGTTCTTTCCATTAAACTGTGGAAGCTGAACACTTCCAAGATTCATTCCAGTGCTTGGTCCAGCCATTGTTTCTTAAACTGAACTCAGACTTTAAACAAAATGTCTTTCCTTTACTGAAATAACAAACTTCTTTAAATAATAAACAACTGCTCTTTTATCTTTGTGAAATACCTGACCTTGACTTCTGTTGAGCTTTTCACGCTGCTGGAGAGAAACGCTGCAACAGGTCTTCTTCTTCAGCTTCTTTGAAATCTTCAAAGAGCCTAGATTAGCTCTGATACCATGTTGGAATTTTGGAAATTCCAAGCAAACAATGGAGAGAATATAAACTCCCCTCTACAACACAGAGATGTTTAAAACAGAAATTTTAATTTGCAGGCAGAGATGGCATGAAATGCTTTCTATTTCATTAAACAACCCAAAAAAAAAAAAACTGTTACAAATTCTTCCTCTACAGTGAGGGATTCACAAAGCATGTATGACTGCTACAGACGCAGTGCTAAAACAAAACAACTCTCTGTCTTTCTTCAAGAATGCACTAACAGTGTTGTAATGGTCTTACTGTGTTTTCTTCTTGCCTGCGGGCTCACACAGCGGTTCACAAAAATAATACCATAATACATACTTCGCGGGCCCTTTGCTTTTATATATATTCCGCGCATATATTAAACTTTACAACAAAAATTATATTAAAACTTAAAACAAAATTGAAAACCAAATACAAAGGAAAATCCTTTGCGGAACTATAAAAAAAAATGAAATGCCAGACGTACGAGTGGGGACCACTACGCAGTCGGCAATCGACAATCGGCCAACAGATTGTCAACACAGTTTGTGACCAACTCAATCTTTCGATTTCGATTACACCATGGACTCGATGGCCCGATATTAAATCCACTGTATAAGACTGTTGGATCCATGCTTTTAACAAAACGCGCTGCAAAACAAACAAACCTCCGATCTTCCGCTTGCGATCGGAAACACGACCTCCGATCCTTCCGTTGCGATCGGATCCGCCTTGATCGGGGCGCACAATGAAATCCCGCCGATTTGAACCTTGTGATTATGTGATTGCGATTGGATCGCATCGCTTCGTGGCCCCATATCAACAAGACACTGCTCCAACAAAAGTTTCCGATTCCGATTGGCATATAAGTGGTGGGGACCACTTGTCCGCCAATTCAAAAATAAAAGGACTTCCGCCTGTTAAAACAATTTCATTCAATCTGGTTGTTGAAGACTTTAAAGCCCGAAACGACTATTTTTAATTTAGTCTGCTCCTCCGTAGAAAAGATCTACAAGAAATCTTCGTCCTTCCACTGTGAAGAACGGCTCTGTCCATCACCTGTTAATTTCATCTGCAATTGTGGCTGCGGCTCATCAAGAGTTAAATTCATCCTTACGGATTCACCAACATTCTTCAATACAGAGTGTTGCGCACTCAATCTCTGTTTCTTCTGCTGCTGCTGCCTTTGTACTTTGTTCTTCTTGTCACTGCCCAAGGCTGGCAGGTGACTTTAGTATTTTCAACATGAAGGTATGTAGGTTGGCCATGTCACTCAATTTCCACCAGCTGTAATCAGAGACTTGAAGGAAATACAAGGGTAGGGTCGAAATACCAACCCGTATCACCATCTTTCTAGAAGTTAGGAAACATGCAATACCCTCATAAAATAAGGATAATAACTGAAGAAAAAATGTGAGATTAAAATCATAAGTCTATAATTTACCTGTAGTAGTTTCGAAGTATGAAGGTAGATCTTCCACACGAGGGGTCGAGCAACAATTAACTCAGAAACCCTATGGTTGTATATAAGCCATACAAATAAACATGAAGTGACTGGTTAGGGTAAAATTACCTATGTCAAGCCTGCAAGAACAACTCTACAACGTGTGTAGCTAAGAAACCCCATGTCGTCTCGAGCTCGGCTCACCTGAAAAGCATAGGAATGAAATCAGACTGTCATTAGCTTAAAAATACAAATATCTAAAAATGAATTGTTAGCAAAACGAAGAGTATTTACAAAGCGTTTTACGTGGTGTAAGGAAACGGGAACCCTGAGGGTTGTACTAGAGCAGTTTCTCGCACCAAGGAGAGTGAAAATGACAGGTAACTCGGGTTGAAAAAGTCGGTAGCTACCTTAACTACTTTGGAACGTGAAGGACTGTCGTATGAAGACGCCGTTAGATCAATGATGGAGCAAAGCACAACAATGCCAATTTAGGGTTTGGGAAAGTTCAGTAGTACCGTGGAAGCTTGGCGACGAAAACGACACTACAGGGAATCCATTCAATTGGTTTTTTTCCCATAGTTTTTTTACCATTAACCTTAATGGATAGGGAGTGTTGAATATTAATAATCCATGTCCTGAACTAAATACGAAACCGTATGTAATAAACAATCATGGTGAGGTCAAACGTTAACTCCTGTCACTACGCATACTCATTTCACCCTTGCTCAGTTCACCTTGATTATCATAAAAGTATTTGAATTAACTTTCATTTAACGGAATTAAGAGTTGATACAATTAGTAAACTGTGTAATTTATGCACTGGGTGAGCCATTTTTTCTATGGTGATAGAGTTGGCGAAATAATTTTTTTTATGTCGGTAAGAATGTTACATATCGATTCTTAGAATTGAGTTGTATCCAGGAACAAAAGATAAAATAAATATCACTGAAAAAAGAGCCACAATCAACGCAGTGCATTGTGAGAGAAAGGAAAAACAAATCACTGCACTTGGTAATTTGTGCACAAATCAATGCACTTGGTAATATGTTCACCTTTAATAATTTGTGTACCCACTCCAAATTCAGTAATGATGTATTTGTTTTGACCATTAGGTTATTATGTGATAAGTGATTGGTTTAGTCAGATATGGGAAAATTCCTCATGTTATTATTATGAAAACCCAAACAATATGAGTCATTTAATATTATATCCTCACATTTAGCTGCAATTTAATTTAAATAATACAAATGCTTTTATTGTGTTAGCACACTATTTAAAAATATTTTAAATATTATAATAAATTGCAATATGTAACCAAACATGTTCAAGAATAATAATTACTCACACATTACTATTTTAGTAATATATTTTTGAAAATTAGGGAAATTTGATGATTATAAATAAAGGTGAATTTCTTAGATTTAGTGCTTTTATTTAGAAAAAAAAAAAAAGTTTTTTTTAGATAAATTAGAGTAGAGAAAGAATCTTATCTAGAATCTATACGAAGCTTTTCATTCCACCTAGTTTGTATTTTTCATTCATGCTTCATGCACAATAATTAGAGTGTTCATAAAAGTGTAGAACAATCAAACTAATTAAAAAATCTAAGTGGAATAATCTGAAATCTCTATTCAATGAATCAACATGCCATTGAAATACATGAGCGAAAACATAACAAAACAAATATAGAAAAACAAGATACTTTTTGTATTCACAAATATA
The DNA here is from genome assembly GCA_034641835.2 of Pinus albicaulis. NCBI lineage: Eukaryota > Viridiplantae > Streptophyta > Pinopsida > Pinales > Pinaceae > Pinus > Pinus albicaulis. Next base: position 1,414,525,470 of record CM076570.1, on the reverse strand, counting down.
GGAGAAAGTTTACAACCATAAATAGAAGTTGACTTTGTAGATGTCTCCCAAGTTGACTTGATATTCCTTGTCATGAAGCACACATCAACATCAACCCTAATGCATGAAAGTGTTGACTCCTTTAGATTCAAAGCAAAAACATAAAGGAACTAGAAATATTTAAAATCCAACCCTCATTCTATGGAAGACAATAAATTTATAGGGTAAGAGTGATAGTTAATTTGTGATAGTTAATTTATAGGGTAAGAGTGATAGTTTAGAATTTACAATTCTAGGATTCAGATTAACATATGATGGGAGGATGGGCAAGTATCTAAGATATAATAATATAGTAATTTGAGATCCCTGTCAATGGTAAATAGCTAAAAAAATCTTGGAAGATGAAGATTAAGAGATATTTTTAATTTTTCCTAAATTTATAGAATCATCACACCTATAGAAGCGAGCAACATGTGTTGATGAGCCCTTGTGAACAACCATGCAACATGCACTGAACTCAGGTGGCCAAGGATGCAAGGACTGTTGCGGATAAAAACACTATTTAAAAATAATGTTTTTGAGTAATTTGTCCGAGAAACTCAAACTTTCTGGAGTTATTCTTAGGGCTCTATGAAAGGAGTCTGACAAAATTGTTCAAGGATATTGATTGAGCTAGTTTGTAGATTTTTTGGGTTACTGTGATAAAATGGCATGTAACAATTACAACATTGAAAAAAAAAACAGCATATTTCAACTCACAGTTGGTTTAATATCACGGCTTGTTTGACAAAGTTGATACACATAAAATACACATTTTTTTATCCAAATATATGATTACACATACATATAGATCCATAAAATTTCATCCTAATATATTGTTACATAGATGCATAAATTTCTTGCTTGAGCTGGAATTTCAAGGGTTCATAATATAAGAATCAACAATTAAAACTTCAAATTTTAAATATTAATCATAGATATTTACGTATGGTATATATTCCATGGAAGGAAATAAAAAATAATGATCGGAGCAAAGAGCCTCACAATTAAAATAAAATTATGAATTTTCACAAAATTAATTGAATATGAAGTGTCTACACGGTATAGTTCAATTGGTAATAGTTGTTCCAAAGTCATTGTAAAGCAAAAGATTTAATGTTTAACTGCTCATACATAACAATAAAATATATAAAAAAATTTACAATGAATATAGAGAATCAAAAAACAAAAAACTTAAAAAACTATTTTTAAAATAAATTTCAATAACTTTAATAAAGTATTAAATTCCCCACTATGTCAGAGTGTTCTTCTTAAACATGACCATGATGTATTCTTGCAAATATAAAAAATAAAATAAAAATAAAAATAAAAAATTCAAGCCTACATCCTACAGCAATATCCATTCCAATTCAAATCCTTGTGAGTTTCTTTCAACTTCACCCCGAAGCCTTCGCATTAAGAAAATGCTTGTATTCCTTTAACAGGGCGAAAACCTCAACTTTTCACTACAAATGTAACATACTCGTTGTAATGCATGATGTACACATTTAATGAATTATGTGGAATCCTTTTGGAAGAGAGTCAGTCAGTTTTGCTTCCCATATATATCGATTGGCGGATCAGTGACTCGATTTTCTTCATCTTCGTCCAACCTTGTACTGCGACTACTTTTGGAAAGTAAGTTCCAACGTGTCTTCTATTATCAGTGGGATCAGTCAACTCAATAATGATGCCATGCTTTCAGATTTACAAGTAAAAATAATTTGTTGGAAGCTCCTAATCTGTTAGGATGGAGACTGTGCATTCCAGGTTTGAAATTTTTGCACCCTCTATAGGTGGGGAGTAGTCATGGAGTAGTGCAGTTTTAAGTGTGTCGTCTTTCAACCCCTTAAAAATACATGTAGCTTCCAATGAACCAATCCATCGTCTCAGAGTAGGCTCCCCATCAATAGATATCTAAGAGATTCATTTCTATCCTTTACGTACTATTAAAATGACATGTAATCACGAAAATCACTATATAATTTCTATTACATGCTAATTATTTTGTTATTTCTTTTTTTCACTAAATACTCTATTCATTGTGTCTTATGGGGGAAAATAATCACATGCTAAAATCTACTGGTTACCCAATACTTGGAACAAACCCAGAATAACGACATGCTAAAATCCACTGGTTACTAAATACTTTGAACAAATACAATGAAACTTTACTTTTCCGAACACTTGGGGAATATAGTAAGAACTAACATATTCTTCCCAACCAACGAATTTCAATGACAACAATCGACCACCACCCTCTCTAAGCCTTGGGATTTTCTCTTGCAAGTAGTTTGTCTTCTTCCTCTTCGATTTTTTCTTCTTCCCCTTACATACTTTTACATAATCCTGCCTTTTGCAAGGATGTTCTTTCATACTTTTACATAATCATGCCTTTTGCAAGGATGTTCTTTCTTTTTAATGCCTGAGAATTTACCAGAAACTTTTTCTTCATCTTCAACATTGCATTTTTCCCAACATATGTTAGTTGTCTTACTCTACCTATCATAACATTTTTCCCCGGTTACATTGCCTCGGTATTGGGGATTATGAGAAATTATAATCGTTTTAGCTTCCATTTGTGGTTCGTATTAGGGAATCATGGGAAGCCATAATTATTTCAATGGCCACTGAGCCACCTTTACTTGTCCAATACTCCAACCCCTTCTGAAAAATTACTTGATAGAAAAACACACTCAGTAATCACACACGGGTCCTCATAATATTTCTAAATAAAAATAAACACAATATTTTAATTACAACTCTACATAATTATTTACATGTAAACATAAAACCATAAAATATAAGATTGCAATATATATAAACTATAAAATTTAATTATTCGAATATTTTTTAATTTACATTTCTTTCTTATATATATTTAAATTTTATATTAAGATATTATACTTCTATTATTATTTATAAATATAAAAATTATATAATTTAATTTTGTATGCTATAAATATAAAATTAACACACATAAATATATATTAAATGATACAAAAAGATTGAAAGTTTAAAATATTTTTTTAATATATATATGTTTTTTTCTTTTATATATTTAATCTTTATATTTTATTGAAATATTACATTTCTATTATTACTCTATAAATATATAGATTATATAATTTAACTATATATTTTAGAAATATTACTTCTGTGATCCATAAATTGTGATAAAAAAATCTTTTGGTAAAAATCACATTCAAATAAATTTGGTCATAGGACTTGATGAAAAATCTGATCAGGAAATCCAATTACCGCTAGTTTGACTCAATCTCGGTCAAAAAAATCAAAAAAATATATATAATAATATTTTTTTAAGATTAAAGCTTATAATTTGAATATTATTTATTTTACAAGAATATATATATATATATAATTTATTTCTATTTTAGAATAATAATTAAACTATTTATTTAGTTTTATTTTTATTTTTATAATGGAATAAATGTCTAACAAATTTAAAAGAATTAAAAAAATCTATTTTAATTAATTAAAAATAAAATAAAATAAATATTAATAAAATGAATTTAATAAATTTATTTTAATTAAAAAAAAAAAACCTAGGAATAAAGAAAAAATTAAAAATAAAATTTAATCATAAAAAAAATTAAAAGAAAATATTTACAAATAAGTAAGCTTTCCTTGATTTTCAAAAAAAAATTCATTAATTTTATTTCTTTTTGTGAAATATATCAACACAAATTTTAAAATATACAATTATTTTACATTAAATATTCAAATAATATATAAAAATATATGTCAACAAAATTTAATGATTAAGATATTTTTTAACTTAATTATTCAAATAATTATATATATATATATATATATATATATATATATATATATATATTTAATTTTTATGTTTTAACATCACTATTACATTTATACTTATATTAGATTTTTTTATAAATATATATTTATATTTAATAAATGATAAATATATTTCAAAATTAAAATATCATTTTATTTAAATATATATATTTTTATATTATTAAAATTTATATTTTATTGAAATTTTATATTTTTATTGTAATTTTATATTTTTATTGTAATTTTTTTTAAATATATAAATTTCTATAAAGTATTTATAATACAAACAAAATATTAATGTATTAGTTTTTAAATAAAAAATTAATATATGAAAATTTGAAAATAAATAAAAATAATTCTTATTATTATAAAAAATTGATTTTATATAAATTCACACGAGTGGATTTTGAACATCATCAACACAATTCACCATATCATTTTATGAATACCTTTCCATTGATAGATATAAAACAAATTTATATTTATACATATTATTCAAAATGACATGTTATCAGGGAAATTGTTATATAATTTCTACAGCATGATACTTTTTTTTTTTAAGTTTCAGATCATTTGTTGTTTCTTCTTAATGTAAACAGCCACATGTTAATATTCATTAGTTAGTACATGATTGGAACCTTGGTGATAATCAAACAATTATACTATATTTTTACTTATCTGGACACTTAGGAAATAGAGGATGAACTGGCAAGTTCCTCCGAACCAACTTCCGTGTTGTGTATGTAGTATGTCTTTTTTTTTCTTTGATTTTTTCTTGTTCCCCACTCAAACTTTGACGGTCTTCTTCATTTTTTCAGCCTACTCTTTCTTTCTTATACTTAGTATTTTTTTTAACAGGAAACTCTTTTTCTTTCCATTCAATATTGCAATTTTTTGAGGAATATGTTCGTTATCTTATTTTTTCAATCATACTACTTTTCTCCAGTTACATTTATTCCTAGTACTCCAACTACCTAAACAAGAAAGTAGCCTGCATACTAGCAAGTTCGTACGCATAATATTTAAAAAATATATATATATATATTTATAATTATATACATATATCATTTAAAATGTTTAAAGTGTTTCTTTACAACACTACTTATGTTTTTAATTAAATATAAAATCATAAAACCTTGTAAGAAATATTTGAAACACCATATATATATATATAATTGAAATACTATTGAGAGGTTTTCTGCAATGCATTATTATATATTATTTTTTGGGATTTAACTGTATTAAGTAATTCATTTACCTATGACAATTTTCATGAGAGGTAATCTTAACTCACTAGTTTCTCATGATTTTTGAATAGTCCACATAGCATTCATTGCATCGGGTAATTCTCACAGAGGTGAAGAAGTGAGATTTGAGATTGAAACTAGTGAAATGAATCACCTAGGGTCAATCATCACTCATGGGGCTTGCACCCGATAACTAGGACTTCTCGAGAGGTCACCATCCCAAATCACCTCTGGGTCAAATGAGCTTAACTATGGATTTTTTCCCACAATCAAGCCTACTTAGCTTGCTAACCCATTTTCAAATGGGGTAGCAAGCTAAGTGGGCTTGATTGTGGGTAAAACTCCAGAGTTAAGCGGGCTTGAGTCAAAGGCGATCTCGGATGGGTGGCCTCCCAAGAAGTCCTATTTACCTGGTGCAAGCCCTAGAAGTGATCTCCACAAACCTTGGTTTGAAATTGAGCCAACAACTACTATCCAGTTTTCTTTTTGTTTCTTTTAGTTTTGAGGGGATTTATTCTTGGTGGTATATTTTTAGGTTTCCTTGAGAAGTGATTGTTATTTTAGTAAGGCACATTTTTTTCAACCTAATAATTAAGAGTCATTGATTGTCTAACCCTCGAATCTCGGTGCTTGGGGTGGTTCATTTCACTAGTTTCAGTCCCACTTCTACACCCCTATGAGCATCACCCGCTGCAATGAGTGCTAAAGGGACTATTCAAAAATCATGAGAAAATATTGAGTTACCACTACCTCTCATGGAATTGGTCATAGATGAATGATATGCTTAACGTATTTGAATCCCAAGAAATTATATATAATTTAAAGAGTATTAATAAATTTATTTATTTCATACAAAAATTAATAAATAATAAACATAATAAGTGACCAAAATTTAAAATTTATAACATTTTTTTTACTATACAAATGTTTATTTTTTATCTTTAAATTCTATGTTTTATTGAAATTATATATATATATATATGATTATGATGATGATGGTGATGGTCCTAATATGGTTTATGAGACCTTAAGAAAGATAGTGATTAACATAGATTCTTTAATATGGTATTTCTATAATAAAAAAGAAGGGTGGGAAGCATTCCCATATCACGCTAGTTTTGTTGTCTTAACAAGTCAATAAGTTTGGTAGTGTGGAAAATGTTTTGAAAACAAAACTAATGTAAGGGCCACAAAATCCAAGAAATTTTTTCCTCATCTTGAATTTCTTTAGTATCATAAAGGGGTTAGATTATTTCTTCCCAAGTTGTTTTGGGAATAGACCAATGACCCGTTTCAGTTCAACGATCATGAGTTAGGTATTATATTTTCAACGTTCATTTTCTTCTTAGGATTGGTCAAGGCATAAAGATCATTACAGTTAGTAAGGGTAGGGTTGATCACCTCCTTATAATACCTTAGTTTCCTTTTACCCTCTAACTCCTTAACATCCCATATATTATCCTTAAATTTGGATGTAATAGTGTTTTTAATACTATCCTTATTCTCCAAAATGATATCCTCATTTATATACCAATAGTCAAGTGAGGATTGGGAATCCTTATGCCAGCCTCACTTGAGCCAAAGTAATGTTTTTTATTAGAGTTAGAAGCAATTTTGAAGAGATTCTTGGCTTCAATGATGTGTGATTCTTATATGTCGGGTAGTTAAACATAGTCACCATTTCAATGGGGGGAATTCTAGCTTCAATGAAAATAATAGGCTAGGGAGTATTTCCTTCAATATTGAGGTCTTAAGTGATAAATTACTTTTGGATCCTCTCATTATTTCTCCATGATTCTATAGATATACTATATCCTCAAATGTCATATCAATATAAACTAACATGGGTGGTGAGAGGCTGGGAGTGGAAATTTTCCTTTACTCTGTAGAATTACAATTTCTTTCAAGATCATAATAAGATTTATAGCCTCCTATAATCCTTTTTTTAATGCTATAATTCTAGTTGTGTTGATGGTAAATTCCAATACCTAAATATTTGTATGAGGAAACCTTCTCTAAGTAATTATTATCATCAATGGAATTACAATAGTTGATATTTTTAAATTTAATTATCACGGCTTTAGAATTGTCAATATTAACTGTCATACCCATCTTCGAGAAATAAGCATGGAATATTCTAAGCTGTTTTCCAATATCATCAAGGCTTCTAGAAAGAAGAACGATTCATCAGGATAAAGGAGGAGAGTAATGACTATACTAGTAAGTTTGGGTCATCCTGAAGCTTCTAAACACTCTTCTAACTTATCAATGTATATGCCAAATATAGTAGGGGATATGGGAGACCCTTTCTTAACACTTATATTACGTTTAATATCCTTAGACCAGCCCTTGGTGGCATTATATATCTATATATATATATATATATATATATATATATATATATATATATATATATATATAAGTGAGGAATAACTTGTTTAAGAGTTTTTTGAACCCAACATTTCAGACTTCTAAGTGAGTCCATCATCAAGGAAAGGCCATCAAAAGTGATTCCATCATAAGTGAGTCAAAATCATTGATCCTCTCAAGAACAAATGGCATTCCTTCAATTATGAACTCACTTAGAAGTCTGAAAAAATGGGTTCAAAAAACCCTTAAACATGTTATTCCTCACTTATCAAATAAACTCCACCTATATGGATTGATTATTCAAAGGTATTAATCTTGAAAATAGCATTATTGTATAACCTATTTAGAACATCCCTCAGCTCAAGGAGAACCATTATCTCATCGATTTTTTACTATAACTTCTGGAGAGAATTGTGTCAATTTTTTTTATAAATTCAACGAAGTAATAGAAAATATAAGTTTTACTATTAGGACATTTTCTCTTTAGTTATTTTATCATGACTTTGGAGATAGATGCTAATACTCTTTTCCAAAATATATATATAACAAATAAAAATTTAGTCTTAGAAAATTATATAACTCAAGTCGTTAGTTTTAGAACAAAAAAAAAAAAAAAAAGATGTAGAATTTTTTTCCCTAAACTATTGACTCGAAATTTTATAATAATAATTACTTAACTCTAAAATTCACAAATATTTTATAGAAATTATATAAAACCTTAAAATTTAGATACTTGTTCAAAAGAAATATTTTACAGTTTACATATTAAGAATTCATAAGATTTGTATGCTTCAAATTTCCTTAAAATTAATATATATATATATAAACAAAATTTAAAAATTAAGATATTATTTCCTTTTATCCATATATATTTTTATATATTTCATTTTTATATTTATTGAAATATTACTTTTAATTTTCATTATATCAATTTATAAAGAGACAAATTTGTATACTTTTAATGTAAATAATATGAATAAAAAATTAAAACACATATATTAAAAATAATAAATAACAACAAAATTGAAAGTAAAATATATATTTTTTTAAATACATTTTTCTTTTATATATTTAATTTTATGTTTTATTCAAATATTGCAGGTTTTATTGTAACCCTTTATAAATATATAAATTAACATATATAAATAAAAAATGAAAATAGAATTTGAAAATTAAAATGTTTTTGTCAGTCATATATATATATATATATAATTTCTATAATAAATACAATTTTTATTATATTTCCATTGTAATTTTTTGTAAATTTATATAATTTAGATATGTAACGATAAATAAATAGAAATAAGAATTATTATTATAAAAAAAACATTGTTTAAAAATAAAAAAGATTTTCAACTTCTTGTAAAGTCTCTCTTACACAATTTTTTGAGGATGGGCCTAGTCATCAAGGCGATCTAAGATCAATCCTCATGGAGATCGTTGAGCCCTGTCCTAAGGAAAAGAGATATGCTAAAAACTCTAGTGAGTAAAAGAAATGGTGCATGAAAGATCACACAACTTCACACACACACAAAAATAAACTTTAAAATAAACTTTAATTTGTGTTTCTCTTTTGCCGTGTTAACTTTAACATTCAAAAACAATATTCCATTAGTACATACAACCTAGAATTTTTTTTAACTATTAAATTTTACTCTTTAAAGATTTTATTACTACTTTTATTAATAACTAAATTTTTAAGCTTTTTATTTTTTGACAACTAACTTGAAAAAAATTTCAAGAGAATTTTAGAGTACAACAATTTAAATGCGCAATAAGTGATTTAAATTTAATATCTAGGAGAAGATAAAAATTTCGAATGCTTACTCGTTAAATATTTTATTATTATTTGTATTAATAACTAAATTTTTGAACTTCTTATTATTCCATAACTAACTTGAAAAAAAAATCAATAGAATTTTAGAGTTTACAGCAATTTAAATATGCAATAAGTCATTTACATTTCATAAAGATCAAAATATCAATTCTTGAAGTTGAGTGGTATCGAGTTCGGACAAGATAAAAAATCAAATAAAGATCGCTGAAAAAAAGAGTTAAATCTTCGAGTCCACTCTGAGAGAAGAGGAAAACAAAAGAGCACACTTGGGAATTTGTGCACTCATTTCAAATTTCATAAGTATTGATTTGGTTTGTTAATTACTTGATTATATAATAAGTGAATATAATAGGTCTAATGGTTAAGAGCATGTGTTTCCTCTTAACAGGTCATAGGTTCAAAACCAAAGTGGTAGAGTATGTATGCTTCATAGACTTAGCAGTTAAATATTTGCATGGAGGTGGGTCTCTTCTCCCACAAACAAGGGAGTCTCATAAACCAATTTAGTGTTTGACTTGGCTGTGACCTGAAAGTTGCATAATAATAATAATAAAGTGTGTGGTTTAGTGAGAGATGTGAACATTCTTTATTATTCCTGCTCCATCTCCTCGTGGCAACCCTTCTATTACCCTCAAATCTTGAGAGAGCCATGGATAGAGCTAGAGCACACAGTGGAAGGCAAAAAGAAAGATAAACATTCCTCGCAGTAGAATGATGACACAACGAATTTACTAATTTTTGTTTGTTGTAGGGATAGGAGTTGTCCTCTACCCGCTCCTGCTCCATCTACTCACAGCAACTCTTCAAGGACCCTTGAATCTGGAAATAGTCCTCAGCCTGCTTCTGCTCCATCTCCTCCCAGCAACCCTTCGAGGACCCTCAAATCTGGAGAGAGCCATGGATAGAGCTGGAGCAGGCAGTGGAAGGTGGAACAAAGGATAAACATTCCTCACAGTAGAATCAAAGCACGGGGAATTTATTAGTTTCTGTTTGTTGCAGGGATAATTTTTATTTAGCATTTATAATATAGAAATAAGTTGGAAGCATGAAACAGAAAAGACGGCACTGGATCCAGCTAAATAACTTATAAGCATATGTTTCTCTTACAATAGGTTTACTTATTATAATTATTTAAAGCATGTAGGAGGATTAAATTGGACAGGACAAAGTCGATTCCGGAACCAGATAGTTGTCCTATCTAATTTATTTTAAGAAGAATTAGAAGAAAGTATTCCTGAACGTGTTCAGGGAACACAAGACTTATGATTCTGATGTTATGCAAGGAAGAAGGAGCAGGGCTTATAAGGTCTAATGTTTTATGGGATTTTTCTATGACTAAGAACTACAGGGTGCAAGTGTACAGAAAACGAAAACAGAGCTTATGGTCATTCAAGCGGGACACAACCACGAAGAGGAGCTTTCCAAAAATATCGGAGGTCTTTCGTGGATTTATTAGAATCTTATTAATATCAGGATTTTCAACTTTCTCTGATATGAATCTTATTAATATCTGAATTTTCAACTTTCTCTGATATATAATTTAAATCCCTGTGTATGGTTACGTGCTGGGAAATTTCTCTGGTCTGATGACCTGAATAAGCTATTTGAGGGCATAGAACCGTTCATTATTTTGAATTCCCAAATTCTCTGGCCAGTCACATTTTCTTATTTTCATTTTGTTGCCTTGAGGTGTAGAGATTGATTCTCAGGCATGTCGTTAGCAGCAACATCAATACGTGCCACAGTCGCCATGGTGGGTTCTTAGAGCACCCATTCCATGGGTGTCTGTCGGAGTTCATTCCTTGGAAAGAAACATAACATGGCCTTTGCATGTCCCATGACTCCATGCAATCATCTAACAAAGCATGTCAATGACTCCCGACTTTGGTGGGTAGACTTTCCTTCATAGCATGCCCATATTTCATTATATTTTTATTTTAATAGAAAAACGATTGATGGTTATGTTATTTTAACTCTCGAAAGTCCATTTTCTAGAGATCTCTATATTGATACCAGATGCCTCAAAATCCATGGAGTTTACCATGATGCCAGTAAATCCTTTTCACCTTCTGCTTACATACATTTCGTTTTGGAACATCTAGATCTCATTAAGGGATATTTTCTCAAAGTTTATCTTACAACTCAAAGCTATTTTGCCATAACATTAAAAACCCATCAATATTCTTCAACTATTCAATGGTTGAATCCAACACAAACCACAAGGAAAAAATTCCCCTATGTGTACACCCAATGTCAATCTACCCATGCTCGTTGTATATTCCCCTATCAGGATAATCCCAGAGCGAGAATTCAGTACTCGGTTGTGCTAAAAATTCCTAAACAGATGAGCTTTGTAATGTCTGATTCCCTTAAGGGTCGAATGGTTCTTTCCATAGGAGAAGCAAATGGAGCATGCCATGATGAGAAGTGGGTTATGCATGGAAGAATTTTGTGCATTTTTTAATGTGGCAGCCAATACCTCCATATATGTTTGCATTTGTTGTGGGGAATATTATTTCTAAGGAGGTTGGTTCCAGGACTAGGATCTATTCTGAAGCTTGTCCTATTCTGGAAGCTGTGGAAAATGAGTTCAAGAAGACAGAGGAGATGATAAAGAAGGGGGAAAATCTCTTTGGTGAATATGGATGGGAGATATTTGATCTCCTTGTATTGCCCCATAGTTTCCCATATGGAGGAATGGAGAATCCTAGGTTGGCTTTCTTAACCCCCATTGTCATCGCAGGGGATTTGAGTGGTGGGTAGGTTATGGCCCATGAGCTTGCACATAGCTGGATCGGAAATCTCACCAGCAATGCCAAAAATAATGACTTTTGGCTGAATGAGGTATTATTACATGTAGACCTAACTATATCTTACCATATGCTCTAGAAAATATGTTGTTCAAGATATGAGATTTGACGTTTTAGGGTCTTAAGATTTCAGAAGTGTTCTTTTGCAGGGTTTTACGACATATGCACAGCGAATAATTATGGAAGTTGTATAGGGCGAGGAGTGTGTTGCTTTGATTATTGGCTTAGGATGTTCAGAATTGAAGGATGAGATGCAGAGTTTCAAGGACAATATGGAATTTACCAAATTGAGAACAAACCAACACGAGGTTGATCCTGATGATGTTTAATCATATGTCCCTTACGAAAAGGGTTTTCAGTTCATTTGTCGTATCAGATGTCAGGTCTTACTCACCCTTTTTTCTCTTTGTTGTTGCTTTCTATATCTGTATATTGTTCGTCTCAATTCCATTATGATCGTCCTATGGTTAACTCATGATGTTAATGTTGAGGGGGTCTGAAGCCCCGTGTTTTTCGTCTCAGACAACTTCGTAGGTCCCAGCGAAACTGAGAAATATAAATGTTTATTCATTGGAATTTAGTGCCATCAAATCCATATGGTTAAGATATTTCTATTCTCAAGCCATGCTGATGCTTCCTATTTTTCTTTGTGGGGTATTTGTTTCCAGACAAATTTTTCTGAGAGTAAATATAGTTCATCAGAACTGAAATATGCCTTAGGGATTTGAATCCTTGATGTGGAGTGAAAAATATCCTTGTTTTACCATTCAAGTAACAATGTAAATAAATGATCCATCTTCATTTTTTTCCTCGAGAAAATGATTTCTATTATCACCCAACCAAAATTTCCTTGTGTGCCAACTTACTTTAAATGATATGCTTGATCAACTTGCACAGATCATACAGCGCAAAAATGGTAAGGGATGATATTTGTCTAGGGATTTAAACTGTTGTCTGGGAGCTTCTACTATTCATAGAATGCTAACGCATGAACATGGTGTCCCCTAATATACAGGTGTCAAGAATGTTGAAGATTGTGTGTGCAGATAATCTACACAACCCTCTAGAGATCATGAGGACAAGCAAGGTCTCACTAATGTGGCCTCGATGATCAGTGTAAATTCCCCATTTGTTGATAGAACATAAGCATCTATGAATTGCAGGGGTTCATTTGTGGCATAAATCTTATCAACTAAAAATCAAAATAAAATTCAAATTTTTTAATGAAGCGTAATACCATTTTCTGTTCAATTTTCATTATTTGAAGTTTGTCTTTTTGGCAATGCTTTTGAATATACTTAATCATACAAAAAGCAGAGACAATTCCCTTTCTTTCTTAATTGTTACAAGAGTGAAAACTCAATCTATTGATATTTGTACATGAATGATTCCTCGGTGCACGTTGGGCACCTTGTCTTCAACGAGTTTCTGAAGAATTATATCGAGTCTTTAAAGTTTCGATCGATTGATACCGAGACATTCCTAGCATTTCTGAAGAAGAATATTCCCAACATAGAGATTGAAATTGATTTGGATGTTTGCGTAGATGGGACTGGAATTCCTTCGGATGTAATGGAGCCCATTTCCGCCATCCATGACAAGATCTTGTTTGCATCATGGGATTTAATTACTGGATGAATCCTTTCTGATGAGGAAGTGAGCAAGTGGCAGGGTCATGAGAGGCAGCGTTACTTGGAGAGTTTGCCCAAAAAGCTTACACCATCACAAGTGTGCAGCCTTTTCAAATTATGTATTCTTTCCCTTTTATGATCATTGGTTTTTTGCAATTGAAAATAGTTTTGCTAAGAAGATAAAAGGCAAAAGCAATGATGATGTGTACAATATAAAATATTTTCTAGTTGCTTGCAATTTGAGCACCAAAATTTTCTTTTATTTTTTACTCTTTTTGCCTCCTCCTTGTTATCCTAAAGGTGAAAGTAATTATTGTAGTTATCCCCTACTGAAGGGTTCTTGTACTTCTTTGTTTCCATATCCTAAATGGAAATAGTTGTGGCACGTAAGGTGGAATGGACATATGCATTTCTAAAATGTTTGTTTTGTTTGTATGCCCCAATATGCAGTGTAGTGAAGTGTTATTTCCAAAATTCTTATTTTGTTTGGATGCCCCAATATGCAATGCAATGCAATGCAGTGCTATTCCTAAAATGTGTTTGTTTTGTTTGGATGCCCCAATATGCAGCGCAGTGTAGTGCTATTTATAACATGGTTTTTTCTTTGGATGCCCTAATATGCAATGCAGTGCAGTGCTAATATCTAATGTTGTTTTCCCTATTTTGAGCCATAAGAGATCAGAGCCCTAGAAAATGAAGCCATTGTTGTTATGTGCATAATTAACTGCTCATATTAATTGAATGAAGATATTAGCTCTAGGTGGACGATTTCAATTTAGCATGAGCAAGAATTGCAATGTCAAAGTGGCATTCTTGACCACTGTTGCATATTCTGGTTACAAACCTCTCTTTCAGGATATCGATAGATGTCTTAAAGAAATAGGAAAAATGAAGTATGTGAAGCAGCTCTATCCAGGTTTGTTGCAAAGTGACTTAGAATATGGGAAGAGTTTTTCTAGAATAGTGTTTGAGGAAGCTAGAGACTTCTATAATCCAATTGCTGAGGGGTCGTTGAGACCCTTTTGACAAAATTTACATATAGATGTATAATTAGCATATAAATGAAGGAAGAAAACCTTTATAAAATTTTTGTCCATTGTAATGGCATTGGTGTGTGCATTAATAAAGTCTATTAAATATACTTAGCATATACATCATTTTTTGCATCCGCATGCCTTTTAATGTGAGACAATGGCACAGTTGTTTAAGGACCCAAGCTGTGCTACAGATTTGAGTTTACCAACTATTTTCCTATCTTGGGATTAAAATCTAAATATTCAAATTTAAACTGTTTGGATACCAGCCCAAAAGAGAGACTGTGATCTTCTATTCTATCGATTTTGTTATTAGATTTTTTTGAGATTTTCACTCTCATATGAGACTAAATCTGGGCCTTTTGAATCAACTTACTTGTATGGAGTCCCGGCTTTGGCGCGTAGAGCTTTATAGGAATTCAAGTGAAGAAAATATCAAAGCTAAGGATAATGTGTGCAGAGAGGGGTACGAACCCATGGATTGAGGTGGATGGTGGTGTTACTCCTTCAAATGCCTACAAGGTTATTGAAGTAGGGGCCAATGTGCTGGTGGCAGGATTTGCACTATTTGGAGCAAAAGATTATGTTAAAGCTATTAAGGGCATCAAAACGAGTAATAAGCCAACACCAGTTGCAGCATGAGACCAATTTTTAATAATTTTATGTTTATGTTGGGTGTGGAGCTTGATTATCTTGTTTCTTTCATATTATAGCATTGGACCTTGTACCTTAATGGGGCGGCAACGCTGCCCATAATTAAATGCTGCCTATAAAGTCCAGGGGGGTGGGGGGCTGCGAATTTATAGAGGCTTATGTTGACACACTCTTTTAAAAAAAAAAAATCTAAATATTATAATCATTCGCAATGTGTAGCCCTACATGTTCAATAATAAGAATGGCCGCCACAAAACTATTTTAGTAATATATTTCTGAAAGTTACTGCAACTTCGAAAGAGAAACACATAGTTCCGCTGACAGCCAGATTGATACATCGCCACTTGTTTGACACATTTGCTTGCAACCTATATTACACCTATATTGCGGGCCTATTTCGAAGCTAAAAGTACACATCATTTCATCCAAATATATTATTATTATAGGTACTATATAGCTGCAGAACTTTCTAGCTTGAGGTGGAATCTCAAAAGGTTGATATTATAAGAATCGGCATCTGACAAATCTATCAGAAATAGACCCCACGAAATTCAACTCCCGGCCATTTTTTTTGATGGGGCATCAAAGGCTGGAATCATTGGATGTGGAGTTTGGGTTAAAATATCACGGAATGAGTGAATACATGCCTATTGGAACGGAGGTGCTGGTACCAAGAATAAAGCAGAAATCATGGCACTTTGGGGCAGTTTCCTTATTACAACTTTTTATCATTTACAGGATCCAAATACCAAGAATAAAGCAGAAATCATGACACTTTGGGGCAGTTTCCTTATTACAACTTTTTATCATTTACAGGATCCAAATTTCTATGGAGACTCCAAGCTCGTTATTGATTGGATTCAGGGCAGATTTGATATTACTATTCCTAATCTGAAGGGATGGAAGCAGAGGACTTTGCACTTGTGGCAGACATTGGAAAAACCTCCTATTACTCACATCTACAGGGAGAATAATATCAGGGCGGATAAGTTATCGAAAAAAGGCATCTCTTCAGATTTTGGGCAGATGCATTTGTTTCAGTATGTTGATGGAGCACTACAAAAATCATCAGTGATACCGATCCCATGATGCTATTTTGAATCTCCTTCTCCTCTTGTTTTATTTATCTTGCTTACTGTTAATTTCCATAGTTTTTCATAGCGGAATCTATCAATTTTGCTTTCTACCTTACCACTGCACTGGAGGCCATGGAACGTTTGATGCGCCTGTTGTTTATGATCGGTGATATCCTCTTTCTATGCTAGACCTGTCGAACTATGCATTATATGGTTTTCATCCAATTATGAAGATTATCTTTATCAGGCTATCTTTATCAGGCGAGGCGGTTCACGTGCATAGTACATATGGACTTTTTCAAGCGAGCCGGTGCCGGGAGAATATGGACCTGGGTTTTGATGGGCCATCGTTTTACCGTTTTATATCAAATATGCTTTGGAGCTGATGCAGCGTTTTCCTCACCAGGCGAGCCGGCTTATATACTCTTCATCTACTGGTGTTTTTATCCATATATATTCTCTTTATATATGTTGGTCTTTGGGATACAGGCCTACCTGTATCGATCCTTATTTATATCTTTTCATCATGCTTTAAGAACTTCTTTTACTTCCTTTTTGGTGGTCTTCTTGCATTCTTTTATATACCATGCTATGATGTATCTTTTATGTCATGTATATTAATGTATCAGGGATGCTCGGAATTTGTGATTGGGGATGGTCTTTTCCATCCGTAATGCTGTTTGCTTTTTACATCATATGACTCCTCCCATGGAGGTTTCATGATTGTATCTGGATAATTTTGGTTTTATTACATGCTGTCTTGACAGCTGTGATGTCATCATGATCATGTACTGTTATATTATTTCCTAATATATACAGCCTTTTTTCTCCTCTGAAAAAAAAAGAATCGGCATCTAAAACTTACAATATTAAAAATTAATTATACATATTGACATATTGTATATATGCCATGGACGACAATAACAAATAACGATTGCCTCAAAGTGCCTGGTAACTTTAAAAAATTCACAATTTTCACAAATGAAACTGATTATAAAATGTGTCACTATGGAAAAATATAAAAATTAATAATAATAATAATAAATAAATTACTACTCCAAAACAAATAACCGTTTACCTACCTATTTTTAAAATAAATTTCAATGTATATTTTTAAATATCTAAAATTGAAAATAGAATTTATATAATCTTTATAATAATTAAAATTATTAAAAATCTATTCTAAAATAAATATGTTTATGACTAATATAATTAAAATTACATTTTCACAACAATTTCTTACCATTATATATAAAAAATTACATTAATAAATTAAAAATAAAAATCACACTTTGGATAAACTCTTATGCCATTTAGATGTGAAGTCACTAATTGAATTATTCTTAAACATACATTCTTAAATATAAAGTCACTTATTAAATTTTCCACCTTATTCAAATGTTATTCTTAAACACCACCATAATATAACCTCAGTAATACCAAACTTAAAAATAAAATAAAAATAGCAATATCCATTCCAATTTTAATTCTAATAGTTTGTTTGAACTTGACATAGAAGTCTCACATTAATGAAATGTAGTCATTCCGCTAACAGGGAGAGTACCTCTTCTTTTCATCGCAAATGTAATATACTCATTATAATGCATGCTGTATACACAGGTTTGGTAACGAATTATTCGGACTCCTTTTGGCAGACATTCAGTTATGATTCCCGTATACCCTGATTGGCGCATCAGTGAGTCAATTGCCTCCTTTTTCGTCCAACCTCGCTCTGCAGCTACTTCTGGCAAGTAAGTTCCAACGCGTCTTCTATTATCTGGATCAGTAAACTCAATAATGATGCCATGCTTTCCGATTTCCCAGTCCAAATAATTGGCTGCAAGCTCGTAATCTGTTAGGATGGAGACTGTACATTCCAGGTTTGGAATTTCTGCACCCTCTATAGGTGGGGAGATGTCACCAAGTAGGGCACTTCTATGTGCGTACTCTTTCAACCCCTTAGAAATACATGTCGCTTCCAATGAACCAGTCCATCCTCTGAGAGTAGGCTCCCCACCGATAACCCTTTTCCATGCGACGAATAATGAATGTCGGCCGTTGTCAAAGGTAGGAGCCGGCACGAGTTCGCCCGTGTAATGTGCCACCAATGTGTCGAAGCAGTACACCACCATTTCTTTGGTTGCAGACACCATCTCGAATTATTCTTTTAATGAATTCCTCGCTAAAGATGATGTGTGCAGCTGCGAATAACAGAGAAATGATATGCTGGAATCCTCAGAACGCCAGAGGTATGCAGAGGTTGTGTTTTCTTGTTAAATCCCTTGGACTATGAGAAGATTTTAAGGGCTTGAAGCCGAATGCAGAGAACCAGAGACATGAAAAGGGTTTAGCAACGTGTCTCCTCAATGGAAAATGCCTCAGAGCAGACAATCTAAATCTCGTTCTGCCTACCAAACTTAGTTTATATTTTATTCATATATGCATCAGGCATGTTTAAATTATCCATGCATATTGTATGCATGATACATGTTGAAATTAGGTCAACGGCATATTCCAAGAATATCTTTAAATTTGAAAGGTGTTTACCTAAAAATAAATACAGAAATATTTAATACCAGATATTAATTTAATTAGAATTCACTTTAATTACAACCATCTTGATAAATATAGTTGATATATTTATAAATAAATGTGGATTTAATATTATATTGATACAAATAAATATATAATAATATAATAGTAATAATCATATTATAAAATATTATTATTATTATATTATAAACACAAAAATAATTATAATGGTTAAAAAGACAATTTATAATAGGTAATTTATAATAATAATAATTATATTATAATAATATGATAATATTATTGATATTATTACTAATATAATAAATAATGATATTATTAACTAAATATATTATTAATATTATAGGCCCAATGCATTAAAAACTTCAAGATATGATATTATAAAGTCGAGGGATTAATATTATAAATCTAAGGGATTAATAAACTCAAGAGATTAATATTATAAACATTTGGGATTAATATTTTAAGCGAAAATGATTATTAATAATATAAACCCAATGGATTAATATTAAAACACCAAGGGATAATGAACCCAAGGGAATAGCATTGAATTCGGGAGACTAATATTATAAACCAAAGATATATAAACCCTAAAATAAATATTATAAACCCTCAAATAGACATTGTTGACCATGGTTTACCATGGTTGATTTGCATATTGAGATAATCTTTTTCACAATGCAAAGTTAGACCATGATTGACCATGATTGGGAATGATTGATTTCCATATCGAGCCAATATTTTTCACAATGCGGCATTGGACCATGGTTGATTTTCATATTGAGACAATCTTGGTCACAATGCAATGTTGGACCATGGTTGACCATGGTTGATTTCCATATTGAGATAATATTTGTCATAGTGCGACATTGAGCCATGTTGGACTAATAAAAAACCAATGGAATAATATATAAAAGGGATTAATACTAAAACCGAAACACATTATAAATAAAAACCTAAGGGAATAATGAATACAATGGATTAATACTAAAACTAGAAGGGATTATGAAACCAAGTCAATGATATTAAACCCAAGGGATTAATATTATAAACCCAAGGGATATACGCCCTCATATAAATATTATAAACCTTGAAATAAAAATGGTTGACCATGGTTTATTTTCATATTGAGGTAACTGTTGTCACGATGCAACGTTGGACCATTCTTGACCCTACTTTCCCATGATTTATTTTCATATCAAGACAATTTTTGTCACAATGCGATGTCGGACTATCTTTGACCATGATTTACTTTCATATTCAGACAATATTTGTCACAATGCGATGTTGGACCATGTTTGACCATGACTTATTTTACAAACTATGGATGGAAATTATGGATCATGGTTGAACATGATTGATATTATAAGTCCAAGGGATTAATACTGGAAACTTAAGGCATTATAAATGAAATAAAATTATATTAAACCCAAGGAAATAATAGAAGCCCAAGGTATATAAACCCTTAAATAAACATGGCTTACCATGGTTGGTTTTCATATTGAGACAATCCTTTTAATAATATGATGTTGGATAATGGTTGACCATGCTTGGTCATGATTGATTTTCATATCGAGATAATCTTTGTCACAATGAGACACTGGACCATGGTTGACCTTGATTGATTTCCATATTGAGATAATGTTTGCCACAATGCAACGTAGGACAATGGTTGACCATGATTGATTTTATAAAACATGGTTGACCATAGTTGACTATCATTGACAATGGGTTACCTTGGTTGCCCATGATTGAAAATGGTTGACCATGATTAATATTATAAACCCAAGAGAATAATAAACCCAAGGGGTTAATACTAAAAGCTGAAGGGATATAAACCCAAGGAACAATATTAGACCCAATGGGATAATATAAACCCAAGTTATATAAACCATAAGATAAGTATTATAAACCCTTGAATAAACATGCATGACCATGATCTATTTTCATATTGAGACAATATGTGTCACAATGTGACATTGCAACATGCACGACCATGGTTGAACCCTTAGATTAATAAACCCAAGGGAATAATACTAAAACCCAAGGTATTATGAACCCAAGGGATTAATATTATAAACGCAACAATATAATAAACATGGTTGACCATGTCTGATTTTCATATTGAGAGAATCCTTGCCACAATGCGATGTTGGACCATGGTTCACCATGATTAATTTTAATATCGAGACAATATTTGTCACAATGAAACATTTCACCATGTTTGACTATGGTTTATTTTCATATCGAGACATACTTTGCCACAATTTGGCATTAGACGATGGTTGACCATGATTGACCATGTGTGACTGTGATTGATATTATAAACACAATGGGATAATAAACCAAAGGGATTAAAGCTAAGAACCCAAGATATTATAAACCCAAGGGAACAATACTAAACCCAACTAAATAATATTAAATCCAATGGAATAATATAAGCCCAAGGTCTATAAACCCTAAGATAATTATTATAAACCAAAAAATAAACATGGTTTACCATGGTTGATTTTGATATTGAGATCATCTTTGTCACAATCCAACATTGGAGCTTGCTTGATCACGGTTGACTTTAATTGATTTTCTGATCCATGTGGATATTGGTGGCCACCCGCCTATTCCACTTGGACCCCCACAACGTTTCCTTTCATTTTCCTTAATTGTAGCACAAATTACTATTTTTGGCATTTTTTGAGTCCTAAACTTCCGAAGCAGTTTTAAGGGACTAAAAGATGTTTTTTTATGGAAAACGAAGAGAATGGAAAATTCTAAAATTGGAGTTGGAGTTTATTTTTGGCCTCCTCTTCAGGATCTTCCAAGCGAGGTATTATGATAACAACACAGATATATTATGCCAAAGTTATGACCTTGGAAAGTTAATGTACCAATTTACCAAAATGGGGTCCAAAGTTTTTCTGCTTCATCTCCTACGGTCAGTTTTGGATGTTTATGGTTCTCCATTGTTTCTCAATAATAAATAGGCCTTTGAGCCTCATTGTAACATAGTTCAAAGGCATGTAATTTCTACATCTCTTCTTAGAGATAAGCTACCATCAACCGAGCTATTTTATTTCCATTATGTATGTAAGGATATTTCAATTCTTTTATATTAATTAAATGAAGTTATATTTTTTATGCCTTTCTGTGTTTATGTTTATATCTATATTTTATTGTGTTCGTGCATAAGTTTGGGTAAGTTTTATTAAAGAGGTATGCTCTTTCTCTGTTTTTCTTTGCATGTCCCCAACGAGGTTAGGGTACAAGGAGTTCGGGCTCAAACTGGTTGAACCTCTTCAAGATCAGAATCGAAAACCAAAACCAACTCCCATGGTCGAAGAAATGAAAGATGAGGGAGCAGGAGATCCTTTTAAAATATTACTCGAGGAGGCCGTTGAGAAACTAAGGAACACAATGATGGGTAACTTTGCCTATTTACTTCGACAACTACCCACAATTGACACATATTCATCGAACATCCACTCTGGAGGTGCCACTCCTTTTAAGGTACAAGTTAATTTTGAAATTCCCACATTTGAAGGCCAAATAGATGAAAATTTTGTAGATAGATGGTTAAATCTGTTGGAAGGATATTTTTTAGTTCTTGACTTTTTCAATCGATAAAATATTACATTTTCACTCTTAAAATCAACCACCATGTCAAGTGCTCGTAGGAAACCTACTATGGGAGAAATGATGAGAGGAAATCCTCACTGTTTTCAATCACACCCACTTAGAATTATTTCTGAGATGCCACAAAGAACAATATTACCTTACCACGATGTGATAGATAAGGGATCAAGATGTGCCAAACTTCACTAATGGTTTTCATGCCCTTTGCATGAAGCTAGATATCAAGGATTTTGAGCGGTATTTGGTACTCATGTACCACGCTTGTTGACATAATTACATCCATGATGAAATGGAGTTCCTGTACATAGCCCCACTGGGTGATGCCTATTTGTATGTTGTCAAAATCGAGAAAAAATTTAAATAGAAGAAGTTACAAATTAGATCTGTGAATCTGATGTAAGGTAAAGGAACCGCCAAACTACAGAACAATGGGGAGATCCTAGGCAGGGTGACCAAGGAAAACCCATAAAAGCAGTAAGCAAAGAACATCACCATGAAGATAAAAAAGGACATAGGAAATTGGTGTGAGTTCCATAAGATCCACACTCACAACATGAGTGAGTGTTGAGCCAAGTAGTCCCTCATTGTCGAGTTGAAGGCTTCTGAATCAGATGCATGTTCTGAAATTGTGTTAAAACATGACAAGGGGAATGAAAAAGGAAAGAATATTATTGATGTGGAGGCCAGTCCAACTATTTCCACCACCAAGATACAGAAGGATGAGCCCGAAGATCTAGAGGAGGGGGAGGTCCTATTCCACTCACAGATGTGAGTGAAGGGTTGTTCATTGCAGTTCATTGTTGAAAACAAGACCCAAAAGAACCTCATTTTAGTAGAGGTCATGAATCGGTTGGGCCTACCAACCACAACACGCTAACAATCGTACAGCATCGGGTGGCTTCACCAAGGATGAGATCTCTGCATAAGATAAAGGAATCACACCCCTACAACATCAAGCCCATCACCTATGAGGTATTTTGTGATGTTGCTCCTCTTAAATTTTATGATGTATTATTAGGTAAAACCATACTTTTGGAAGTGGCATGTTGTTTATGAGTCTAGGCCTTGCATTATTCTTATTAGTTCTAGAAATAAATTATACAGGATAACATAGGTAGCACCGCCTACCACCATATCTTTGATCACTATGAAGCAATGTAGTAAGATAATTTCCCATATCTGGAAATTTGTTTCCCTTATGATTCACCCTCAGGGAAATAAGAATATTGTGGCCATGGCCACCATATAAGGATCCTTCACAAAGTAGCAAAAAATGGACAAGATTATGGAGGAGTACAGACACATATTCACACAGACCTGCAGGGGTACCTCTACATTGTCAGGTCAAGCACTCCATTGATATGACCCCAGGGATGATGTTGTTGAGTGGATCGATATATCGACACTTTGTCATAAAAAATGATGAAATCAAAAGGAATATTCAGGATTTACTGCAGAAAAGACACATCATGCCAATTTAATGACCCTGTGGAAGCTCGATCATGTTGGTACATAAGAAGGACGGGATGTGGAGACTCTGTATTGACTATCGAGCATTGAAAGCTATCACTGTCCAAAATAGGTATCTGATACCATAGATTTATGACCTTATGGACCAGCTCAAGGGGCCAGTATTTCATCAATATTCACTTGAAGTCTGATAATCATTAGGTAATAATCGAACCCTCTAATGTATGGAAGACTTCCATAAAATCCCGGGAGAGCCTTTTCGAATGCTTGGCCATGCCTTTCAAGTTGACCAACTTAGTTGTGGTAGTCTAATTAGATGAAATTTTCTGACCCTTCACCAACTTAGTTGTTGTAGTTTAATTGGATGAAATCCCAATCTTCAACTAGAGTTGGGAAGAGCACCTCCACCACATTCCACAGGTCCTTCAAACACTATGGAACTGCAAGTTGTGTGCTAATTTGGAGAAATGCACTTTTGGTATGACCTAGGTTCATTAGCTGGGGTACGTCATTGATGAGAGGGGTGTGCATGTCAACCTGGCAAAGATACAATTCATTTAGGATTGGCTAGCCCCAACCACTCTAATTGAGCTTCACGGCTTTCTGGATCTTGGCAACCTCTATTGCAGGGTCGTTTTGGGGTTCTCTCATATTACTTTCCATTTAATTCAAGTCACCAAGGGAGGAGTGAAAGGAAAGTTATTTTAGTTTGAATCCCAAGAGAAGGCATTTGCCCATTTGATGCATTGCCTCTGCTTTGCACCATTCCTCACATTAGCATACCTGTACCAACCATTTAATATTAAGGCAGATGCCTCTAAATATGTTCTTGGTGCAGTTTTTACTCAACAAAGGCGTCGAGTAGCATATCACAATGAGACACTTTCAAACATCGTCTGAAAGTATCCCACCTATGAAAAAGAAATGTATTCCATTGTGAAGGTCTCCTGATAATGGAATCATTACATTATGGGGAAGGAAATTGTCATCCACATAGACCACCAACCCCTTTATTTTATCAAGACACAAGGTAACTTGCAAAACAATCGCCATCAGAAATGGTCCACATGCCTGCAACAATACCTTTTTAACATTAAGTACAAGAAGGAAAACACCAACGATGTTGCAAACTCATTCAAGCTACCATTGGACATGGAACTAACCACCTCTCTTGACTCTTTTGGACATGAGATTTCAAAAGGGCCACATCTTTACATGAGTGATCTTGAATTCAACATGAAAGTTTAAAATTTTCACATGGGACACCTTTTTGTTCTTTCAAGTGAGCATGCCAAGATGATCTAGAGGGTGTAATACATTCGGTTCACTTGAGATTTCTGGGTAGAGAAAGTAGTGGTGGCAGTGTTGCAAAAAATATTTTTATTAGCTGAACCTTTGAGAAGATGTTTGGAAGTACATCTGATCCTACACTTCCTACATTGTTGCCAATGTTGAATTGTCCATCAAGAAGCAAGGCCTATACTCCTTTTCCTACTCCTAATTGACCTTGGGAATCCATCTCCATGGATTAGATGTCATCCGTTCATTATACTAAGTATGTCAATGAATGTGTTTTTGTGGTCACCAATATATTATATAGGATGGTCATTTCAGTGGCCCACAAGAAGAGTATCACAGCATAAGCCACTATGAAGCTCTTCTTTAAACGAGCGTGGGTACACTTTGGGATCCTATAATCCATTATGTCAGACTGAGACAGTATATACCTAATTGCTCAAAATAGTAATTTTTCTTAATTGTAGCACAACTTACTATTTTTGGCAGTTTTTCGGGTCCAAAACTTTTGGAGCCATTTTGAGGGACTAAAAGACTTTTTAGGGAAAATGGAGAGACCCGAAAAGTCCCAAACCAAATACCTAGTTTATTTTTTGGCCTTCTATCCTCTCCGAGATCATCGAAATGATATACTATGATAGTCAAACATAGATCTAATTCAGATTTTATGAGCCCGGGAAGTTGATGTATAAAATTACCCAAACAGGGCCCACAATTTTTGCGCTTCATCTCCTACGGTTAGGTTTTTTGATATTTAGTGTTTTCCATTATTTCTAAATAATAAATAGATCTTTGAGCCTCATTGTAACACAATTTGGAGGCATGTAACTACCACGCCTCTTCTTAGAGATAAGCTACCATTGCCCGAGCCAGTTTATTTCCAATCTATATGTAAGCAAATTTAGTTCTTTGATATTAACGAAATGAAGTTTTATTTATCTTGCTTCTCTGCGTTCATGTTTATATCTATATTGTACTGTGTTCCTGCGTAAGTACGGGTCATTTTCATATCAAGAAAATCATTTTCACAATGAGATGTTGGACCGTGGTTGACCATGGTAACCAAAACCAAGGTATATAAACCCTAAGATAAATATTATGAACCCTAAAATAAACATGGTTGACCATTGTTGATTTTCATACGATCACAATACTTCTCACATGTGACGCTAGACCGTTGTTGACCATGCTTGACCATGATTGATTTTCATATCAATACAATCTTTGTAACAATGCGACATTGTACAATGCTTAAATATAGTTGATTTTCATATTGAGAGAATATTTGTCACAATGCAATGTTATACCATAGTTGACTGATTAATTTTTTAAAAATTTGGTGACCATGATTGACCATTATTGATATTTTAAATCTAAGGGATTAATACTAAAAACCCAAGGTATTATAAAATCTAGGGAATAATATTAAACCTAAGGAATTAATATAAAGCCAAGATATATAAGCCCTAAGATAAATATTTTAAACCCTTAAATAAACATGGTTGACCATGGTTGATTTTCATATTAGGACAATCATTGTCACAATGTGACATTGGGCCATGCTCGACCATAGTTGAACCCTTAGATTAATAAAACCAAGGGATTTATAAACCCAAGGTATTAATACTAAAACCATAAGGGATTATGAACCCACGAGATTAATATTATAAACCCAACTTATATAAATCATAAGATGAGTATTATAAAAGCTAAAATAAATATGTTTAAATTTCATATTGAGATAATCCTTGTCACAAAGCGATGTTGGACCATGGTTGATCATGCTTAACCATGATTTATTTTCATATTTAGAAAACCTTTGTCACAATGCGATGTTGGATCATACTTGGCCATGGTTGATCTTTATATTAAGAAAATCTTTGTCACAATCTGACATTAGACCATGGTTGACCATGATTGACCATGTTTGACCATAATTGACCATGATTGACCATGATTGATAGTATAGATCCAAGGGAATAATAAACCCAAGGGATTAATACAAAAAGGCCAAGGAATTGTAAACCTAAGGGAATAATATTAAGCCCAGGTTATATAAACCCTAAGATAACTATTATAAACCCTAAAGTAAAATGGTTGACCATGAATGATTTTCATATTGTGACAATCCTTGTAACAATGGGATGTTGGATCATTTTTTACCATGCTTTGCCATGATTATTTTCCATATCGAGACAATGTTTTTGAAAATGTAATTTTGGAGCATGCTTGACCATGGTTGACCATGATTGATTTTTGTATCAAGACAATCAATGTCATAGTGAGACGTTGGACCATGTTTCACCATGGTTGATTTTCATATTGAGACAATCTTTGTCACAATGCAACATTGGACCATGGTTTACCATGATTGTCATAATGTGCCATTGGACGATGGTTGATCATGATTTACCACATTTATAATTGTTGTTGACCATGATTGACCCTAATTGAACACAAATGATTTCAATATTGGGAACATTGTTCGCCATACTGTCATGCCCGACCATTGATGACCATGGTTGTCCATGGTTGATCATGGTTGATTACCACCATTTTTTACCACAACCACATTAATAAATATGGTTGACATACACCAATAGGCCTCCAAGTCATCTATCACCTCAAAACAAGCCAATGAAAATAATATTAATTTTATTAATTAATATTATTATATAAATCTACCTAAACTATATTTCATAGATATGTTTACAAGGAAAGTCAAGGCGAGTGGTAGTATAGACCCCGCCCCGTCCGACCCGAGTCAGTAAGTGCGGGTCATGTGGAATCTGTTGGTCCGAGGATCTTACTAGATTTGGCATGGAGACTACGTAACTATAATTGCTCTACTTGCATGGAGACGTTGTTGACCTTGTACAACAGCCCTAGTCTTTGGATTCCCGGCTTCTCAGCTTGGATCTGGGTAGCAGGTTGGACTTATTTCGCATATGGATAAGTTTTCACCTATGTCGTGTTCCTAGACGAGATCCAGAGATAGAGCCATCTCTACGTATATTATTATTATTATTATTATTTTTAATAATAATAAAAATTTATTATTTTTATGTCCAATGAAAATAATATTAATTTTATTAATTACAATATTATTTTTATTAAACAATATTAGTAATATTCTTTTTAAAAAGTAATTTATATTGTTTTTAAAAATAATGAGCTTCCTGGTCTAATATTATCCAAAATGAAAAAATATTATATTCATTTGATATCAACCTCTTCACATCAAATTTTGATTTATCTTCTTTCCATTAATCAACCTAAAATTTTGATTTACTATATCCTCAATATTCAAATCTCCATGATAACCCAACCAAAAGGTTGTTCATCAAAATCATGTAATTTTTGTAAAGAATAATGGTTGTCGTTGTTTCCTAGAACCACCCTCTTTCTAGTTACATAATTACAATTAATTTTATTAACTTCATCAAAATGATTTGGTATCAAACTAGTAGACTTCAATTTTTCTAAACGAATCAATAGTTTCTCAAAGATGCATGAAGTGCCTTAAATAGGTTACTCAAATATCACAAAGTGAAAAATTTTACTAGCATAGCCACATTTGTGTATGATTCCTAAAATTATAAACCCTAGAATTATAAACCCTTAGAACTCTAAGAACAATATTATAAACCAAAGATTAATATTATAACTAATTTTTTTTTTCTCTTTACACATGACTAAAAAATATGATTCTAAGGTGAAATTAAAATAAAAAATAGAGAGACATAGGGTAATGAGAAGCCCAATAAAGTTGAAGTTTCATTAAAATAAAAGATTTGAGAGTGCAAGCTTCTGTGATCCATAACATATTAGATTATAAATCTTCTGGCAAATCACATGAGAAATTTAGGACCAAATTTCTCATGTGATTTGCCGGAAGATTTATAATCTAAAAATAAAAGATGAAGAGACACAAGGTAATGAGAAGCCTAACAGAGTTGAAGTTTCATTTTCCACTTCAACAACGAAATTAATAAATGTTGTTGATATAAACCAATACATTTTTAATAATTTTTTGCATTTTTTTACTATATAAAATAGATATATAAAACATTTTATTTATAAAACAAAACATGTACTTATAATATATATATATATGTGTGTTGCAATCACCCACTCAAAATACACCCACATTTTTGCTATCATCAAATTGTACCTAAAATTTTGCAATCATAAAATTAAACTCCAAAGGTCACTTAAATGTCATCTTCATATCGTATCATACTTAAATATTTTATCTTTTTTATAATTAGTCATTTTTCATGACATATCTTATTCTTATCTTTTTTATAATTAGTCACTTTTCATGACATATTTTATTGTTATAGTTTCTCATAGATTTAATTTTTTTCCATCTCATTTAAAAAAAACATTGTATACAATAATTATAAGAAGCCAAATAAATTAAAAAATGAAAAGATATTTGGTTCCATCCTAGGACAAAGGCCGGCAAAGATCGAAAAGGTGTTGAATGTTTAGTGGATTTTAAAGCTGTATTTTAAACGAATTGAACAATCTTACTCGAATAATTTTACCAATCGTGCAAGTATTACTCACGTGTCTCTTTACCAAAGGTGCGCACGAAATGATACTCGGGCCAACCACGCTCTCGATTTATTCAACGATTGTCATGCCACAAAGTATGGTATTAAAAAATCATTTTTTGGTATGATAACCACAAGAATCCAGTAACGATTTTCAGAAAATCTGGCAAAGATTTTCCCAGAATTTTGTTTACAGTTGTTAAACATTAGTATTTTGAGTGCCCTAGGGGTTTTTGATAGTGCTGAATCCATTTCCACTATCAAAAATGGATTCCAAGAACTGCAACTACATGATTTTTTAAAATTTAGTTGACCGGATTTCGGCAAATTTCTGCCGTCCATGCCAAAACGCGGCCTCGGTAGACAACTCCCAATTTAAATAAGGAAGGCAAAGGTAATACAATGGCACAATATAACAAAACCTTATAATTAGTGTCTCCATCTTCCTTTTAGTTTATTTTTTAATTTTTGTCGGTCTAGAGCTCATTTTTGGTGTTATTTGCATCTATTTATTAAATATGGTGCAAAATTTCATAAAAAATTTGTACCAAGTTTTATACCAAGTCTTACATTGAGTTTAGCGCCATGTATTGCAATAGATTTTGTATGAGGTTTTACACCAGTGTTTATGCTAATTTTTGTGCCATCCTCTGCACCATGTTTTGTTCCAAGTTTTGCGTCAAGCTTGACAACTAATTTTGTTTCACTTATTTTTTCATCATGTTGATCCATGATGATCTCAAAGTACAAGTGGGTCTCAAAGTATAAATGGCATTATAAATCACTCAAAAAATCAAAGTGGTCCAATGTCATCACTACTAGGACCATATTGAAGTGCTCGCCCCCTTGTTTCCAATGATGCAAAGGAAAATCCAATCGAAGGTCGTATGAAAAAGTTAGAGCTGGTCGATTTTTTTGGTCAAGGTGGAAAGTGGGTGAGGTTGAAGGGTTCTACAATTTGACCAACATCGAGGCGTGAAACCTAGCTCCCAAGAGAGTGTGAATTTGTGGGATGATTAATATTGCCCAATAACTCTTAGATTCTGCAAAATAAAAATATAACCGTTAGTTTACAAAAATAAAAATAAAAATAATTAATAATGGGATGGCGAGTGGCCACACCCGAATTGGTTTGTAATGTATATATTTAAATAAAAAAAAATGTTGGAACGGGGCTGCGTGGAGTGCTCCCTGTCCACCAAAAAAGTTTGCGTCCATGCATCCCCACCGACCAACTAACTCTTCATTAAATGCCCACCGGTCAAATTGCATGTACCATAAACAGTGTGATTATATGAATAATAAAAAGGTTGGGTTAGGGCCGCGTGCAACAGATCCCGCCCAGCGGTCATTAGAAAAACCTGACGACTTGTTTACCAAAAATTTTGTGAACCGATACAACAATAGAACACTCCAAAAGACTCTGCCAACCACATTAATTCTTTTTTCTAAAACCCATATAGAAATTTTCTACGTTGGGGAGACGGGATTTGAACCCCAGCCTTCATCGACCTGGTTAGATCTACGACCAACGAGTCATGGCCCGTTACTTTGGTGGCTCCACCGGAATTAAACCATTTAAGCTTCAACCCATTCATTTGCACAGGGAGAAGCGGCAGCGGAGCGGAGCGAAACTTTGGTCCTGAGGCAAAACTCTGAGTCCGAGATGAGGCCAGAACCTTGCCCGAGGAATCTTGGGGTACCAAAAGGGTTTTGAGAGGTGCAGAAAGGAAGTTTGTGAGAATTCGACATGTGCATAGTTTTTTCTGCACGATTTTTTGTTTGGAACTCAGTGGTGATGTCAGTTTTAGCATCTGGGTTCTCCATTTTTCCCTCCCCCTTCAGTAGTGAAAGCTCTTCCTCTTCTTCTTATTATTCTCATATAAATCAGAGATACATATAAGAAGTCATTATTTAAGTTAGAGGTAAAATTTGATTTTCCCATGTATAATGGAGAATGTGATGCAAAAAGACATAACAATTGGATTAGACATATTAAGGTTTATTTTCTGATTCATAAAATCAAGGAAGATGAGGGAAATATCTAGTTATAATTTCTTCGGCTTAGTGGCACCACTCTCATTTGGTGAGAGAACAAGTTTCAAAAATGTAGCAAAAAAATGGGTAACCTTTTTGATTCTTGGTCCAAATTTGTTTTTGCATTGAAAGATCAATTTTACCCTTTGGGTTATAGATAAAAGGCATTAATGGAATGATAATATTTTAGGCAAGGGAAAGGTCAAAGTGTGTAAGGCCTCACTGAAGAATTTAGAAAACAAGCATTGAATATGGGAATTCCATTAGATTCACCCGAGATTGTAACTAAGTATATTGGTTTTTTACATAGTTACATAAGACATTCATTATTATTGTTTGAGCCTACTACATCTATTGATGCAACTAGTGTGAAGTCCATGCATCTTGAAAGTACGGGATGCATGAACAAGATGACCACCCTCAAAGCCCAACAAAACTAAGAGTAGAGGAGAAAAACCCTCTTTTACTCATTGTGATAAAGAAGGGCATGTTGAGGAGAATTGTTGGAAACTGCACCAGGAATTGAGGCCTAAGAGGATAGAAAATAGAAGCAGAAGATAGTTGTGATTGTACAAAAACTCTAACAGTTTGAATCAGAGGAGGATGAAAGCATCATAGCTGCAAGATCTGTAGGAAGCAGACTAATTAACCTAAGGTTAGATTCAGGTAAAGAAATGAAAATTGAAAACTTTGGGATCGCAAAAGATGGACCCATTGACTTGGGTTTCGATTTGGGTGATGAACCAAAAGTTTCACAAATTGTTGCAACAAAGATGAAGAGGGCACGAAACACGACATGGCTCTAAGAACTTGAAGAAATCAACCACAACATTTAGCCATGCAATCTTAAACTAAGGAGACTCCTACAAGAATCAGAGAAGGAGGAGTAAAGGTTCAAACATAAGATACAAGCCAAGGAGGAAGCCTTGGAGAGGTTGTGGCACAACGAGCCTGAGGTAAAATGTGTTTCTTCAGTTTCATGTACTTTTCATGACGATGATTCCACTACTTTTGAAAGACACACTACAGGGATTGGATCAAAATTGTTGAAGAAAATGGGGTGTCAAGGAAAGGGCCTCAGAATTAATGGCCAAGGCATTGTGAACCCCATCAAAGTAGAGGAATTTTCCATTTGTGAAGGACTTGGGTATGTGAGGAAGGAATTTGGGGAATGATACAAAACAGCTAGAGACCAACCAATGATAGATGATGAGAGCACTTCATTACATCCTAGTGATAGTGAGGGTTCCATGAAAACTTATCAGAGGCACCCCATGGGAGATCTTCACAGGACAACCCAGAAAGTTTGGAGGATAAAGAATTGCTGTAGTCACTGCAATGAGTTTGGACACCGGAGAGCCACATGTGAGATGCTCCATGCAAACGAATTTTCAATAAAGAATTGAGCGAGAGAAAATTTTCAAAAAAGGAACTCATCAAATTCATGGTTGTATGCTTTATTAAGTAAAAGAAGATTTTATATATGTAGCAACTTGTCATGGCTACATTTTGTAAATCATGTGTTGCAAATAGTTGTAAAAGTGATGATGTGTTTCCCATCACTTAATAAAGAAACTATGATGTTTTTGGAGTTTTTCTAGTAGATGGGGTATTTTTTTCTTCTATGTAAAACTCGACCAAAGAGTGTGTGTTATAAACTCTTGGAAAGTATGGGGTTTCTGAGTCATGTGTGGTTTAATTACAAAGAATGTAACAGATTTCCGTACAATGCAAATGATTGAAAGTTTGGTTTGGTGAGGACAGAGGGAGTGTGCATGATATGTTAAAGCTTTTGGAAGATGAAAATATCCTAAGTGGGGAGGAATGATCCAGGAGGATCTCAGAGTAAAAGTGGGCATCAAAGTACAAGTCACATTATAAATGGCTCAAAAATCAAAGTTGTCAAATGTCAGCAAGACAAGGACCAGATCGAAGTGCTTGTCACCCTTATTCCAACAATGCGAACGACACTCCAATCTAAGGACGTCTAAAGAAGTTAGAGATGGTAAAATTCGTGGTGAAAGTGGGTAGTGGGCCAAGTTTAAGGGTTCTAAATTTTGACTGACACCAAGACTTGAAACCTAACTCCCGAGAGCGAGCGAATTTGTGGGATGATTAATTTTCCCAATAACTCTTATATTTGGAAAAATAAAAAATATAGGTGTTGGTTTAAAATAAAATAGAAATATAATCAATAATGGGGTGGCGAGTTTCTACCCGAGCCACCCCCTCACTATGGTCAGTATTATGGTTTGGAATGTATATATTTAAATAAAAAAATGTTGCAATAGGGTATTGTGGAGAGGACCCCACCCACAAACAAACTCTGCATTGTATTCCCACCAGTTAAATTGCACGAGCCATAAATTATGCAGTGATATGATAACAGGTTTGTATTGCAGTGAGTAATAAAAATTAGATCCACTCTTTTGTGCCATAATTTGTGCCATATATTGCACCTATTGTTTCAACCCACATTTTCTTCCACTTTTTCATCCATATTTCCGTCCTCTTTTGTTTCCATGTTTTCATCACATATTGTGTATTTTATTGGATCCCCTATTTCATCCACTTTTACATCAAGTTTTGCATCTCATTTTGCATTTACTTTTGCATCCACTTCTATATCTAATTATGTATCCGTTGTTGCACCAATGTTTGTGTCCATGTTTACATCACTTTTTGCATCTTATTTTTCTTCCAAGTTTTTCTCCTTATTTCATCAAAGTTTGAGAGCATTTCTACGTCCACTGTTGCATCCACATTTATTTCACCACAATCCGTGGAAAGTTTTATGCCTACTGTTGCACCCATGTTTGCCTCCACTTTTGCATTCATGTTTGCATCCTATTTTGCGTCCATGTTCTCATTCACTATTTGCATATGCTTTTGAAACCACTTTTGTGTTATTGTTTTGCATCTCTCTGCATACACATATGTTGCATCCACTTTTCATAAAATTTTACGTCTACCTTTTCCCCCATTTTTGTGTTCACTCTTACATCCCTTTTCCAACACTCATCATGTTTTTTGCACCGCTGATATATTATGAAATTGGAAATTATGAACAACTGATGACAGTGCCAATAATAATGAATGATAATGATGGCGTGAATTGTCATTATGGTGATAATGACAATTATGATAAATACTATGGTGGTTATGATGACAATGATGATGATGATGAAGATGATGATGATGGTGATGCTAAAAACCTTGTCCAATCTTCCCAATATTTAAAGGTTGTCACTTTCATCATCATAATCATTATATTTGGTGTCATCATCCAAGTTATCATCATTTTATCATAATTATAATTATTGTCATGTAGGTCAACATCCCCAACAATAATGGTGTGAATGATGATGACGATGTAAATGATAGTGATGTACATCATGTAGATGAAAACAACTTTCATGTTCATAGTAGTATAACTCACGATAAATAATATATCATATACTACCACATTCAGTTTACAATTCCAATTTACAAAAGAACAATTAACATAGCAATCCCTATAGTACACTCTATGTACAAATCAACGTCTTCCACCATGACCATTTCCTCATTAGTTGGTGCCTTAAGAGGGCCAAAGAAGAAATTATAATATGACAATGAATATACAGGTTATGGCTATGGTTTCCGAGGGAGAGGGGTGAAATTTCACGACCTAGAAATGAGATCGAGTTGTAGTAACAACATGGTTAACATAAGAGGGCTCAATTGTATTGAATATAGGTGTATAAACCCCTAGGTCTAGGTACATTTCCCCTACTAAAGAGTTATGTAAGGTGGGAAAAATTCACAACAATTTCATAATAGGGATGTTAGCCTGAAAATGTTTCTACTACAGAAAGAATAGGGGAAAGACACTGGAATGGGAGGTATTCCCATAGGTATCTAATAATTTTTTTATCCCGAGCTAGAGGGAGAGTGGTCTCGGTTTCATTTTGGTGTACAAGTGTGGTCTTATTTGGATACTATAGCTATAGCCCAAATGAGACCATGTAACTCCATCATATTTTCGAGTGTCTTGTCGTAATATTGACATCAAATTATATTACTTCTATATAAATTAAAGAATGAAGAAACTCTTTAATTTCTGGCTAGATTAAGTGTGATAAGTAGTTGGCTAACTATAAAAATTCTCTTGTGAAGAAGTGAAGGGTTGTGAAGGAAAACTAGATGAATGTGGATGTTGAGGGAATCAATTACAGAAGAGATCCTATGCAGAATTTTTATGGGTATAAGTCTCCTTTGAAGTGACTATTCTTCTCTTAAGTTGTTCACACTTTCATATAAACACATTCTTCCATAGAAGTCCTCGGTCTCTTATGATAATTGTAATACTTGCTAGGATGAAAGGGAAAATAAGAAACATAATCCTTCTAATCTTGTTAGAATGTTGTTCCACTAGTTATGGTGGATATGGCTCAACTAGAGGTGGTGCGGGTTGAGTGGATGGTTGTATAGGTAGAGGCTTTGAAGAATATGGTTGATCCTTCTTTTTAAAAATACTATTTATGGGTGGCTTAGCATGAGTGGAAGAAGTGGTAGCAATAAACTCATGCACTAAATTTATAAGACCATCCCTTGCAAAATTTCTATCCCATTCGTTTCCTTTTTTCTTAGTCACTCTTCATTGTGGGTTGCCTAAAAGAGAACATACTTCACTATCTGTAATAGGAGGATAATAAGTTCTTAGGTGATGTCTAATGTTGATAGTTTATAAGTCCAAAACATTATTGATATCATCATAATAGGTTATTTATTTATTATTATTACATTCTGGTTAAAAAACTTGTCTTATACATTATATCAAGATTTTCCTAAGCTCATATAGAGACAACTTGGTCTCACATCTAGCTAAAAAAAACTAGAATTTATTGATGAAATATGTCATAACTTCCCATTTTCCTTGCTTTAATTATATAATACTAACAACTTCAAATACATTGATTGGTTTAAGAACATACATTCCCAAAAAATTATCACATATTTTATCAAAAGTAATTATAAATTTCTTGGGAAGGTTTTCAAACCATTCAAAGGATAACCTAGTAAGAGTGTGTGGAATGAATTTGGCCATAAATTCTAGCCATCTAGTCAAGTATTTGCATATTATTATGAACTTGGAAAAGTGTGCCAAAGAGAGATAACAATAGTGTGCTAGAGAGGCCCAAGCACACATGTGCTATAGAAGAGATGCACTAAGATATGTGCCCTTAGGCATAAATTTTTTTATAAGGGAGATAAATAATATCACAAGATGATGGAATACAAATACAATTTGCGGTGTACTTATATACAAGAAGGGACCTTCCTAGTGTTTAATGAGGCTACATGTACAAGTTTTACTAGGTTGGCTTAATCCTCTCACAACTATTACAACAATTGATAATAAATGATCGAATGATGATATTAGCAATGATGAAAAATACATTAATGATGCATATAAGTGTGTTTAGGTGTGAATATTGCAATCATAATTCTAGCAAAAATCCACATCTCTAAAGATTTATTTCATCTGTAGAAATTCCTCATGATTTCCTTATTTCTCTTAAAACAACAAACTCCCACAGTGACAACAATTGAAAAAGAATTATCCTAATAAATATTTTTCATGTTTCTTCAAATACAAACTATAACCATTGAAAATTTGACAATGAATGAACTCTACATATGTAAGGATTGATTTCATGGGCTCCCTTGTGGTCTTTAGGCCTTACTAGGCTTGGGTTTTTCATGTTGAGGGGAGTGTGAGTTTATTGTTGAAATTACTACTAATGTGTAACACCTCGCATTTCACATAAAAAAAAAATTAATAATTGAAGATTATTCTTAATTTAGTCTTATGGAATCCTTTATTAACAATGTGATTTTTTATTCCTTTATAGTGCATTCAAGATTATTGGACTATCTAACATTGGTATCGAACCATAATTGTAGTCTTGAAAATTTGATAAAAATTTATGTCACCAAATTTACATTTTTACCTTGACTTGAGTCATTTTTAAAGTATAATACTTAGCTTTTAAGCTAATCTATGTTATTTGTATTTTTAATTTATAGAATATGTGTGACATATGTAACTCTTATATGTAAGTTTATAACTTATCATTTTATTCTTCTAAACTAGATCGTTAATTTATAATACTTTATAGTTTACATAGTTTTACATTGGTCTGTATGCCAATTATGGTCTCTCGTCAAGTTTATCATCCTAATTGCACCTCCAAACCATATTCTTGATACATTTTTTTTTTTAAATAATCCTTCATATTACTTATCATGGTTGATTTATCATCTTTTTTGGTTCTTAATTGATCTTACTACGTTAAAAGATTTGTCCTTTCAATTGATGTCACAACAACTATTATGTCACTAATAATTAAATACCTCCCGTGAAATGATATTCCATCAAATATATGATATGAACGGCAGCATGAGCTAAGTTTACGTGGAGCACTCACATTCCTCAATGTGTGCTAGATACGTGCGAGCTTCACGTGATGAAATAGTTTATGGTATTTATGAGGTGTTTTTACATGAACATTTTCGATTTCTCTTCAGGAAATCAACGATCTACAAAATTATTGTTTTCATTAGGTGTTCTTGGTTGTGTTCTATTAAGCTTTTGTTCGGACATATGCCAAGAATTTTGACTCATGTTTCTTCACTTTGCAATTCTATGAAATTCACTGATACAGTAGTATAGCATTAATTTCCTAGACTCCACCTTATTTTCAATGATTATATGTCCAATGATAAAAACTAAGGAGCTATAATATATGTCAACTAGTAAATTTCCACAATATGGAGTTGATCCTCTGCATGGTGTGTCAAAACTAGGAATTATAGAGATAAAGGTGTGTCA
Source organism: Pinus albicaulis (assembly GCA_034641835.2). Classification (NCBI taxonomy): domain Eukaryota; kingdom Viridiplantae; phylum Streptophyta; class Pinopsida; order Pinales; family Pinaceae; genus Pinus; species Pinus albicaulis. Next base: position 1,414,486,552 of record CM076570.1, on the reverse strand, counting down.
AAAGAGTCTTACGTTGATCTCTTCCTCATATAAATGTGTAAAATGTTAGCCAAATGGGTGTCAAAATACAAAAATGGAGCTATAGATCTATTTCCTCCCTCCTATTCATTACACCTAGATAGCTGCTTATATACGAAGCATTATTACCTCCTAAAGAGTGAAAGGAGTATTTTGAGTTTGTTATGTTTTACTAGTTCAATATATAATAAGTATTTATTTTTGAATATTTATAAGTTCTAGCATTATAGAGCGAGTCTCTGGTTATAGGTACCAATTTTAATGATTTATACATTCTTCTTTTTATTGATATATAATTTCTAATATATCTGAAGTTTTTAATATAATTATAAATTGTGGATAAATACATAATGAAAGATGAAGCTTCATGATATTTAAATATAGAGGGGTTGGTTCTATATGTAATTCTTATTAGGTTACCTCCATTGGTTGTAAGTGTATTTGGGTGAAAATTTATTGAATTGGTTGATGTTTAAGGACAAGGCTTCCAAAGTGTGGTTAGAAAAGACAAAATACACTCATCATAGTGATCAGAAAGGCTTAAAAGATCCGATAAAAACTTTTGTAAGTATATTAAATATGTGATAGTTTTTTAATTATATTTGTTATAGAGGAAAATCATTGTTAACTAATTTCCCCCTATTCACTGATTCATGGGAACTAAAATAGGGAATACATCCAAATAATTTGGAAAAACAAATGTTGTAGCAAGGCTCTATTTATTGTGTGGATAGAGTATGAGGTATGTAATCTAAACTATATTTCCAATATATATTTGAACAATATTTTCATTTTGTTTTTTAAGACTATTAGATATTATATCCTACCTCATTTTAGGGTTTTAATTGTACAAAAACATATGTATTCTCCTATGGAATTAACACTAACATGAAATATTGGTTTATATATACATACATACATACATACATATATATATATATATATATATATATATATATGTATGTATGTATGTATATTTTTCAGAATCTTATAGTTAATGATTTCCAAGATGATGATCTAGACTATGTTGAGCATAAATCAAGAGATGATGATGAGCATGGCGATATTTTTAGTGAAGGAGATGATGAGGAGGAGTACCTCAATAGTGTTGGTGATGATGATGTGGATGATACTGATCAAGATGGTTAGGGTGATCATCATGGCAATGATCATGAGGATGATATTAGTGGTGTTACCTAAGCATGCACATGCATAGTTTTTGAGGAAGTATTAGTGTGTAGAATGAAATTCCTAGTTTTATATGGATGTTTTGAATTCACCTTAAAATAATGATATCTATGAAACATTTGGATTTGGTAATCATACAATGAATTTTATTTGATTAAAGATGATGATTATATTATCATTATTATATTTGTATTCTATTTATATATTAGGAATTATTTCCATTATTTTGATGGAGAATTATTATATATGACAATAGTACCATATATGTATGTCTTTTGTGAATTTATTGTAGAAGAATGATATTCATGAAATATTTTTATCTCGTAATCACATTTGAATTTTTGTTGATTTGTTAAAAACGATAATCATACTATTAATACTATGTGAGATCTAAGACTTTTGTGATCCATAAAGTAGATAAATGTATTTTTAGATTAATCACATCATTAATATTTGGTCGACGTTCCGAACCAACTAATGTGGTTCGTCCTCAGGACAGGGCAAAAAATTCAATCGAACTTATTGAATAAATAATGTGGATGCATCATTGATATTATATTAATATTAACCTTTGTGTTTTTATATAATATATTTAGTCACTATGTATTAATTAAAAAAATATATTATAATAATATATATATATATATATATATATATATATATATATATATATATATATATATATATATATGTATCAATTTAAAAACTATTAATCAATATTTTTAATTAATAGACACACACACACACACACACACACAAAAATACATATATATTAAGTATTAATCCCTAATATCTAATTAACAAATTCATTAACGACTAGTTTTTCAATGACTAGTTTTTTGTGGCTAATATCGAACAATGATGCATCCACATAGCTATTTTTTTGTGGCTAATATCCCATATGACTGGTTGGATTTTTCACCTTGTCCTGACGATGAACCACATTAGTTGGTTCGAAACGTTGAAAAAATCCTAATGATGTGATTAATCTAAAAAGACATTTATCTAATACTATGTTGTTATGTTATATATGTGTGTTGGAAAGTGTCAATGAATCATTATGTACAATGATATCGATAGCTACTCTAATTACGTAAATTCACACAACAATGTATCCTAATGTGCCACCTAGTTGGTTTTATTTGAGTTTGCATGATTTAACTTTTAGTCATTAGAGTTATATATCTAGCTAAATGTCTTATGGATATCTTGGTGTATGTGCATTAATTTGATTTGATCATCAGTGTGGGTAGCTCCATGTTGAAATCAAGATGTAGCCATAATTTAAAGAGTCATATAAAGCTCATACAGTATCTTAGATCTTCCTTACTATAGTGTGAGTCCATATTAGAGTGGGAAGAGTAATTTACAACATTTTCCTATGAGTTGATCTTTTTTCAAATGCTTTGTCTCTCAACTTTTCATTTTTCTTGAGACTTATGCTTGTCATAACTCAATTTATAGTTATGTTATATTCTTTTTATAATGCTTGAAACTTCTATCTCAAGCTACAATGGAATCGTCCATAATCCTTCCCGTGTGTGGGTTGTTTGTCAATAGCATGTTGTGAGCGAGAGAGAGAATCTTGAGCATCTTGATCTATATTGAGATATCTACCAATAAAACATTGGGTAAATAAAATTGGAAAAATGATCACCATGATCACCATTGAGCTATGAAGACAAGGCTAATCAAGGTGGCTTACTCATAAATCCAAGAGAAACATTTGGTAATATGAATATGGATATACTTGTATTTCCTCAAGTGAAAGTGTAAATTTGGATCCTCTTACTCTCACCCCACCTTTGGTCCATACTCCTCACTTAGTGTTTACACCTTTGCAATCGATCAATGCTCCATCAATTACCCTCATGATAATGTAAACACCCATTACACAACCTCAGAAAAAAATATAAGATGGGGAAAAACCAATAATTTTAGCGGAACCAATATTCCTAGATGAGTTTCCATATTTAATGACGCGATATGTTGAAGTTACATGTTATCTCGAGATAATCACTAGTGATACCATGTATGTTAGATAAGGAATAGATTACTATGAGATTTGTTATACACCCTTGATTTTACTTTTACTAATATGAATCATATAAGCCTTGTTTCTCCTTATGCTAATAACATCCATATAAGCTTTAATAACTAAGCTAATGTCCATAATAATTCTACTTGTTTAAGTTGTTGGGTAGACATTACTGAGAAAGCGTAATTTAGCTCATACTATGTTACATCACTCTGCATTATAGTTATAATGCATATACAGAGAAGTATTATCTCCATTTATTCATATTAGATAAGACTAACCATAGGTTAAGTAATGAACAATCAAACCATTATATTCGAGTGATTGTGTATACCTTGGATCCATTAATTATGAATTTATTGTGTCATAGATATTGTAATTTACATGAGGTTGTGTAAAATAGATTTCTTGACATGAGGTTGCATAAAAGGGATTTCTTGCAATTTGCGAAAAAATCATATGAAAAGGTTAATATTCAATTTCCTCATCATAATGTGTAAGAGAATTTAAATCAATTAAAATTTGATAGAGATACAAGTGTGACTAGGCACCTAAAATTACATGAGAAAGTTTTATTATTTAATTTTGGTATAGTTAAATTTTTTTAATAATATGATTTACCAACCTTATTTGTAAATGGTGCCCAAATGACCTAAAACTATATTAAATATTAAAAAAAAAATTAATGTCTTAATCTAGATAAATTAGAATATTGATTTTCTTTTAATGAATGATAAATCATGAGTTAAGTGTGACTTTAATAAAGCATAAGTCATGTGTTAATCATTAACTAGAAAATAAAATTAAAAGTTTTAACCCACATAATATTAATAACATGTGTTTCTATGCACCAATATTTAGAAAGAAAATGCCAAAAGTTAGTATTATTTTTAATTTTTTAAATAATTACTTTTTATAACATCTATGAAATTTTTTCTATACACAAATATTTAGAAACACGATAAGAGAGTTAGTAATATTTTTAAATATTACTTTAAAACTCCCATTTCAAATTTATTTTGATATTTTTTCTTTTTACGTTTTAGAAATTTATGTTCTTAAAATATATTTTTTGTTTTTAAATGTGAATCAATATATTTTTAAAATTTTTGCCACTTTTTCATTTTAAGAAATATATTTTCAAAATAATTTCATCGTTTCTCATTTTTTGTATTTTTGGGGAAGAAAAATACAAGTGAGAAGAGACTTCATTTAATTGAGATGATTGTTTTGTATTTTTGGGGAAGAAAAACACAAGTGATAAGAGACTTCATTTATTTGAGAAGATTGTTTTTTTTTCATCTCAACAGTGCCACAATCGAAGATCACAATCACCACAACCAATGGTAAAGCCTTACTTGACCACACTTTCTTTGTGTTTTAATGGTTTTTTGTTTTTCATATCCATGAATAAATTTTTGAAGAGAATTTGGGTGACACTAGAATATTTTGAAAAATGCAGCAATCAAAAGTTTTCCATTGATTATTTTCATTTTTTGTGAAACATTTGGGTGACATTATATTATTTTGAAAATGCAACAATCAAAATTTTGAGGCACACTTTTCTTTTCACTCATTATTAGGAATCCCTCTTTGAATTTAAGAAGCTCGTCACCGACGATTAACATTATTACTGATGAAATAGGTAACTGCACTGGTACCTACTTTTTGACGTAGGAAGAAAAACACCCGATTTTGAAAAGTGGTGATGTAGAATCGATTTTTTTTTTTTTGAGCATGTTTTTGGCACTTTAATTTTTTTTATTTTTTTCCTGTGATGCTTTTTATGTCAATTTTGAATGGTGGTGGCGTATCATCACCAACGTTTTTTTAGAGGATTGATTTTGACACTATACATTTTCTAATGTCTTATTCTTCCATGAGATGTTTATTTTTAAGTGCATTTATGTACTTGTGTTTTAAAAAGAAAAAAAATATTTTTTTTTCAAATAAAAATTTGTAATGATATCTTCACTTTTTCACATAGATAATAAATGAAAAAAGGGTCAATATTATAAAGTTTATATTTTCTTCAAGTTTATGTATTGCTAATTAATTTTTCAATGCACGTCAAATAATTATCGCTAAAAAACTAATATTTTGAACGATATGACAAAAGAATACAAATTTTCAATACAAATAGAATGCAAAAAATACACTTTTAGAGACTTTTTGTTAAAACAAAACATGTTAAATAGACTAATTTTGGGGAAAATATTAACAAAAAAATTTAAGAAAATAGCATTTTTATTCAATTTTATGTCAATAAATAATAGTAATCACATGTTTTTTACAAAAAATAAGGATTCTTCTCATAAAATATCAAAGTCTAAACATTACAAGTAAAACTGATTAATATATCTAAAAAATGAGCTTTGTTTGAACGCATAACTTAAAGATCCTCAACAATATCAACTAATACCTGTTCAACATCATCTAGAACATCATTGGTGGTTTCTTCCGCAACATTTTCTACTTCATTTTGGTCATTGTCGTCTTCTAATGGATCTTTCATGTCTGGAAATATTCCAAAGTGTCCCTTTCCAATCATTCCATATAATGGTGGTTGAGGTTGCTTTACTTTTTTTGCCACATGTGATTCATTAAAATCCCCTTTCCTAAAACCAACTTCTTGCTTCGCATCTGGAAGGAATTTAAGAGCGTTAATTCTTTGTTGAATAAATTTGCATTGCACTGGGTCTTTCTCAATGGCAATGTAATTTCTTCCTTTTGGTAGGCAACATGCTAGTGTTGTATGTAATAATGAAGTAGAAAAGAAATAAATAAGAAAAATAGTATAAAGACATAAAAAGTAAAAAATAAAATATTTAAATTTAAATTTGTATAATAAAACTTTCTTGAACCTAAAAATAGATCCAAAGCCCAATTTCCTTCATTTGACGATGACGCCCGACCTGCCTCCAGCCCCTGGTTGAGTGAAGTGAAATTCCGAGAATCGCGCTCCGCCCAGCCGGGGGCCGAAGACAGGCTAGGTAGCCGCCGACGACGCCACCTGGCCGACCTCCACCCAGCTAGGGCCGATTCTCGAAATTGCCCTCCACCCAGCCGTGAGTGATTCTCGAAATCACCCTCCGCCCACGTGGGAGCAATTCTCGGAATTTCCTTCCACCCAACTAGGTGTGATTCTTGAAATCACCCTCCGCACAACCGGGGGCCGGAGGTAGGCCAAGCGGTGCTGTCAAGGGCTGCCCAACCTACCTCCAGCCCATGGCTAGGCGGAGGCAGGATGAGCAGCACTCGATGGTGCCACTCGGCTGGCCTCTGGCCCTCAGCAAGGGAGAGGGAAATTCTCAGAACGACCCTCGACCCGTCCCGGGGCCGGAGGCCAGCCAGGCGACACTGTTGAGGGTTGCCTACCCTACCTCTGGCCCCTGGCTGGGTGGAGGGAAATTCTAAGAATCACCCTCCACCCAACTACGGGTTGGAGGCAGGTTGGGCATCCCTCGATGGTGCCACCCGACCTGTCTCCGGCTCTCGACTGGGTGGAGGGCAATTCCGAGAACCACCCCCGGCTAAGTAGAGGGTGACTCCGAGAATCACCCTCGACTGGGTAGAGGAAAATTCCAAGAATCACCCTCCACCCAACCGGGGGTGATTCTCGAAATCGCCCTCCACCCAGCCGGGGGTGATTCTCGGAATCACCCTCTGCCCAACTGAGGGTCATTCTCGGAATCACCCTTCGCCCAGTCGGGGGTGATTCTCGGAATTGCCCTCCGCCCAGCCGGGGGCTAAAAGTTGGTGGGAAACGCTGTCCAGGGTTGCCCAGCCTGCCTTTGGCCCCTAGCCGGTAGCAAATTATTTTTTATTTTATTTTATTTTTTTCAAAGACAAATTATTTAATTTTTTTTTTAAATACTATTATAATAAAAAAATGTATGTTTAATATATTAAAAAAAAAAAACACTATTCAATTAAGATTTTAAAATATAGAAAAACCATAAAAACAAATTAAAAAATATGTTTTAAAAAATAAACAAACAAATATTAAAAAAAAAAAAAAATATTTTAATTTTTTTTAAAAATTAAAACAATTATTATTTAAAATATAAAAAAAAAATAAAAAATTAAAATATGTTTTTTAATTTTTAATTTTTAATTTCTTAAAACTAATACAATTATAATTTAAAATAGAGAAAAACAGTAAAAAATAATTAAAAAATATGCTTTTATATATAAACAAACAAATATATGAATAATAAAATTTTCATTTACTTGTTCATTTTTAAAAATTGTTTAAGTCATATAATTTCTCCATAATTTCATGGTTCATCTTGAAAACTTAATATTTAAAAACTTGAGATTTACAAATTGTCATTAAGGTTTTTATGCGCTGCGAAATTTTATCTTAATGTTATGGTTGAAAATAATTACAATTTTAGGGTTGTTTAGAGTTAAGATATTCTATGTTTAACAACATGGATAAAAATTGTTTGAAATGATAAACCGTCCAGACATGATTTTGTTTATATTTAACATCATCTATCAAAAAACTTAGAATTCTATTATTTTTCAATGTCCTAATATGTTGTCTTTAATTCCATTGTTACAATCTGTCAAAAGTGTGACATAATGTTTGTTTTTGTTATTCCAGCATCAACTCGTTTTGTTTTGAGGGTGTTTTTTCAATCATTTTTTCAAGAAACAATTTTGTTTTTAGCATAATTTTATGAAAAGGTGAAATTTAACCTTGAGAAAAAAACAAATGCGTTCTGGAATACACACTTTTTGTTTTTGGGGCATTTTTTCATGTTTTTTTGACATCACTTTGTGCAATTGGATCGATATTACCTACAACCATTGCCTTCCATGGACAGTGATTGCTCTTGACCTCAATTGCAGGGATCTAGAAGGCCCCATTTCTTGTCCCCTCGTCAATTTTTCATTTCTCCACTCACTTGATATTTCTAGAAATGCGTTCCACCCTCATATCATAGTTCAATTGGGACATCATTTTCATCTAAAGAAACTCAGTTTTTTCAACAATCAATTAAAAGGAGAGATACCATATCAACTCAGTAGTTGTATGAATCTGGCATTCTTAGAGCTCTCTTTCATCATTTTGTATGGAAATAGGAGCATCAAAATGTCCTCTAGAATATTTTATTATTTATATAGACCACTAGAATAACAAAAGAACAACTTCAATCTACTGAGTGATGCTACACATCTATTTTTTTCCTAATGTCATTTTTTCTTTTCTGTTTATACGATATGAGTCATAATGGGTGTTTTTAATTATTATATTTTCTATGGTTGGCCAACTAAAAAATAAACAATATTGTTACACTATTTTCACATCACATGGGTTTTTATCTATTGGATGGTGCATCACAAAAAATTTGATCTTGAATTTAGTGGCAAATATATATTCCATGTTATTAAAAGATATCATTTTTAAAATAATTATCTTATCACTTCCAACAATTATTAACTCATTTCTCTTTTGAAAAAACCTTTGTATAAATTAAAAAAATGTTAAATATTACTACAAATTAAAGTAATAAGTTACATTATATTATAAAATTTCTAATATTTCATATAAATTGCATTATAATATAACATCTCTAATATTTTATTATTAAGATATGATACGATGATGTTCCACACATGCACCTTTGAAGTATTGCTAATGTCATCATATATTATCTATATCATTGATTGAAGTGGTTAAATATTAGGATATAAGACCAACAGACAAATTACAATTGAAATGACTTCGCAAAATTATGAAAATTTTGGTTTTCCCATATTATCTTCCTCATTATATAAGGTTAGAATGAGACATGTGCAAAGTTTTGAACTAATTTTTGAACCTATTGGACTACGTTTATGTATGTAACATTTGATTTCTTTTTGAAATAAAAAGGTGCATTTTTTTTCTTTCTGGAAATAAAAAGGGTTGACTTGCAACCATGTGGATCAATGACAAACGAGAAGATATTGTCGTTGACATACAACCATGTGTACCAATAACTAAGAATAAGATATTGTTGTTGCAAAAATAATTGACCTACAATGATAGCCCAGAATTATCCCAAAGATTTATACATGGATATCAAAACCTTAATACCAAAAGCAATAAATATTTGATGTGATACCAAAAAAAAAAGTGATGTGTGGTGAAATTGTAATATTTTATTATTTAAACATTCCATTTATAACATTGTATGCATTTTTTTTGGAATTTTTATATTAATGTATGTGTTCAATTATTTTATATGCTAATCTATTTATGTTATTAGAAATATGTTCAAGTTAAAATATTTATTCATGATATATTCTATATAGTAAAAATTTAAATAGGTAAATAAATAAACCGAAGTTGTAGCTTTGCTTTAAATTGTTATTATTATTTATTAATTAAAAAATGTATATTAAATTAAATTAGACACACTTCAAAAAATATGTAAGAAAAAAAATATAATAAATAAATAGTAAATCATATGTAATAAAAACTTAATAATCTTTGTGAACATTATAGTTTTCATACTATTATTTTGAATAAGTTATATATATATATATATATATATATATATATATTAATAAAAATGTTTTTAATTTTAATCAAGTTTTATTAATGATTAATTTTGTTTCTCATATTTATTAATTTATATAATAAGTTTAAAACAATATATTAAATTTTAGATTACCAAATTTTATTAATTCTCGTGTTCATAAATTAATTAAAATATAAAATGTATAGAATTATTTTGATTAAATTGACATATATTTGCATAAATTTGATCAAAGTAAAATAAATAAAATGATATATTAAAAATATCTACATGTCATTATTTTATTAATTTCTTAATTTTTCTAAGTGGCTATTTTTCAGTTGAAATTTCCTCTAATTGGAAAAGTAATTGACATGAGGTTGGGTAAAACTAATTTCTTGCTGAGAATTATTAGTATTCATAGACTATAGTGAGCATCTCTTCATATTGTTCTTATTTATTTGGGTCATGGGAAGATGTGACCAAAGGTTCCTTTCGTTGGATATGTGTTATATTCTTTCCATGACTAAGCATGCGTGGGGGAGGGGGGTAAGAGGGGGAGTGGTAGCACCCCCTGTCGAGGCCCAGGGCAGTGCCCCGACGAAAATTTTTCGTCCTTAATTTCCGGTGCGTAGTCTGTGCCCATGGTTTTGTGCATGGTTTTGCACATGGTTTTGGGGTACAATGGTTTTTAGCCCCTAGTATTTTTGTAGATCTCGTCAAAGGAACTATGGTTATGTTCTAATCTAGGGTTAATGGATTAGGGTTCATGTATGCTTCGACATGTATATATATATGTGTTGTAACACTGAAAGGAATATAACGAAAAATCAAGTTGGTCATCCCGATTTGGGATTCAGGGGAAAATATCTGTGTCTATCTTTTTTATGGTTTATGCTCTCGCTATTGTTTATTTTCTGTTATAAGATTCGTGTGTAGATAGTTTTTGTTTAGGGTTAAAACCTACATTTGGTATCAGAGCTATTTCGGCTTCAAGGGGACGCCTTTGCTGCTAACGGTTTTTTGCTTGGGCCTGAGGTAGACCCTGTTGAGTGGGAGATCTGTGGGGTTCAATTCTTGTGGTGAAAGAAGATGGCGAGCGGTGGGAAGATAGAGGTCGAGAAATTTAATGGTCAGAGTTTTGAGTTATGGAAGCTCAATATGGAGGATCTGCTGGTGGATGAAGATCAGTGGATCGTGGCAGATCCAGGTACTAAACCAACAGCAATGTCTGATGAAGACTGGAAGAAACTGGATCGGAAGGCTAAGAGCACAATACAGTTGTGTGTCTCAGATTCAGTATTGTTGAATGTATCTGGGGAAGCTACGGCAAAGAATTTGTGGGAAAAACTTGGGACTTTGTACCAATCTAAGTCTCTGGTTAATAAGTTGTTCCTGCGGAAAAAGCTGTATAACCTGAGGATGAAGGATGGAGAGTCAGTGATAGAGCATCTGAACGCCTTCAATACTATGGTAAGTTAGTTGTCATCTGTTGATATTAAAATCTCAGATGAAGATAAGTGCATCAGTTTGTTATGTTCTCTACTGGACTCATAAGACAGTCTGGTTATTGCAATAGGTAGCAATACAACTACCTTGAATTTTGATGACATTGTCTAAGCCTTGTTGTCGGAGGAAATGAGATAGAGAAATATGGAGGGCTAGAATGGAGATGCCTTATCTGTACGAGGAAGGTCCCAAAACAGAAATAAGAATAATGTTTTGAGTGGGAGATCCAAATCTAGAGGGAGATCTAAATCTCCTGGAAAGTTTGTAAAGCTATGCTAGAAATGCAGAAAGGAAGGGCACTACAAAAGGGAGTGCAAATCTAAAGCTCCTGAGAAAGGAAAGGTATTTGATGATGCTCCTTCTGCAGAGGCAAAAACCACCTCGGATGAAGGTGGGGATGTGTATTTGGCTTCTTCTTCAAATACACATGTAGATCATGAGTCATGGTTGATTGACTCAGGTGCATCATTTCACTTCACTCCCCATCAAAAGTGGTTATGCGAGTATGATAAATATGATGGTGGTGATGTCTTCCTAGGGGATGATAGGAAGGCCAGAATCATCGGACATGGAAAGGTCAAGCTAAAGGTGCAAGGTGGAAGGATTAGAACACTTCCTGGTGTTCTGCATATTCCTTCATTGGCCAGAAATTTGATTTCTATAAGCAAGATGGATGATGCGGGTGTTAAAATAGTGTTCGAGAAAGATGCCTGCAAGATGGTTCGGGGAGCACTGGTATTAATGCAGGGAGTTCTAACTGGAACACTATACAAGCTACAAGGTAGCACTGTTATTGATGGGTGTAACAGTTCTATGGTTCCTGAAAGTGGAGCGGAAATCCTAGTTGTCTCTGGAGAAAATACCATGCTATGGCATCAAAGGCTTGGACATATTGGAGAGAAGGGCCTTTGGATACTACATAGAAATGGTATGGTAGAAGGTATGTCTAATTGCTCTCTGGATTTCGATTTTTGTGAACATTGTGTATATGGGAAGCAGAATCGGGTGAGTTTTCCTTCTGGTGCTAAGAGGGCGAACAAGATATTAGAGCTTGTGCACAGTGATGTGTTTGGACCTGTGTCAGTTCCATCACTGGGAAAGTCTCTGTACTATGTTTCATTCATAGATGACTTCTCAAGGAATACATGGATATATTTCTTGAGGAAGAAATCTGAATTATTTGACAAATTTAAAGAATTTAAGGCTCTGGTGGAAAACCAGACAGAGAAGAAGATAAAGGCACCGAGGACAGATAATGGTGGGGAGTTCTGCAAGAAGGAATTTGAAGAGTTCTGTAAGAAGTGTGGTATAGCATGGCAGAAGACTACTCCATACACACCTCAGCAAAATGGAGTTGCAGAAAGAATGAACAGAACACTGATGGAAAAGTCAAGAAGCATGCTCAGTGGTACCGGGTTAGGACAAGAATTCTGGGCAGAGGCAGTGGAGACTGCATGTTACTTAGTTAACAGATCACCTTCATCAGCGTTGGAGGATAAGACCCCACATGAGGTATGGACTGGTAAGAAACCCCCTCTTTCACATCTAAGGGTATTTGGATGTGATGCATATGTACATGTTCCAAAGGAGAAAAGGACCAAGTTGGATAATAAATCTGAAAGGTGCATCTTTATTGGGTATAAGGATGGTTTAAAGGGTTACAATCTTTGGAAACCAGAAACAAGGAAGGTTGTGTACAGCCGAGATGTGGTGTTTAGAGAGGTGAAAGATGTTGTTAAACATGAAGTAATATCAAAGGAACCTGAGAAGATAGAGTTTGAGCTAAAGGAGGATGAATCAGACTCTACAACAGAAGAAGACCCAGAAGGGGAAGAGCCACAAACTCCAGCTGTGAGAAGATCAGCTCGGGAAAGAAGGCAACCAGAAAGGTATAGTCCATCTACTTTCTATTCAAATTTTGCCTTAACTATAACTGATGATGATCCTAGAACTGTCAGGGAGGCAGTAGATTCAAAGGATGGAAAACTCTGGAAGGAGGCCATGGTTGATGAAATGGCATCCTTGCACAAAAATGAGCCATGGGATCTAGTGAAGTTGCCAGCTGAAAGGAAGCCCATCGGGAGAAAATGGGTGTTTAAGAAGAAGATGAATGTAGAAGTCAAGGTGGAGAAATACAAAGCTCGGTTGGTAGCAAAAGGTTATTCCCACGTGCCGGGAATTGATTTTGGTGACATTTTTTCTCCTGTTGCCAAAATTACTTCTATTAGATTACTTTTATCTATTTCTGCTACATTTGATTTTGAGATATAACAGATGGATGTGAAGACAACATTTCTTCATGGGGATCTAGAAGAGGAGATCTACATGAAGCAACCTCAAGGCTTTATGGTGAAGGGTAAGAAAGAACTGATATGCAGGTTGAAGAAGTCTCTATATGGGTTAAAACAGTCACCAAAGATGTGGTATCAGAAATTTGATACCTATATATGGGGAATTAGCTTCACCAGAAGCAAGGAGGATCACTGTGTTTATTTTAAATTAATTGGTGATCATGTTATTTATTTGGTCTTGTATGTGGATGATATGTTGTTGATTGGAAATGACAAAGAAATTATCCAAGATGTGAAGACCCAACTGTTCTCCAAATTCGACATGAAGGATCTTGCTGCTGCAAACTATATTTTGCACATGGAAATTAAGAGAGATCGAGCAAAGAAGAAGCTCTGGTTAAACCAAAGGAAGTATGTCGAGACTATATTGCAGAGGTTCAATATGCAGGATAGTAAACCAGTGAATGTTCCTATTCTTGTAGGTGTAAAGCTATCTGTTGAGCAGTGTCCCAAGACACAAGAAGAAGAGGAGGATATGTCCCGTGTTCCATATGCAAGTGCAGTGGGTAGCCTGATGTATGCAATGGTATGTACTAGACCAAACATTGCACATGCTATGGGAGTATTGAGCAGGTTTATGTAAAACCCAGGGAAGGAGCATTGGATAGCAGTGAAGCGGGTTTTCAGATATTTACGTCGTACTAGTGATTATGGCTTGTGCTACCAGGGAAGACCAGGGTTGGAAAGAATGTTGGACATTCGTGGTTTTGTTGATGCAGACTGGGCTGGAGATCTGGACCAAAGAAGATCTACAAGTGGGTATGTGTTTAGCCTATTTGGAGGCGCAGTCAATTGGATGAGTAAAAGAGAGTTTGTAGTGGCTCTTTCAACTACAGAGGCAGAATACATAGCAGCCACTCATGCAAGCAAGGAAGTAGTTTGGTTGTAGAGATTGTGTTCAAGTAAAGGGTTGGTACAACAAGCTATAAGGATAGACTGTGATAGCCAAAGTTCAATTTTCTTGGCTAAGAACCCTTCTTATCATTTAAAGACAAAGCACATTGATGTTCAATTTCACTTTGTTAGAGATATGGTTGAGGCTAAAAGGGTGTTGTTGGTAAAGGTGGACACTTTGAAGAATGTTGCAGATGCATTAACGAAGTCTGTGAGCACTGAAAATTTGTCTTGGTGTAGAGAAACAATGGGTGTTGAAGAATTGGGCCAATAAATAAGCTCTCCTATGGCCCCCTGCGGAAAGAAAACAACAAGTGGGAGAATGTTGGGTATGTGTTATATTATTTCCACAACTAAGCATGTGCGGGGGGGTGATAGCCCCCCCTTTTCACTGGGCGCAACGGGGGCCCCCCTGTCGGGGTTCGGGGCAACGCCTCGGCGAAAATTTTTGGTCCTTAATTTCCGGTGGGTAGTCCGCGCCCATGGTTTTGTGCATGTTTTTTCACATGGTTTTGGGGTACGATGGTTTTCGGCCCCTGGTATTTTTGCAGATTCGGTCAAGGGAACTACGATTATGTTCTAATCTAGGGTTAATGGATTAGGGTTCATGTATGCTTCGGCATGTATATATATGTGTTGTAACACTAAAAGGAATATAATGAAAAATAAAGCTGGTCATCCCAATTTGGGATCTAGGGGAAAATCTCCGTGTCTATCTGTTTTATGTTTTATGCTATCACTATTGTTTATTTTCTGTTATAAGATTCGTGTGTAGATAATTTCTGTTCAGGGTTAAAACCCACACCTTCTTTGTATCGATGTGAATTTATTTTGTAATAATGATATCTACGATGAGTGTTGATTTGATAGTAATATGCGTAAATTAAATTTTGTTAATGATTTTTGATATAGAATTATTGTATATGATGACATTGCTATTTTTTTGAATGTATTTTTTCAATTTCCTTTAAAGTTCTTTACAAACATTGTTATCAATTTCAATTGTGATATCTTCTTTAATGTTATTTATAAATTGTGATATATTTTACTATGTAATTTAAATTAGTAAAATGAATCCATAAAGGGGCTCATAATTGGAAATAAAATTACTCGAGCTACAAGAATTCAAATGAAAATGTAAATGGAGATGTAACCAGTGATGAAAAATTGGGAGAATATTGGATGTTAAATTAGGCATTAAACAAGATGCAAACAAGGACACAAAAGTGTTTTAAACTAGAAGGAAAAAAGGTGCAATCTTAGTCATGAAGAAGGGAACAAAACATGACGTAAAAAAGGATACTAAGTTGGGCACAAACAAGGATTAAAAAATGGACACCAATCTAGATCTAAAAAGGGGCATGCAACTAGATGTAAAATATGATGCAAAATGGGATGCCAAGTCGGGTGCTAAAAAGACATAAAAAAGGATGCAAATTAAGATGTCACATGATGATGCAAAGAATGGTGTAAATTTGGGATGAAAAGTTGGGTGCAAAAAAAGGAAAAAAAAAGATGTAAGAAAATACATAAAACAAGATGCATAATGAGGTAAAAATGATTTTCTTGATATGAAAATGACATAGTCGTTTCTGCACAATGTTTCAACAGGAACACATTAGTGATGTCAATTTTAGTAGTTAGATTCTCCATTTTTTGGCCAGCTCGATAGGCCCGGAGATGTAGTTCAAATTGGACGAACTTTGTAATCAATTCCTTGTGTCGTCTCTTCATTATTTCATGTTCCTTTCTCTTTGTTTTATGTGCGTTTAGTTTTCCTAGTTAAAATGCTATGTCAAATGTAATTCTTTATGAATCAGTAACCAAAATATCATGGATGACCTCTATTGCATCCATATTTTGATCCTACACTTGCATCAAATTTTGAATTATATTTTTCATTCCCTTTTGCATCCATTTTAAAATATTTTATTGCATCCCCTTTGTGACAATTTTTTCTTTAAGTTTTGTGTCTGTTTTTCCATCTGCTTTTGTTCCATCCACTTTTTCATTTTTCTTTTAATCCATATTTACATCCTCTTTTGCATCTGCTATTGTGTCCACTATTACATCCAATTTTGTTGTGCTACAATTTGTGTCTAGTTTGGAACCTCCTTTTGCACCCACTTTTTCTTCTAATTTTTCATCCACGTTTGCATCCTTATTTTCATATAGGTTTTCATCGATTGTTACATCTATTTTTGCATCCAAATGTATTTTTTTACATTTTTGCATCAATATTTGAATTGGGTTTTGTGTCTCATTTTTCATCTACTTTTGCATAAACTTTTGTTTCATCCATTTCTACATCAAATTTTGTGTCCATGTTTACGTCCACTTTTGTATCCCTTTTTTCATCTTCGTTTGCATCAAAGTTTTATTTCTTTTCATCTGTCATTACATCCACTTTTGTTGTGCCACAATTTGCACTATGTTTTGCACTTACAATTGTACCCACGTTTTCCTCCAATTTTTCATCCATGTTCACATCCTCTTTTGCATCAAATATTTCATTTCTTTTTTAATCCACTTTTGTGTCAGTTCTATGAATTCACTTTTGCATATCATTTTTTATCTACTTTTGCATCTACTTCCATTGAATGCAATTTTTTGTTCAAATTTATTTCGTCTATTGCACCCATGTTTGCATCCACTTTTACATCCTTTTTTGCATCTTCTATTGCATCCAAGTTTGCATTTTTTTCTATTGTTAGATCCACTCTTTTGTGCCATAATTTGTGCCATTTATTGCACCTATTGTTTCAACCCACATTTTCTTCCACTTTTTCATTCATATTTCCATCCTCTTTTGTGTCCATGTTTGCATCGCATATTGTGTATTTTTTTGGATCCCCTGTTGCATCCACTTTTACATCAAGTTTTGCATCTCATTTTGCATTTACTTTGGCATCCACTTCTGTATCTAATTGTGTATCCACTTTTGCACCGATGTTTGTGTCCACATTTACATCCCTTTTTGCATCTTATTTTTCTTCCAATTTTTTGTCCTTGTTTCATCAAATTTTGAGCCCATTTCTACATCTATTATTGCATCCACATTTGTTTCACCACAATTCATGGCAAGTTTTATGCTTACTGTTGCACCCATGTTTGCCTCCACTTTTGCATTCATGTTTGCATCCTATTTTGTGTCCATGTTCTCATTAACTATTGCATATACTTTTGAAACCAATTTTGTGTTATGTTTTTGCATCTTCTTTGCATATACATATGTTGCATCCACTTTTCATAAAATTTTACGTCTACTTTTTCCCCCATTTTTGTGTTCACTTTTACATTCCTTTTCCAACACTCATCATGTTTTCTGCACCACTAATATATTATGAAATTGAAAATTATGAACAACCGATGACAGTGCCAATAATAATGATGACGATGGTGGCATGAATTTTCATTATGGTGATAATGACAATTATGATAAATACTATGGTGGTTATGATGACAATGATGATGATGATGATGATGATGATGATGATGGCAATGCTAAAAACCTTTTCCAATCTTCCCAATCTTTAAAGGTTGTCACTTTCATAATAATAATCATTATCTTTGGTGTCATCGTCTAAGTTATCATTATTTTATCATAATTATAATCATTGTCATGTAGGTCAGCATCCACAACAATAATGGTGTGAATGATTATGGCGATGTAAATGATAGTGATGTACATCATGTAGATGAAAACAACTTTCATGTTCACAGTAGTATAACTCACGATAAATAATATATCATATAATACCACATTCAGGTTACAATTCCAATTTACAAAATAACAATTGACATAGCAATCCCTATAGTACACTCTATGTACAAATCATGGTCTTCCACCATGATCATTTCCTCATTAGTTGGTGACTTAAGAGGGTCAAATAAGAAATTATAATATGACAGTGAATACACAGGTTATGGCTATGGTTTCCGAGGGAAGGGTGAAATTTCACAACCTACAAATGAGATCGAGTGGCAGTAACAACATGGTTAACACAAGAGGACTAAATTTTATTGAATATAGGTGTATAAACCCCTAGTTCTAGGTACAATTCCCCTACTAAAGAGTTATGTAATGTGGGACAAATTCACAATAAATTCATAATAGGGATGTTAGCCAGAAAATGTTTCTACTACAGAAAGAATAGGGGAAAGACCCTGGAATGGGAGGTATTCCCATAGCCATCTAATAATTTTTTTATCACTAGCTAGAGGGAGAGTGGTCTTAGTTTCCTTTTGGTATAAAAGTGTGGTCTTATTTGGATATTGTAGCTTTAGCCCAAATGAGAGCATGTAACTCCATCATATCTTCAAGCGTCTTGTGGTAACATTGACATCAAATTATATTACTTTTGTATAAATTAAAGAATGAAGAAACTCTTGAATTTCTAGCTAGATTGAGTGCGATAAGTAGCTGGCTAACTATAAAAAGTCTCTTGTGAAGAAGTGGAGGATTGTGAAGGAAAACTAAATGAATGTGGATGTTGAGGCAATCAATTAAAGAAGAGATCCAATGGAGAATTTTTATGGGGGAATAAGTCTCCTTTGAAGTGACTATTGTTCTCTTAAGTTCTTCACACTTTCGTATAAACACATTCTTCCATAGAATTCCTTGATCTCTTATGATAATTTTAATATTTGCTAGGATGAAAGGGAAAATAAGAAACAGATTCCTTCTAATCTTGTTAGAATGGTGTTCCACTAGTTATGGTGGCTATGGCTCAATTAGAGGTGGTGGGGGTTGATTGGATGGTTGTATAGGTATAGGCTTTGAAGAATATGGTTGATCCTTCTTTTTCAAAATACTATTTATGGGTGGATTAACACGAGTGGAAGAAGTGGTAGCAGTAAATTCATGCACTAAATTTGTAAGACCATCCCTTGAAAAATTTCTATCCCTTTTGTTTCCTTTTTTCTTAGTCACTCTTGATTGTCGGTCGCCTAAAAGAGAAGATACTTCACTATCTATAATAGGAGGATAATAAGTTCTTAGGTGATGTCTAATGCTGATAGTTTATAAGTCCAAAACCTTATTGATAACATCATAATAGGTTATTTATTTATTATTATTACATTCTGGTTAAAAAACTTCTCTTATACATTCTATCAAGATTTTCCTAAGCTCATATAGAGACAACTTGGTCTCACATCTAGCTAACAAAAATTAGAATCTATTGATGAAATATGTCATAACTTCCCATTTTCCTTGCTTTAATTATCTAATACTAACAACTTCAAATACATTGATTGCTTTAAGAACAAAAATTCCCAAAAACTTATCACATATTTTATGAAAAGTATTTATAAATTTCTCGGGAAGCTTTTCAAACTATTCAAAGGCTAACCTAGTAAGAGTGTGTGGGAAGAATTTGGCCATAAATTCTATCCATTTACTCAAGTATTTACATATTATTGTGCACTTGGAAAAGTGTGCTAGAGATAGATAACCATAGTGTGCTAGAGAGGCCCAAGCACACGTGCTACACAAGAGATGCACTAAGATATGTGCCCTTATGCATAAAACACTTTATAAGGGAGATAAATAATATCAGAAGATGATGGAATACAAATACAATATGTGGTGTAATTATATACAAGAATGGATCTTCCTAGGGTTTAATGAGGCTACATGTACAAGTTTTACTAGGTTGGCCTAATCCTCTCCCAACTATTACAACAATTGATAATAAATAATCAAATGATGATATTAGCAATGATGACAGATACATTAATGATGCATATAAGTGTGTTTAGGTGTGAATATTGCACTCATAATTCTAGCAAAAATCCACATCTCTAGAGATTTATTTCATCTAGTAGAAATCCCTCATGATTTCCTTACTGTGCTTAAAACAACAAACTCACACCGAGACAACAATTGAAAAAGAATTATCCTAAAAAATATTTTTCATGGTTCTTCAAATACAAACTATAACCATTGAAAATTTGACAATGAATGAACTTTGCATATGTAAGGATTGATTTCATGGGCTCCCTTGTGGTCTTTAGGCCTTACTAATCTTGGGTTGTTCATGTTGAGGGGAATGTGAGTTTATTGATGAAATTACTACTAACGTGCAACACCTCACATTTCCTGTAAAAAAAATAATAATAATTGAAGATTATTCTTAATTTAGTCTTATGGAATGTTTTATTATCAATGTGATTTTTTATTCCTTTATAGTGCATTCAAGATTATTGGGCTCTCTAACATTGGTATCGAACCATAATTGTAGTCTTGAAAAGTTGATAAAAACTCAAGTCACCAAATTTACATTTTTATCTAGACTTGAGTCATTTTTAAAGTATAATACTTAGCGTTTAAGTTAATCTATGTTCTCTGTATTTTTTATTTCTATAATATGTGTGACATACATAACTCTTTTATGTAGGTTTATAACTTATCATTTTATTCTTCTAAATTAGATCGTTAATTTATAATACCTTACAGTTTACATAGTTTTACATTGGTCTTAATGCCAATTATGGTCTCTGATCAAGTTTATCATCCTAATTGTGCCTCCAACCCATATTCTTGATACATTTTTTTTATTTTTATTTTTAAATAATCCTTCATATTACTTATCATGGTTGATTTATCATCTTTGTTGGTTCTTAATTGATCTTACTATGTTAAAAGATTTGCCCTTTCAATTGATGTCACAAAAAATATTATGTCACTAATAATTAAATACCTCCCGTGAAATGATATTCCATCTAATATATGATATGAATGGAAGTATGAGCTAAGTTTACGTGGAGCACTCACATTCCTCAATGTGTGCTAGATACGTTTGAGCTTCATGTGATGAAATAGTTTATGGTATTTATGAGGTGTTTTTATATGAACATTTTCGATTTCTCCTCGAGAAATCAATGACCTACAGAATTATTTTTTTCATTAGGTGTTCTTGGTTGTGTCCTATTAAGCTTCTGTTCAGACATATGCCAAGAGTTTTGACTCATATTTCTTCACTTTTCAATTATATGAAATTCACTGATACAGTAGTCTGGCATTAATTTCCTAGACCCCACCTTATTTTGAATGATTATATGTCCAATGATAAAAAATCAGGAGCTAAAATATATGTCAACTGGTAAATTTCCACAATATGGAGTTGATCCTCTGCATGGTGTGTCAAAACTGGGAATTATAGAGATAAAGGTGTGTCAAAAGAGTCTTACGTTGATTTTTTCCTCATATAAATGTGTAAAATGTTAACCAAATGGATGTCAAAAGACAAAAATGGAGCTATAGATCTATTTCCTCCCTCCTATTCATTACACCTAGATAGCTACTTGTATACGAAGTCATTATTACCTCCTAAAGAGTGAAAGGAGTATTTCGAGTTTGTTGTGTTCTACTAATTCGATATATAGAAAGTATTTATTTTCGAATATTTATAAGTTCAAAGGTTATAGAGTGAGTCTCTAATTATAGGTACCAATTTTAATGATTTATACACTCTTCTTTTTATTGATATATAATTTCTAATATATTTGAAGTTTTTAATATAATTATAAATCGTCGATAAATACATAATGAAAGATGAAGCATCATGATATTTAAATACAGAGGAGTTGGTTCTATATGTAATTTTTATCGGGTTACCTCCATTGGTTCATGATATTTAAATACAGAGGAGTTGGTTCTATATGTAATTTTTATCAGGTTACCTCCATTGGTTGTAAGTGTATTTGGGTGAAAATTTATTGAATTGGTTGATGTTTAAGGACAAGGCTTCCAAAGTGGGGTTAGAAAAGACAAAATACACTCATTGTAGTGATCAGAAAGGTTTAAAAGATCTAATAACAACTTTTGTAAGTATATTAAATATGTGATAGTTTTTTAATTATATTTTTTTATAGAAGAAAATCATTGTTAACTAATTTCCCCCTATTTATTGATTCACATGAACTAAAATAGGGAATACATCCAAATAATTTGGAATTTTTTTTTTTGTAGCAAATGATATGGGTCTATTTATTGTGTGGATAGAGTATGAGGTATGTAATACTAACTATATTTCCAATGTATATTTGAAAAATATTTACATTTTGTTCTTTAAGACTATTAGATATTATATCCTACCTCATTTTAGGATTATAATTGTACAAAAACATATGTATTCTCCTATGGAATTAATACTAACATGAAATATTGATTTTTTTATATTTGTTTTTTTTTCAGAATGTTATAGTTAATGATTTCCAGGATGATGATCTAGACTATGTTGAGCATACATCAAGAGATGATGATGAGTATGGCGATAGTTTTAGTGAAGGAGATGATGAGGAGTACCTCGATAGTGATGGTGATGATGACGTGGATGATACTGATCAAGATGGTTAGGGTGATGACCATGGCAATGATCATGAGGATGATATTAGTGGTGTTACCTAAGCATGCACAGTCATAGATTTTTATGAGGTATTATTGTGTAGAATGAAATTCCTATTTTTATATGCATGTTTTGAATTTACCTTAAAATAATGATATTTATGAAACATTTGGATTTGGTAATCATACAATGAATTTTATTTGATTAAAGATGATGATTATATTATCATTATTATATTTGTATTTGATTTATATATTAGAAATTATCACCATTGTTCTGATGGAGAATTATTATATATGACAATATTACCATATATGTATGTCTTTTGTGAATTTATCGTAGAAGAATGATATTCATGAAATATTTTTATCTGGTAATCACATTTGTTTTTTTGTTGATTTGTTAAAAATTATAATCATACTATTAATACTCTGTGAGATTTGAGACTTTTGTGCTCCATAAAGTAGATAAATGTATTTTCAGATTAATCACATCACTAATATTTGGTCGACGTTTCGAACCAACTAATGTGGTTCGTCCTCAGGACAGGGTGAAAAATCCAACCGAACTTATCGAATAAATATTGTGGATGCATCATTAATATTATTTTAATATTAACCTTTGTGCTTTTGTATAATATATCTAATCATCTATGTATTAATTAATTAGTAATTAAATTTCTAACATAACAAATTCTATTACATTATATATATATATATATATATATATATATATATATATATATATATATATATATATATATATATATATATATATAGTTAAAAGCTATTAATCAATATTTTTAATTAATATACATAGACACACACACACACAAACACACATATATATGTATATATTAAGTATTAATCCCTAATAACTAATTAGGAAATTCATTAACGACTAGTTTTTTGTGGCTAATACCGAGCAATGATGTATCCACACAACTAGTTTTTTTGTGGCTAATATCCCATATGATTGGTTGGATTTTTCACCTTTTCCTAATGATGAACCACATTAGTTGGTTTAAAACGTTGACCAAATCCTAATGATGTGATTAATCCATAACAACATTTATCTAATACTATGTTGTTATGTTATACATGTGTGTTGGAATGTGGCAATGAATCATTATGTACAATGATATCAATAGCTACTCTAACTACATAAATTCACACAACAATGTCTCCTAATGTGCCACCTAGTTATTTTTCTTTGAGTTTGCATGATTTAACCTTTAGTCACTGGAGTTATATATCTGGCTATATGTCTTATGGATCTCTAGGTGTATGTGCATTAATTTGATTTGATCATCAATGCGGGTAGCTCCATGTTTTTTTTTTCTAAGTAACACTAAATCCATTAATTTATAACATAATGGTACAAAAATGCCGTTGTCTCAGCTGAGGAAGCCTGAGCATAGGGCTTGACTGCCATGAAAAATCATAGTTTGGACTACCCACCGAGGGGAAACTAGTCCCTTTCAGATTGAGAGTCGCTGCCCTCATAGGGGAAACCAACTTTACATTCAAATTGTTTGACAAAAATACAAAAACTATAGCCGGCCTCTCTGCAAGTAGAGGGTGAAGAAGAAAGAAAACCAGAAATAACTTAAATACATTGTGCATGGAGAAAAAAAACCTCAGGGGCAGCTTCTGACTACTGTTCATTGGTTGGGGAGGGTGGTTCTTCAACAATTCTGTACCCAAAATTGTCTCTGCTCCCGCCTTCATCAGTTGAGGGGAGCACTTTGTCTTTGCCCACGCCTTCCATGTTATGGACCTGCATATAATGTTTGGAACAATATTTAACTGGGCCAAGGCATCCTTGGCGATTTCAGCAGAGGCGGGGATGGGCTTAGAGGGGCCATGAAAAGCGAACGAGGGACCGGGAGGCACAGCCGGAGGAGGCACTAGGTGGGAAGAATCTTCACAAAGAGTGACTGTGACATGAGCTTTAAGGACTGGTCTTTCAAACATGCATTCAAAAATAAACTCCGCACGCTGGGAGGTCTGGCCAAGGGAGGAAGAGGAAGACGGTTGGGGAATGAAGGGAAAAGAAGAAGGGCAGATATGAGGAAAAGGGGAGAAGGTGAAAGGAGGTGGAGGATGCATGGAGGGTGGAGTGGGGCCAGGGCCATGAGGCCTACCCCTCCGGCCTCTTGAATCTGGAATGTGGTCGCAGGGGTGATCTTCTGAGGATGAATCAGAGGTGGGAGAAGACTGAGAACGATAAGCCCGCCCACGACTAGAGCCATGGATACATCGCATACGATGGCACAGTCGAGGCATGGCAGGGTGGAGAGGCAGATGAAACATACAGAGGAGGAGAGACAGTGGAGGGCCAGGAGAACTATGCAGAGAGTTAGAGCAACAAAACTGACTGTGTGAATGGTGGAATTCCGGGACAGTCTCCAGACAACATAAGAGCTCGCACCTACGACCAGTCTGCGTTTGAGCGCTAGGCTCAGTGCAGGTGGCCGAGAAGAAGCACAAAGAATCGCGGTTGCAGAGCAGACGGGGAAAATTCCATGAAGAATATCACAATCTTTACCAAGAGCTGAAGTAAACCAAATGGAGAGCTCGCTACAACGAAAGTTCGAGAAAATGCAATTAAGTCTGCGTGGGGTGGCGAATTGAATGCCACCGTCAATTCGAGTGTGGGAGGCCAGATGGTCAGCTCCAAGGGATAGCCTCGGGAGGTGATGAGGGACGTACATCCCATCATGTGCTATAAGCAACCGCATCCAGAGCGGGTAGCTCCATGTTGAAATCAAGATGTAGCCATAATTTAAAGAGTCATATCAAGCTCATGCATTATCTTAGATTTTCCTTACTATAGTGTGAGTCGACATTAGAGTGGGAAGAGTAATTTACAACATGTTCCTTTGAGTTGGTCTCTTTTCAAATTTGTTGTCTCTCAAATTTTCATTTTTCTTGAAACTTATGATTGTAATAACTCAATTTACAATTATGTTATATCCTTTTATAATGCTTGAAACTTCTATCTCGAGCTACAATGGAATCGTCCATAATCCTCCCCATGTGTGGGTTGTTTGTTAATAGCATGTTGTGACCGAGAGAGAGAATCTTGAGCATCTTGATCTATATTGGGATATCTACCAATCAAACATTGGGTAAATAAAATTGGAAAAATGATCACCGTGATCACCATTGAGCTATGAAGACAAGGCACCTCAAGGTGGCTTACTCATACATCCAATAGAAACATCCGATAAGTGAAAGTGTAAATTTGGATCCTCTTACTCTCACCCCACCTTTGGTCCATACTCCTCACTTAGTGTTTACACCTTTGTAATCGATCAATGTTCCATAAGTTACCCTCGTGATAATGTAAACACTCATTACACAACCTCAGGAAAAAATATATAAGGCGGGGAAAAACCAGTAATGTTAGGGGAACGAATGTTCCTAGATGAGTGTCCATATTTAATGATGCGATCTGTTGAAGTTACATGTTATCTCGAGATAATCACTAGTGATACCATGTATGTAAGATAAGGAATAGATTACTATGAGATGTGTTATACACCCTTGATTTTACTTTTACTAATATGAATCGTATAAGCCTTTTTTTTCCTTATGCTAATAACATTCATATAAACATTAATAACTAAACTAAAGTTAGAAATAATTAATTCCTACTTGTCTATGGTTGTAATTCTCCATTTGAGGAGTTTTTTCCTACATAATAGGAATTAGCTAGAATATAGTTTCTCTTAGTTTAGTGTGTGGTTGAGAGAATCTCTCAACCACACTACTGTACATCTAAGATATAATTCCTATCTTGAGACTATTTCTTGTATAAATATGTGTGCTATTTTACCTTGGTATCAGAGCTTCAGAGCCCGTAAGGGACTTTGGCCCTTCCTGGGCATAGAGAAATAAATTACTACGTTTGTATAGGTCTATTAAATTTTTTTTTGTCCTTCTTGCACGAAGCTGGAGCGCTGTTGGTGAGGCGTGACAGAGCTCATGAAAAAAAGAGGCCTGTATGCTGTACGCTGAGGGAAAGTACATCGTCACTAGAGTATTTTGAAAGCCGCGAGCTGTTGTAGGCATTTGAATCTGTCACACAAGGCTAGTTTTCATTTTTTGTCTGGACTTAGTATGATTCTCTCGAATACGTTCTTTGTGTTAATAATTAATTTGTATGAGTTCAACCTACCTGGATCAGCAACAACCCTTTAGCCACCCAATTACCAGTCTTTTCATTTGTGGGTCCAACTGAATTGTAGGATATAAAAAAAAATTCCCCAGCTTGTGAAATCTGAAATACCCCATCGGAATGGTCTGCTTTGTATCTGAGATCGAGAAGGAGATCGAGAAGGTGGACAAGGTTCCGAAGCTAGTGGACACTCTCTACAATCTAGTGACGGATATCTATGAGTGGGGTTGGGGGCAGAGCTTCCATGTCTCGCCTGTGTTGCCCGGGAAATCCTACAAGGACGACACGCGCCTGCATGAGGAGCCGGTTGCAGATCTGCTGAACATGAAGCCCGGGGACCGGGTTCTTGATGCGGGGTGTGGCGTGGGAGGGCCAATGAGGGCCATCGCAGTGCACTCGGGCGCCAATGTTGTGGGAATCAACATAAATGACTACCAGGTGGAGCGCATCCAGAGCCACAACAAGAAGGCGGGGCTCGACCGCCTCTGTGAGGTCATCTGCGGCAACTTTCTCCACATGCCCTTTTCAGACAACAGCTTCGACGGTGTCTATTCCATCGAGGCCACCTGCCATGCCCCTGAGCTCCACGACGTGTATTCCGAGATCTATCGGGTTTTGAAACCGGGTCACGTCTATGTTACCTATGAATGGGTGACCACGCCCAAGTTTCGAGCTGACAATCCCGAGCATGTTGAGATTATTCATGGAATCGAGCACGGCGATGCGTTGCCCGGTCTCCGAAACTACAAGCAGATTGTCGAAATAGCAAACAACGTCGGCTTTGAGGAGAGGGACCTGGTGCTCCCGCCGGCTCAGCCCTGGTGGAAGAGGCTCCAGATGGGGGCGGTGCAACCAACATCTTTAACACCATGCATCTCATGATCTGACAAAAGCCATTGCAGTAGCAGCAAAAATCTACTGAAGGCGATGAGTAAGGCGATACGAGACAGTGGAAAAAGACCAGGTGTTCTTAGGGTATTGGGGATTGGCTGGTGTGAACGAATGTGGAGAGCGCTGTGAAAATGCTGAGCGAGGAGAAGTTTATGCTACTGTCCAAATTTTTAATTCTCTGATGATGTTTTTTAATGTATTGATTAACTGTCATGATATTGAAATTGGTTGTAATTTAAGTGACATTAGTATGACCAACTATTGTCACAATTCCGAGTATGTGTTGGAACTGGTCATTCCAACACTAAGCAAATTTTCAGGGAATGATGAACACATGACAGTGAAAACGACATCAATGGGAGCTACATCAAAGATTGGAGGATGATTGATATCGTGTTGTAGATTGTTAGCGAGCATGAGGCAGTATGCTTGAAAACCGTGACTAGCCTTGATACTGTGAATAGGGGAAGTGGCATTATGTTGCAATGCCGGGAGAATTGGATACTGAAACGCAATGGAGGATTGGACCGTGGAGTCCTGGATTACTGTTCTTGAAGGGAAATTGTGTTCTCTTCGTGTGGATGTGAGTGCCTATGTTTCAGTTTCTTTATCAGTTGACCCCTCATAGGTATCATTAGAATGGTTACTGGTATGTTTGGGAAATAATCATCTTTGGGCAGAGATAGAGAAACTAAATTTGAAGAGTTTATGTTGTATTTGCTTGGAATCATGTTTTAATATTATTGAACCTTATTGAGCCTAGCTAACTCAATGTAGGCAAAGTTATTTTGTTAGAATTTGAAACTCTAACGAATGACAGGTGAAACATGGAGTTCCAAGAAGTTATTTGAATAGAAAAATATGCCCAAGATGTGAACAATGAACAGATGAGGTAAAGGAGCTGCTATTTTATCTGCTAATATCTATAATAATTCTACTTGTTTAAGTTGTTGGGTAGACATTACCGAGAAAGCGTAATTTAGCTCATACTATGTTACATCACTCTGCATTATAGTTATAATGCATATACAGAGAATTATTATCTCCATTTATTGATCTTAGATAAGACTAACTATAGGTTAAGTAATGAACAATCAAACCATTGTATTCAAGTCATTTCGTATACCTTGGATCCATTAATTATGGATTTATTGTGTCATAGATTTTGTAATTGACATGAGGTTGTGTAAAAGAGATTTCTTAACATGAGGTTGTGTAAAATGGAATTCTTGCAATTAGAGAAAACATTATATGAAAAGGTTAATATTGAATTTCCTCATCATAATGTGTAAGCGAATTTAAATCCATTAAAATTTAATAGAGATACAAGTGTGACTAGGCACCTAAAATGACATGAGAAAGTTTTATTATTTAAATTGTGTATAGTTAAATTTTTTTAATAATATGATTTACTAGCCTTATTTGTAAATGGTGCCCAAGTGACCTAAAAATACATTAAATATTAAAATCAAAATTAATGTCTTAATCTAGATAAATTAGAATATTGATTTTTTTTTAATGAGTGATAAATCATGGGTTAACTGTGGCTTTAATTAAGCATAAATCATGTGTTAATCATTAATTAGAAAATAGAATTAAAAGTTTCAACCCACATAATATTAATAAAATGAGTTTCTATGCACCAATTTTTAGAAAGAAAATATAAAAAATTAGTAATATTTTTGAAATTTTATATATTACTTTTTATAACAACTAAGAAATTTTTTCTATGCAAAAATATTTAGAAACGAGTTAGTAATATTTTTAAATATTACTTTAAAACTCCCATTTCAAATTTATCTTGATCTTTCGTTTTAGAAATTTATGTTTTTAAAATATATTTTTTCGTTTTAGAAATTTATGTTTTTAAAATATATTTTTTGTTTTCAAATGTGAATAAATATATTTTTTAAAATTTTGCCTCGTTTTTCATTTTAAGAAATATATTTTCAAAATAATTTCATCGTTTCCCTTTTTTTGTATTTTTGGGGAAGAAAAATACAAGTGAGAAGAGAGTTCATTTAATTGAGACGATTGTTTTGTATTTTTTGGGAAGAAAAATACAAGTGAGAAGAGACTTCATTTATTTGATAAGACTGTTTTTTTTCATCTCAACAGTGCCATAATTCAAGATCATTTGTTTACCACATGCACTGAGCAACAATACCACAATCAAATATCACAATCACCACAACCAATGGTAAAGCCTTACTTGATCACACTTTATTTTTGTTTTAATGGGTTTTGTTTTTCATATCCATGAATAAATTTTGGAAGAGAATTTTGGGTGACATTAGAATATTTTGAAAAATGCAGCAATCAAAAGTTTTCCATTGATTATTTCCATTTTTTGTGAAACATTTGGGTGCCATTAGATTATTTTGAAAATGTAACAATCAAAATTTTGAGGCACACTTTTCTTTTTGCTCCTGATCAGGAATCCCTCTTCGAATTTAAGAAGCTCGTCGCCAAGGATTCTCATAATTCCATGGCCTGTTGGAGTGTTGAAGTCACTTTGTGTAACTGGATCGATATTACCTACAACCATTGCCTTCCATGGAGAGTGATCACACTTGACCTCAATTCCAGGGATATGGAAGTCTCCATTTCTTGTCCCCTCGTCAATTTTTCATTTCTACACTCACTTGATATTTCTAGAAATGTGTTCCACCCTCATATCATAGTTCAATTGGGACATCATTTTCATCTGAAGAAACTCAGTTTTTTCGACAATAAATTAAGAGGAGAGATACCATATCAGCTCAGTAGTTTTATAAATCTGGCATTCTTAGAGCTCTCTTTCATCATTTTGTATCGAAATAGGAGCATCAAAATGTCCTCTAGAATATTTTATTATTTATATAGACCACTAGAATAACAAAGGAACAACTTCAATCTATTGAGTGATGCTACACATCTATTTTTTTCCTAATGTCATTTTTTCTTTTCTTTTTATATGATATGAGTTATAATGGGTGTTTTAAATTATTATATTTTCTATGGTTGGCCAACTAAAAAATAAACAATATTGTTACACTATTTCTGCATCACATGGGTTTTTATCTATTGGATGGTGCATCACAAAAAAATTGATCTTGAATTTAGTGGCAAATGTATATTCCATGTTATTAAAAGATATCATTTTTAAAATAATTATTTTATTACTTCCATCGATTATTAACTCATTTCTCTTTTGAAAAAACCTTTGTATCAATTAAAAAAAATGTTAAATATTACTACAAATTAAAGTAACAACTTACATTATATTATAGAATTTCTAATATTTCATATAATTTGCATTATAATATAGCATCTCTAATATTTTATTATTAAGATATGATACGAACATATGCACCTATGAAGTATTGCTAATGTCATCATATATTATCTATATCCTTGATTGAAGTGATTAAATATTAGGATATAAGACCAACAGACAAATTACAATCGAAATGACTTCGCAAAATTATGAAAATTTTGGTTTTCCCATATTATCTTCCTCATTATATAAGGTTAGAATGAGACATGAGCAAAGTTTTGAACTAATTTTTGGACCTATTGGACTTCATATATGTATGTAACATTTGATTTATTTATGAAATAAAAATGTGCATTTTTTCCTTTCTGGAAATAAAAAAGGTTGACTTGCAACCATGCGTACCAATGACAAACTAGAAGATATTGTTGTTGACATGCAACCATGTGTACCAATGACTAAGAATAAGATATTGTTGTTGTATAAATAATTGACCTACAATGATAGCTTAGAATTATCCTAAAGAATTATACATGGATATCAAAACCTTAATACCAAAAGCAAGAAATATTTGATGTGATACAAAAAAAAAAAGTGATGTGTGGTGAAATTGTAATATTTTATTATTTAAACATTCCATTTATACAATTGTATGCATTTTTTTTCGAATTTTTTATATTAATGTATGTGTTTAATTGTTTTATATGCTCGTCTGTTTATGTTATTAGAAATATGTTCACATTAAAATATTTATTTCATGATATATTCTATATTGTAAAAATTTAAATAGATAAATAAATAAAACTAAATTGTAGCTTTGCTTTAAATTGTTATTATTATTTATTAATTAAAAAATATATATTAAATTCTATTAGACACACTTCAAAACATATGTAAGAAAAAAAATATAATAAATAAATAGTAAATAATATGTAATAAAAGATTAATAACCTTTGTGAACATTATAGTTTTCATACTATTATTTTGAATAAGTTCTATATAAAAATTGTTTATGTGCATATATATATTAAAACAAATGTTTTTAATTTTAGTCAATTTTTATTAATGATTAATTTTGTTTCACATATTTATTAATTTATGTAACAAATTTAAAATAATATATTAAATTTTAGATTACCAAATTTTATTAATTCTCCTGTTCATAAATTAATTTAAATATAAAATGTATAGAATTATTTTGATTAAACTGGCACATATTTGTGTAAATTTGATGAAAGTAAAAAGAATAAAATGATATGTTAAAAATATCTACATGTCATTATTTTATTAATTTCTTAAATTTTCTTACATGGCTATTTTTGAGTTGAAATTTCCTCTAATTGGAAAACTAATTGACATGAGGTTGGGTAAAAGTGATTTCTTGCTGAGAATTCTTAGTATTCATAGACTATTGAGAGAATCCTGCATCTCTTCATATTCTTCTTATTTCTTTGGGTCATGGGAAGATGTGACCAAAGGTTCCTTCTTTGTATGGATGTGAATTTATTTTGTAATAATGATATCTACGATGACTGTGGATTTGATAGTCATATGTGAAAATTAAGTTTTGATAATGATTTTTGATATAGAATTATTGTATATGATGAAATTGCTATTTTTTTGGATGTATTTTGTCAATTTCACTTAAATTTATTTACAAACATTGTTATCAATTTCAATTGTGATATATTATTTAATGTTATTCAGAAATTGTGATATATTTTACTATGTAATTTAAATTAGTAAAATGAATCGATAAAGGGGCTCATAAATGGAAATAAAAGTACTCTCTACAAGAAGTCAAATGAAAATGTAAATGGGGATGTAACCATTGATGAAAAATTGGGAGAATATTGGACGTTAAATTAGGCATTAAACAAGATGCAAACAAGGACACAAAAGTGTTTTAAACTAGAAGGAAAAAAGGTGCAATCTTGGACACGAAGAAGGGAAAAAAACATGAAATACAAAAGGATACCAAGTTGGGCACAAACAAGGATTAAAAAATGGACACCAATCTAGATATAAAAAAGGGCATACAACTAGATGTAAAATATGATGCAAAATGGGATGCCAAGTCAGGTGCTAAAAAGACACAAAAAAGGATGCAAATTAAGATGTCAAATGATGATGCAAAGAATGGTGTAAATTTGGGATGAAAAGTTGG
The DNA here is from genome assembly GCA_034641835.2 of Pinus albicaulis. Lineage (NCBI taxonomy): Eukaryota > Viridiplantae > Streptophyta > Pinopsida > Pinales > Pinaceae > Pinus > Pinus albicaulis. The sequence goes on along the minus strand of CM076570.1, from coordinate 1,414,453,189 downwards.
GATAAGAAAAAGGAAAAAAAAAGATATAAGAAAATAGACAAAACAAGATGCGTAATGAGGTAAAAATGGGTGAAACCAAGGACGCCATATTCGATGCCAAAAATGATGGATAATCATATGCAAATTTAGACTCAAACATAGACACAAAATGAGAGGAAAATAGAGACACATAATGAGGTAGACAAAGGATGCAAATTTGGATGACGAAAATGATGTAAAATTAGACACCAAAAATTACGCAAAATTGGATGAAAAAGTGCATGCAAATAATGGTGAAATGTTGAAAACACTAGTAAAGAAAAAAAGATAAAAAATGGACATAAAATGAGCTCAAAATTGGATGAAAATTGAGATGCAATGGTGGATGAAGAGAAGTGATGAAAAATTTGGTGTAAAAATGAATCCACAATTGGACTTAAAATATAGCTCAAAATTACATGTAAAATTAGACATAAAATGGGATGTAAAGGTGGACACAACGCATGGCTTAACATATGATGCAAATAAAGATGAAGATCTGGATGCTCAAAAGTGTGTAAAATTGGATGCAAGAAATTATGTTCAAAATGATGAAAATTTGCATGTAGAAAATGATGAAAAATATGGTGCAATATGGGATGTGAAAAAGGGAGGCAAATCAAATGAAAAACTAGATGTAAAAATTTTCCAAAAAAACATGAAAAAATGGACACAAAAATGGATGCAAATTTGGTGCTAAACCATATTCAACATATGGTGCAAAGGTATGAACTAAATAAGGTGAAAAATTATATGCAAAATTAGGTGAAAAACAAGATGCAAAAATAGGTGAAAAATTATATGAAAAAATTAGTGCAAGACAAGATGCAAAACCTAGTGTAAGACTACATGTAAAAATGACACAAAATGGATGCGAAAAAAAGGTAATAAATTGGATGCAAAAGATGATGCAAACTTAATGCAGGTGATGGTGCAAAAATGGAAGAAAATAATGGGAAAAAATAGGAAGAAAAAGATGATTAAAAAAATACGCAAAAAATGGCACAATACTAGAAGCAAAAGCTGTCATAAAATCATATTCAAATCTTGGTGAAAAAATTGACACAAAAATGATGCATAATCTGGTGTAAAAAAGGTTGCAAAGTGTAGCATAAAAAAGGATGAAAAATTTTCCGCAAAAAAGGATGCTTTAAAGTATGCATAATAGAGCCTGATTTAGCGTCATGTCATTCATCCTAGTTGTAAAAAACATGCACTAAAATTTGGCACTAAATCTGACACAATTTTTTTTTTTCATTGTAGTGGTGAAATACAAACAAGGATTTTAAACCATTACATACTCGGGCCATGCACACTCTACTTTTATTCAACAATGGTGACGGCACAAAATTGTAGTATTAGGAAACGAATAATCAATTGTAACCATAATGATAACGAAGGAAAAGGAAAGACAATGGTGTAACAGAAAGAAAGATTATAAACCATTATAGGGTGACCATGTGAAGTTAACATAAAAATATGATTATTGTTCAATATAAAATGGTCAGACTGAATCACAATGGTTTCATTGATTGGTAATCCCATTGTTTGTATAATTTTTATGCCTTCCATGAAGCACTTATCAAATATCAAATTGATTAACACACGACACTACCTATAAATTCTTAGTGGGCATCTTCCATTATATAATATATTTGGATTGTATTTCAAAGAGTTAATAGGGTTGTAATGTTTTAAGATATAAACCAACATCTCCAAGATCAACCTTAATCAACTAATCTACTTTGCCCAAATATTCTGATCACATAGTGGATTTGAAGACCAACGTTTCCATGATTAGAATTAATCAAACAATCTAGGTTGACCCAATATTTTGATTGCTCCATGGTGACCATAATTAATTTATGTAACTTCAATATGCTTTATAAATATTCTAAGATAATTTATTGTTTGTGCATGAATAAGTGAGAATCTAGTTGTATCATAGCCATATACTGAGGAGAGAGTAATATAGATTGCCTTTTCCTTTGCTAATTAGATACAAATGACTTCCCTGGTCAATCACTTTCCCATTTTCAAACACAAAAATAAAATATACATTTTGAATGGTAGGGAGACGATGATTTATCACAATACTGGTTCTTCCAACCATTATTTTGTCTAGCGTCTGTTCAACGATATTCTCTGATTGGATCTCCAATGCACTAGTTTCCTCATCCAGTAGTAATATGTTTGGATACTTTATGATCACCCTGGCTATACTAATCCATTTACTTTTCCCTCCTAATCGTTGCACTCCTCTGTCTCCACAATTTCTTTCATATCCCTTCTCCAAAGAGCTACAAAAATCTAAGTTAAATTCACTACCATATTCATTACATTCAAATTTATTCCAGAAACAATATCCTTAATTATAACTGATTTAATATATGTATTATTGCATAAATTATGCTTCTTTTGAAATATTCTATTATTTACCTAATTAATTGATGAGACTTTGTAGCTTCGATCATTTCCACCTTGCCTGCATTCTTTTTTTGTAGAGAATGTTCTCTCAAACGATTCCTCTTAGTTTATGTGGATTTCTCAATATAAACCAGTGGTCGATGTTGATGTTTCTTCAAGAATGTATCTCACAATGATCTCATCCCATTAATTTACCGACTAACAAACTCGAAATGTGGATGACAACATTGAACCAACTCCTCGATCAAGATATTGACCATATTATGATTGAAATGATTCCTTTCCATTTATCGGGTAACCATCAAGGTGATTTGAACTTATGAAGGAACACAATAAAATAAAAAAACACACATAAACACATAGATGCATTAGAATAAAAATTGATTTCATTGATTTCAAATAATTGGAATATGTAGCTTACAGACAGAATGTAAATAAACTAGCTAGGGCATCGGTAGCTTATCTCTGAGAAGATATGTGGATGTTACATGCCTATAAAATCTGCTATAATGAGGCTCAAGGGCCTTTTTATTATTGAACAACATAGGAAAACCCTATACAAACAAAACCTAGTCCTAGGAGATGAAACACCAAGAGTTTGTGGGCCCCATTGGGATTAGTTGGGCAACCAACTTCTAGGGGTCGTAACTTGTTCATATTATCTCCATTTTTCGTGTAATATATATCATCGAAAATATATCTCCGAGTACAACAGATTTTTCAACAGGCCCTTGCATACATCTATGGGGCTGTTGTAGACCTCAAATAAATGCCATTTAGGGGGGCAAAATTGTTCTAGAAGTTTATGACCCAAAAAACTGCTAAAAATAGTAAATGTTGCTATAAAAAAGGAAACTCATGAAACTGATTGGATTTTGAGGTGGAATAGGTGGTTGACCACTAATATCCCCTTGGATCATTTCTCCCCCCTTAGGAATCAATGGTCCCTTTTGCATGCAGAGCCTCCATGAGTTGAAGTTATTTCTTTTGAACTTGGTCTCTAGTTGATATGGATATGAAGAAACTAGTTTTGCTATGATAGCTTCCTCATTAGCATAAAATAAATGTGTGCTTAAGGATCATCTCAAATATCCAGTTTATGAGAGGGTTTATGTGTCAAATTTGTGTGTCTTTTATGAGTAATTCATGAAGTAAACTAGCTTTAAAACACATAAAAACAAGTAATTTTCATAAAGTATAATACATAATGAACACATTACACATAGTTGATAAAGGAGTTCACCCTTCCAGGGCTACGTCTCCTTTGATCTGCTTCGATGGCTTCGCCCTCTTTGGATTAATGGTCAATTCTATGATTAAATGCACCTACAGTGCTCCAATGGATTCTCAACCTGCTCCAATGAATTCAGAAGACTCAAAAACCCCTAACTAGCCTCTTTTGACTCTTCAAATGGTTTTTAAATGAAGCATACATGGCCTCCTCTCCTTGTGGCCCTAGGTATATTTCATCTTAAAACGGGAAAAATCACTCCCAAAATTCCTGCTCTGCCTCTAAAACCTGCACCAAATTTCTTAGAGCATCCAAATCTTCTAGGCTTGGACTCTTTCTTAACCCAATTTGCTCAAAAAGTGCTCAAGTTATGGTTTCTTTAGTTTTCTCCTAGGAAAATGCCTCCAAAACTTGAGAAACTCTAGTTAACTCCGCCACATTTGGAGTTCCCGCAGAGATTGGCAGACTCTGCCAAATTAAGCAGCCATTTAAGTGCATATTATTTAGTGGTAAGTGAGGTTTAAGTAGCAGTTTAGAGCACTTATGGCGTGATTATGTAAATCTACATTAACATAGGATTATGTGACTTTAATACTAATTAAGAGTTAATTAACATGGTTTAATGGGTTGTTAAATCTACATTTAAATGGAGCTCCACCATTGGTTCTATGCACGTGGTCTTGTGGACTGAGGGTTAGCCCTTCGGGGTTGGCCCTCTTCACCCCCACCTTGCAATAATGTCAACTTTAAATAAATGTTGGGACCCATAGTAATTAAGATCCAAGGCGTGGGTATATTGTTAAGGTTGTGAGTTTGTGTGGGGAGGTTGTCGGGTCGAGCCCAACCTCCACCCTTCTTCCTATATATAAAATTTTTCCACCCATAAAATGAAATTTGACCTTTGCACATAACCAAATTTCGGTCTTTGGGAGGGGCATGTGGCACCCTCCGGGCTCACCACATGTCCTGAGCACATTGGCTCATTCAAAATCAACCAAAACTTGACACGTAGCCCATAAATTCAGGCCAATCACAAGCTTATAAGTGTCAACACTCCATTGGCTGGAGGAAAACCTACTTTGACCAAGAAATTGACCCCTTTGACCTTGTTTGAGTTTTTTTTTAAATTTTTCTGTGTGGAAAAGCAGACAACATGCTCTAAATTTCTCATACGGAGTTAGTTTTCGATGAAATTAAGTGCGCCAAAATTAGGGATACGAGACCTATTTGGTCATTCAGGTTCTGAATGTTTTTTTAGCACTTTGATGTTTTAGCAAATTTTTGCCCCGAATTCAGGTTCTGATCACTCCTTCCCACTAAAAGGATTTTGGAACCACAAAATTTGGTTATATGATGAGATTTTAATACTCTTCTCTTTTCCAAGTCCTATCAACTTTATTCTACTTGGAGAAATCTCCATGACAACCATTTAGGTTCACTGACATGCCTTGCTTTTCAAATGGCTTGGCACTTCAACCAATGTCCTCCTTTCATTGTTGACCCAATCCAACACTTGTTTGCTACTTGCTGACTAATTAAATACCTTGTTGTACCAAAGGGATGTTTATGTGCTTGAAAAGTTAACTAATGGCCCTCCTATTGAGAATCATGTTCCTCCTTTGCACACACATGCATTTGATGGAAGCTTCTCCTTGGAAACCACATTTCCAAGTAAAGCCCACCTGACTGAACTATAGAAATGAGTTCCAATATCAGTAATCACAAGAAAATAAATTACCATTGTTTTTACCTTCACGGTTCCAAATTCCACATCTAGAAGAATGCATTTGCCATATATTTCACTTCTTAGTGTCAACACATCAAATGGTCTATAATGGCTACTCTTTTGGTTGTAAACGTTTTGGCATCTTGTCCACTATCTACATTTTTATTCAATCATGGTTGAGTATTGATATTCTTCTCATGACATGATTTGAGATTGAAGGCTAATCATGAGCCTCTCACTCAAGAGTGGCCCTTCCAAAATCTTGAGACATATTGTCTCAAGAAAAACCATAACTTGAAAAACACATCATGCAAGAAACACAACTTGATGACCTCTTCCTTTTTATCCTTAAAAGAAACAAATGTCACATCCAGTGAAAAATGTGAGCCATTCTTATATCTTGGTGTACAAACCCATCGACTAAACACATGTTAATCAAAACATGTGTCTTCAAACCATTTAATCTTAAGTCTAACAAAAGCATGTACAACACTTCACTATTTTTTTCCCAAAACAACAAGGATTTCACATCTCATGAAACAATTCGTCAACATATCCCTTTCATCCTTCAAGGAAAAATCAACTCTTCCAAGTCGATATGACATGGATCTAACACGCAATCCACCAACACAAGTTGACCCTCATGCATGTGCAAATGATCAAAATTCTTAGGTTGAAAACATACATGTTAACAAAGAAATCAACCAACACAAGTCAATTAGTCATGCATGTTTAAGCACAATGAAACTATAAAAAAATCCATTGTTCACACACACAAACTCTCATGCATGTATAGAATGCTCAACTTTCTCACAAGTACAGTCACAAGTACAAGAATACCATTGGTATGTACGAGTGCTTAAAGAGCTGAAATGACCAAATGTTCTGCAACAAAGTGAATCAACATACACCACTTTAAAACACCTTCCTGGCATAAACATGTAACATGCATTCTAGAGAAAATTAAATGCATTCACATGCAAATTTGAACTACAAATTACCATATTTTCTACAGCTAAGTGAGTCAATAGAAATCTACTTTTCCAACATCTTTATTTGTGAAATATGCAACATACTTTCAACAGAAAAGAAATGAATTTAATTGGCAAAGAAATTCATGAATAAGGGAAGATTTTCATCAATTATCAAAAGAAAAGCAAGGCTTGAAACCGTTAAAAAATCTAACTATCTCTTTCCAAACCATTTCAATGGCACTTCTTTCACCTGCACTTCATCATGTGTATCATCCTGACGTACATCAATTATGGAATCGTATTTTCCATTCTGGTCAGAATCTCTTTCCACCTTCTTCAAATTTCTTGGATGACTTGTTGGATAAAAATTCCAATGCTTGTCTACAAGATGACCATGCTTATGGAAATGCGTGCAAAATAATTGCATCTTATTTTCAACATGGTTTTCGTTGTTCATTGGACCTTTGGCTTTCTGTCTCCTTTGTTTTCAAATTTTGCTGTGTATGGAAAACTTCTTCAAACACCATGAAATAGTATGGTTATTCAAACAAAAAAAGGAACATGTAAACGTTCTCCAAATCTTATGTGAGGATTTTCCATGTTTATCATAATTAGAAGAAACTTGATTAAAGGTAGATTTATACCTTGCACATTCACCATTTTCTCCTTCTTGAAAAGGTGAATTTTATGAGGTAGTGGCTCTCTTCGGAATACCAACAATGACTTCAATGGTCTTAGAGATTTCAAGATCATCTTGTCTGTCATTTCCATTAATTTAAGGCTTATGAGCATCTTTTTTCAAAGTGGGTATAAAACGTTTTCATTCCTCATGAACACAAACTTCACAAGCTTGATGTAATGAACGTGTAATGAAAGTATTTCTTGAAACACCTTCTTGTGTCTCCTTGGCTTTGGAGCATTATCCATCATGTTGTCCAGAACCAATACCCAAATACCTAGGTCTTTCCTCAACAACAATTGGCTCAACTTTTCCGTGTTCATGTTTTATCAATACTTACCTTCATAGTCCATCTTCATCAATAATTTGGACCATGTTCCTCTAGTGTGTCTTTCAAAAGAACTTACACATTCATATTCATAAGAAACTAAAGATAAACTCGAATTGCATAGTTATTTTTCATGCACATACTTGGCTAGAGTTTCATTTGAAATATGGAGCTGAGTCTCCATCTCATGCATATTTTCAAGAAGTTCTTGCTTCTCCTCCTTCATGGCCATCAACTGGTCTTGAAGTATAGTGCTCTCCTTCTTATCTTCAAACATCTCTTGCACCATATCTCTTATGATGAACAACTTCTGCAAAAAATATTCGTCAAAGAGTATTGCTATGGAATATTGATTAGAAATATCACTTTATGAAGCTTACATCACACTTGTAATGCATAAAAGCTTCTTTGTTGTGATTTGAGAGCTTGATCTTCAATATTGACCTTCTCCCAAAGAGAGGAGATACACATAAAATTGCACACAATTAAATTCTCCACGCAAAAATACAAAACCAATAGATCATTTTATTTCTAACATTGGTAAATCCTGAGATAAACTTGGTATAAAATGAGTTAAATTGTTCTCTGATACCAACTTGATCTGAATATGGACAAACTAGTTTTGTTGTGCTAGTGTTGGCCCTTAATTTTGGTCATTTTTTCCTATCCTAAATCCACTTATTTACAACCATATTCCATCCTAATTCACCTACATATACCTCATTTTAGTCGTATTTTTCATATTCAGGTAACCAATTTAAGTTTTTAAAATTTTGGAAATTTTTGTAAAAAATCGGTTTTAAGAGTAATTTTGGATTGCATTAAAAATTTTCATAATAGATCCATTAAAGTCATATTTCTAGGACACCTGGGCGATATCTGAGCACATATTTGGAAATATTGGGAACCACATATGGAGAAAAACCTATTGGTTCAGTCAAACTAAGCAAAAAGTGTCCTGGTCAACCCTAGCCAAACCTGACCTATCATTGAGGAATCCCTAGTAAAAAGGGGCAGATTTATTATTTTGTGGGATTTTTCATGATTTTGTGAACCAAAATTGATGATTTTGACCTATATGGATGGATTATGATTGATAAGGTTGTTAGAGACATTATATACAAGTTTTTTTATGACTTTCCTATTTAAACAAAGTTTATGGACCACTAAGATCTGTAATTGATGCAGGGACATTAGGCTCAAGAAATACTTTGTAATTTTATAAGACATAGGGGGGTATTATGCTTTTAAATTCTCATGTAATTATTAGCATTTTGAATAAATATAGTGAGGAACTGTAAATTTTCTCAAATCATTGAAGAACAGGAGAGGAAGTTGATTAAGCTAGGAATGTGAAGAGTCAGGGATTTAGGCTAATTTTAGGACCTTGAGAAATCCAAGAGTTTGTGGAGCTGTCAAAGAAGCTTAATCAATTCATTCATCTTTTGTATAAATGTAAGAATCAAGTAGAGGTCTGAAGAGTAGGATAGCTGTTGAGGGGACAGAGTGAGAGGAGAGGGCCATTGAAATTGAAGATCTGGCTGAGGACCAGAAGTTCTGTAAGTGAACTCATGTATATATGTGAAAGTATTTGTTCCAGTATTAATTGATTTAAACTTTGGGTGGTAGGCTTTGCGTTTCAATAAGAAACTGAATGAGCGAAAATCTTTGAATTGTAACCTCTGTGTTAATGGTTGAATTGATGTCTCTGTGTGAAAGATTATCATCCGAATGCATCTAAATTCTTGTTCTAAGTCTGTATAAAGTAAATGCACATTTATCCTATGTGAAGGGTCTTTAATCGTATGAGAGATTCATTTGTTATTGTAGAGAATTGTTGGGTTCGATTTGCATAAATCGATGCCCATTCTTGGAGAAGTCACCATGCAGGCAATTGACTTAGTAAATTACACATTCTGCTGGGTAATAAATAATACTGTGTGACCAGATTTAAAGTCACATGGAAAGGGTTGAAGATACCGTGTGAAATGTTACATTTCAAAAATGAATGGTTCAAGCTTTGAGTGTAATGGAATTCAGGTTGAGAGTTATCAAACTCTGTTGTGGAAAAGGTGTGAAGGAAGCCAGAATTTGATGTGTAGCCCACAATTGTGAACTTAGAGCTGTAGAATTGGGCAGAACTTCCATGTGGGGTCAATTTATATATATGAAGGCGTAGAGCTGAAAGATTAGAGCCAAGAATCGCCCATGTGTTGGTTAACTGATTGAGTTTCATTTAAACCTATTCAAATGTTTGAAGGGAGTAGTTGAAGGACCACACTGAAGAATGAAGCGGAACCGTGAGTTTGATCAAACCGTAAAGGAGGAACAGTGGCTGTTTTCTTTATCAAACCCGGTGGTCTCGCGCAAGGCCTTAAGTGGTAAGTGGATTTACGAAAAAAATGCGATATCAGTAATTGAAGGACACGTAGCATAAGTGGTAAGTTTAAAACCACTTTTATCACATTTTTTTTTAGTGTTAAAGCCCTGTGGTGAAAAAAATGTGATTCTCGTCTGATTTCTAGTCTGTTGAGATCGACGGCGTTCACGTTGTCAAGTTGTGCGGACGATAACGAAGGTGTGGTGAGCATTTATCCCGTTTAGAAATTGTTTGTTGTGGGCCCAAAAATATATTTCAATTAGGTTTTAGTTTTGAGTTAATATGACTAAATCAACAAAGTGCTGAGTTAATAAATTTATCATATAAGGTTTAATTATGTCAAGTTTTGAATAAAAAGTGAAGTTGTGAAACCGTAAGTAATATTTATAAGGGGGTTAATCCATTGAATCATGAATTTTAAAAGATATGTGAAGTCTTGTGAGCGGGATCTATATATATATATGTTGAGCACTGATATATTAATCAAAGTTAATAAGGAATGTTAGTTAAAGTGTGTTGGTATGTCGTGGACTCAGAGATTTGGGTTATATGCATTGCAGGGTTTTATAACCTTAATTGAATAGTGAGCTTCCACAAGAGAAAAATAATATGGGTTATCTTGTTGATGGGGTTTATAACCATAAGAAATTTTTAAGTAATATCTCAAATCTCAGATTTGAGATATTAAAGCTTCTGCATTTAATTATTTAAATTTCTAGTTCAGAGAATAGAATGTTGGATTGCCCAGATTGAGAATTGTATTGGAGTTAAAATTGAATGCATTTTATATGTAGCTTTGGGAGTGGGAATGTGAGAATTTGCAAGGTGCTTGGCATCATGAGATATTAGAGCAGGAAAGGCTTTGTTTGAGGTAAACTATTTTTTTTGTGATTAAAGCTGAAGGAGTGCATGTGATGAGAGAATGAAGGAAGATCATATTTTTCAATATGATACACAGCAAAGGTACATAGAGTTGCAGTGAACAGAGATTTGCAAAATGAGTGGAAGAAAAAGATCATGTAGGGATATTGCAGGTAAAATAATTTTAAATCTGATTTGAAATTATGATGACAGAATTATGGTTGCAGATATGATGAAGACAAAGTTTTGAGGATTATGGCAGTGACCCTGATATTCAACTAAAGGTTGGATAGGGAGAGAAATTGCAGTGTTATCAAGAGAAGGTGAGTTGATGAGTAGTGTTTAACTCTGGTTTGAAGAATTATTTTCAGAATTCAGATTGCAGGAAATTGAAGAAATCTCAGCAAAAGCAGATCACAGCTTTGAGAGCAGTGATGAAAGGGTCCAACAGTGGATTCTAAAGTGAAAAATAAAGTGTGGCAGAACCTTTAGGAAATTCAATAGAGGTTGAATGAGTTCTAAAAGTTGCAGAGTGAAGCATAGAGAGAGTAGAGAGAGTGCTCAAAAGGTTCCAATATAAGGAGAACCAGTACTTGCCAAAAGCCTAGATCTGAAGGAAATGATTAGTGAGGTAAGTGGCAGTAGGAGAGCTTGTTGTTGCAGAGGCTTAGTGCAGCTTGTGGCTAAATAATTCATGGAGAAAAGGATGACTACTGATAGTCATAACAGAGATTGTAGAGGTTCTGAGAGAGGCCATAACAAAAAGGAAAAGGAAGACGCCAGGACAATTGGCATGAGGAAGAAATTGATTAATGAAAAATAATGGAAAGATGTAGCTGAGATCAGAGAACAGTTTAAAAAACTGAAGATGATGATGGAGGAAAGCTAGAGAGTTGGTTGGCTCATGAAGAAGAAAGTGAAGTGGCAAAGGCTACAGATGAAGAGAGAGCAAATGATAAATGCTTAGCAGAAAGAGAGATTACTCAGGATGATTGAGTATTTGGAGAAGGAATTGAAGGCTGAAACTTCAAGTGAGGCCAAGGGGTAAAATGATTTTACATCTGATGATTTTTGTATGTTTGTAGAAAAGTTGAGAAATCTTGAGCAGAGGATGAATGTACAATTGAGATGTACAGAACTCAGAGCAGCTCAATTGAAAAAGGAAGTTTTTTTTTTGTGAAGCAGGACAAAATGAAGTCATGGGTATAGGAGAATAATATAGATCTATGAAGGATATTATGAACCATGATGAAGGCTTAAGGCAACAAGAAGTTTTTCTTGCTGAAGAGAAAATCATTGATGATTTCCTGAGTTATTGGACAAGTCCAGATCAGCTGGGTGATGTAAAGCCTTGTATTTTTGAATCTGAAAATTGTAAGGTGATGACAAGTTCTACAAGAGAACAGGATCAGTCTAAGGCACTGATAAATGAAGCAACCGAGACTAAAATGTCTTGTGGGTTTAAAAATAAAGAGTTTTGTATGTTTGTAGGTACATCATAGGGAGCTGAACAAACATTAAAGTTTGTTGAGGAGGAAAAATTGAATCTGAAATTTGTCTAGGTCAATGCCGAGATAGAAAGATCTCAGGAGGAATTGAATACAAGGGAGTCTAATGAGGATATTCAGCAAAATATTGAGGCAGAGAGAGAAGGACCAGCTGATGATTGGTCCAGAGAAAGCAGAGGCATAAAAGGTTGGGTGAAGTTCCCAAAATCTAATCCAATTGAAGTTGTTGAATTGTATAGGAGGTTGGATTTCCAAAGAAGAAAATTGGAGAGACAGAGGACCTATGCCCAGGATAATTTGCTAAGGAAGCAGGGCAGGAAGGTTTTCATGAATATTTTTCATGAAGCAGATGATGGAAAGAAGGAGAGACTAGCTGACAGTCTCATGGGGGATGAAAATCAGCATATTGATGTGCTGACAGAGGAATTGGAAGGATACTCAGAACAACATACTGATGTGTTGTCAGAGGAGGAAGAGGTATTTAGACCTTGTAATTTTAGTGCTAAAAGTTCATGTGTTAATTATGCAGGAAAAGAAGAACATCAAATGGAAATTGTCACGAAAGTTAATAAGAAGGAAACTATGTTAGCTAAAAACATAGTGAAGGGTCATCATTTTAACATGGTGATTGGAACAATGGAAATAACTCTAGAAGTCGAGGAGAAAGACAATGAAGAATGTTTGAGTCTTGAAGAGACTTGGAACTGCAGAGAGAAGAATTGGTGATTGGATAATCAATTGAGACCATTGGGTCTTGTGATTTTGAAACTGACAATTTGATTGTGCTTATAGGTATTGCAGGAGATAGTCCATCCCTTGGGATACACTCATGCAGAAAATTGTTACTGTTGGTGACAGAGAAGAATTGGCTTGTCTGATGGGCCAAGAGAAGACTGAGGGGCAGATTTTTAAAACTGACATAGTGATGAAGAATCAAAATTCTGTTATGATAGAGGATGAGGATATAGTGGTTGAGGAACTTGATTTAATTTCCAAAATCAATCAAGGGGATAAGGGAAAAATACTGAAGATTGTCCAAGAAGAAGAAGAAGATGCTGACATTAATTTGCAGCATATTGAGGATGTGAAACAAGTACAAATTGAGTGACTGAAATGTTTGCTGGAAACATTTAAACAGGAGAAGGAGATTGCATACACTAGAATGAAATTGCCTAAAGCTGTGGAAGAACTAGGAGTAGATACTAGTTTGCAGAATTTAAGTATGCTTACTAGTATACAAGGAGGAACGAGTGGCTATGTTACTGCAGTTAGAGAACTAAATGATAATTTAACTTTTAAAATTAAATTTGCAGGTGATGAGCAAGAGAATTTTGTAGAGGGACAGGAAGTTTGGGAGGCAGAAACATGGGGGGTGACATCTGCAGGAGTAGTAAACATGTTAGTAACATGTGGGACAACAAGAGCAACAATGTTGACAGCAATAGAAATTGAAGGCAGCAACAAGAGGCAAAGATATTTCCAGATAGAAGATAAACTAGACCAAGAAATTGAAAACATCAGAGAACTGATGATGAATGTGTCTCAGAAGCAGCAGACAACAGCAAGAAAGTAGAAGGATTTAGCAAAGGAAAGAGAAGAAGAGATTGTGAAAGTATAGCTAGAGGTAATTTGCAGAACAAGATATGGAGACTTGGAGAAGTGCAGTTGAAGGATGATGCAGTTGATGGATAGCAGAAAAACAATGTATGGGACCCGAGAAAAAAAAAACTGTAGAAACATGATCAGGAGATCATGATCAATTTTAACCTTGGGAGTCTGATGCAGGGGCATTAGGCACAAGGAATACTTTGTAATTTTATAAGACGTAGGGGGGTCTTATGTTTTCAAATTCTCATGTAATTATTAGCATTTTGAATAAATATAGTGAGGAATTGTAAATGTTCTCAAATCATTGAAGAACATGAGAGGAAGTTGATTAAGCTAGGAATGTAAAGAGTCAGGGATTTAGGCTAATTTTAGGACCTTGAGAAATCCAAGAGTTTGTGGAGCTGTCAAAGAAACTGAATCAATTCATTCATCTTTTATATAAATTTAAGCATCAAGTAGAGGTATGAAGAGTAGGATAGCCGTCGAGGGGACAAAGTGAGAGTAGAAGGCCATTGAAATTGAAGATCTGGCTGAGGACCAGAAGTTCTGCAAGTGAGCTCATGTATATATGTGAAAGAATTTGTTCCAGTATTAATTGATTTAAACTCTGTGTGGTAGGCTTTGAATTTCAATAAGAAATTGAATGAGTGAAAATATTTGAATTGTAACCTCTGTGGTAATGGTTGAATTGATGTCTCTTTGTGAAAGATTATGGTCCGAATGCATCTGAATTCCCGTTCTAAGTTTGTGTAGAGTAAAGGAACATTTATCCTATGTGAAGGGTCTCTAATCATATGAGAGATTCATTTTTTACTGATGCAGTTGGTTGAAAGAGTGGTTGGGTTCGATCTGCATAAATAGATGCCCATTCTTAGAGAAGTCATCATGCAGGAAATTGATTTAGTAAATTACACATTCTGCTGGGTAATAAATAATACTGTGTGACCAGATTTAAGGTCACATGAAAAGGGTTGAAGATACCATGTGAAATGTTACATTTCACAGATGAATGGTTCAAGCTTTGACTGTAATTAAGGTCGGGCTAAGAGTTATCAAATTCTATTGTGGAAAAGGCATGAAGGAAGTCAGAATTTGATGTATATCCCACAATTGTGAACTAAGAGCTGTAGAATTGGGCGAAACTTCCATGTGAGGTCAATTTATATATATGAAGGTGTAGAGTTGAAAGATTAGAGCCAAGAATCACCCATGCATTAGTTAACTGATTAAGCTTTATTTAAACCTGTTCGAATGTTTGAAGGGAGTAGTTGAAGGACCACACTGCAGAATGAAGCGGAACCGTGAGTTCAATGGAACCATACAGGAGGAACAGTAAGGGCGGTTTTCTTTATCAAACCTGGTGGTCTGGCGCAAGTCCTTAAGTTGTAAGTTGATTTATGAAAAAAAATGTGATATTGGTAATTGAAGGGCGCATGGCATAAGTGGTAAGTTTAAAACGACTTTTATCACATTTTTTTTTAGTGTTAAAGCCCTGTGGTGAAAAAAATGTGATTCCCATCAAATTTCTATTCAGTTGAGATCGACGACGGGCGTTGTCAAGTTGTGCAGACGATAATGAAGGTGTGGTGAACATTTATCCCATTTAGAAATCATTTGTTTTGGGTCTGAATAGATATTTCAATTGAGTTTTAGTTTTGAGTTAATATGTATGAATCAAAAAAGTGGTGAGTTAATAACTTTATCATATAAAGTTTAATTATGTCAACTTTTGAATAAAAAGTGAAGTTGCGAAACCGTAAGTAATATTTATAAGGGGGTTAATCCATTAAATCGAGAATTTTAAAAGATATGTGAAGTCTTGTGAGCAGGATCTATATATATGTTGAGAACTGATATATTAATCAAAGTTAATAAGGCACGTCAGTTAAAGTGTGTTGGTATGTTGTGCACTCAGAGATTTCGGTTATATGCATCGCGGGGTTTTATAACGTTGATTGAACAGTGAGCTTCCACAAGAGAAGAATAATATGGGTTATCTTGTTGATGGGGTTTATAACCATAAGAACTTTGAATTAATATCTCAAATATCAGATTTGAGATATTAAAGCTTCTGCATTTAATTATTTAAATTTCTAGTTTAGAGAATAGAATGGTGGATTGCCCAGATTGAGAATTGTATTGGAGTTAAAATTGAATGCATTTTATATGTAGCTTTGAGAGGGGGAATGTGAGAATTTGCAGGGTGCCCTACATTAGTAATTTATGTGTAATTTGGTATTAATATTATTGGAGACTTTTGAGATAATTTGAAGAATCAATTATACTGCCTATTTTTTTTCATGTTGCAGATGATTTATTAAGTTATTTGTAGTTGAATAATTCTTTAGGTGTACAAGGCAAGGTTGGAGGGCCTCCATACCAAGCTAAGTACACTTTGGTTAAATTTTTTATAAATTAGCATAGTTTCGATTTAGTATTTCTTGTTTCAATTGTATGATTCGGTTAATTAGATGTGTTATGATTTCTGTATGATTTTTGGATAATTTTTGTTTAAAATCTAATTTACGTATGAAAGGAAAATGAAGGATTTAATTTAAATTATGTTTCTATCAAGTTATGAATCACAACTAAAAATCATCCTTTTAAATTTCTTGAATTGTTTCATGAATTTTAGTTTGTTATTTCATGCAATGGTAATGATGTTGGAGTAGAACTATGAGGAAGGACAACCAACACCTACTAAGTTGGGAGCCTCTTCTCTTGCTTTAAACGCATCACAAACTACTGCTCCTTAGTCCCTCTTCTTGAGGACAATATAGCGGGGAACGAAAACCATGGCCTAGTCCTAAGTTAGGAGCCTCTTCCTTCGCTTGTGGCATCTTGAATCAAAGAATTTTTAGCTTCTTTAAACTTAGAAATTATATTTGTAATATGTTTTGGAATGTATTAATAAATGTTAAATGACTAAGATGGTACATATAAATTATCAATCCCAGGGTGTCTTTTATTTCAATGACAGTCTCACTGTCTATGCCGATACATCAAACTAGAAGAAAATCAAATTAAAGAGAAATTGCTGCTGAATCAAATACTGAAATAAATCACTCATGAAAAAATAAAAAAAATATACAAGAATGTAATCAATCTGTAATTAACTATACCTAGCGCGCCACACAACAATTACTCCAGTTGGTATTTATAATTACTTCTCTATAACAACGTAATAATATTGAAATTGAAATAGATCTACTCACAGCCATAACAACAAAAACACTTCCACCAATACATAAAGCAAAGAAAAAATATGTACAACTACCTTAATCGTGATAGTCCTGCTAAAGAGGAGGGCCCCTCCTCCCTAGCAACGCACAGGAAGAGATAGCAACTAAATGTAAATGAAACCAAGAAAAGTATGTAACAACAACACAATATTTATGTATTATGATGATTTAAAGTTACAGAGTCAAGATGATGATCTCCTCCCCTCTCTCTTTGATTTGTGTCCTTTAAATATACAAGATACAAAAGGGAAATTTCCAACCAACTGATTAGAAAATCGAAGAGATATTTCCACCATGATTCAGTTGTAACAAGTCGAATATGATAATTGCAATTAAGGAAATTTGGAAAATGGCCACAATAGAAAATCTACAAATATGTCATTCAAAGAACCTTTTGTTTCTCCCAATGAAGACTAAATTTTAGAATACTTCCCATTGAAAAACTATTTGGGTCCATTTTGCACAAAACCCATGTCTAAGATGTTTAATATTCTTCCTTTTTTTCCCAAAATGTCCAACGCAAAAGTGTCACTTGTTATTCGAGTGAATTTCTGAGTTGGAATATTTAATTACGAACTGAAGATTGGATTTTCAATATTAAAGAGATCTTGGAGGCTAGTGTCGTGAGTTATAAAAAAATCATTAATAAACGACCATTTACAAAATAATTCATAATAATATTCATTTTATTAAAAATAAAGGAGAATAAATATTACTTATCCATAAGAGCATAAATAATTATGAAATGAGATTAAATGATAAATTATGAAAAATAATGTGATAGAAAAATGGTAGAAATGGATGAAATATATCTTAAGAAATGGTAATAGGAATGGCAATTTAGTGGCCCAACATGTCTTTGTATTAACCAAGTTGTAGTATAATAATCAAAATGTCACCCCAGCACATGATATTGATGGAAGAGAATGCTTCTTCCCCAAATGCTTCCTTAAAAAAAAAAATCATATTTAATTTCAACCATATATATATATGAAGTTGCAACAAATTATCATACAAGTAAAAAAAAACTTCATTACAAACCATATTTTTGCTGAAATTTTGTATGCACATTTATATTATATCAATGCTTCTCTAATCCTCAAATCAAATCAATGCAATTAATGCATTTCAATATGTCAGAAAAATGATTGTAGGTAATAATGGATGGTTTTTTTATTTTTTTTATTTTTTATGGGATTTATGAAATTGGTTTAGCTTGAAAATTTATGGGTTTAATGATACATATTTGTTGTCCAAAAATCAAAAGAATCCAGTCAATAGTTTTAAGGATATACACAAATTGGTTTTGGGATTGGATACCTTAAGAGAGGAACAAATGAGAAATCATTCATCATGCATAACAACCCTTCCCCCAAACTGGAGAATCAACATACCATCATCCTACAATAGAAAACAAATTGAGGTGGTTGCTACAATCATGGCTGAAATCTTTGTTTGGTATATAACAATGTGGAATACATGAGATTTTGAGAACGATTAAGGATATCAATGACTGGTAAAGAATATTATTGGCATGTTCATGCTAATGAAAGTAACACTCCCCCAAAATGAAAGATTTCATGTCTCTGAAAAATGGGAAGTGGTAAAGAAGGGGAAATAATAGTTGAAAAATATGAGTGAATAATACTCAATGGTTTTTTCTATGACATTCTCCTAAGCATTTAATAAATCAAAAACTTATGTTATTTTGCCTCAATTTTTACCTCCATAGAAATGTGGAATGGCATCAATGGATTGATATTTCTTGAAGCTAATGTAAGCTAAGTTGATCCTGAAAGTAATACGTAAGGTGGAAGCCATGCAAAATGAAAAAATGTTATCAGAAATTGTAGCGATATTTCCTTCCACCAAACTTATTAGCTTCCTTTAAAACATCTCATGAGTATCCTTAATCAGTAATTCATCATCTCAATTACCTCATTTCATATAAAAGTGACATAATCATATTGTGAATGGCATGGGATAATAATGGATAAGAAGGGAAAAGATGCATTCTCTATACCCTTAAGCTTTAGTTGTTATGAGCACAGAAATTATGAGAATTAGTTATCTCAGTATTCGCTTCTCAAAGTCTGTCCAATTACATGGGATTAAAAATAAGAATTATGCCTCTTTATTCCACCACAAAATAGTAGTGGTGTTTTTAAGCTATGAATAGATGGTGATTTATTGGGCAAAGCAACCATCTTTGGTTAAAGATATGATACTTGTAGAATAAAGCAATGATGGATTAGATGATACAAAATGTCAAATATCACATATCCTAAAATTTTCATCCCTGATATGTAAAGTAAATATTTATAAATCAATAAATACATATAAACCATAACCACCATCATCTAAGAACTGATTAAATATCATCCCATGAACCATGAGTTCTAGAAAACCTTGTATATGCAATAGTAATCTCCATCGGAAATTGGATTTGAGAAAACGAGGTAACCAAGTATATTATAGTATTAAATTAACTTCTATTACATAGGCATAACCACCGCTGCCAGTAGGTGTCCATAGCCTTGACATGGATTCCTTTTTAACCCATTGAGATGCCAGTGTCCCATCTATAAGAAATAAGTACATAGTTACAAAAATCCTTTCAATTTACTTGGATGTCAACTGAATATCATTGTTCTGGCGTGCTAACTAGTTAATAACAATTCCATTCACGGGAGCTAACAAAATTAAAAATGTTGGCTTGTGATGAGACCTCTTGTCCTTAAGTTTTATGAGCGAAGGCCATTGTCGTGGCTTGCTGACCATCAGTGGTAATGCCACTTTATGACAACCTATGATCATTGTAGGTCGACTCCTGATGATACATCCTATCCTCTAGTTGAATATTTAAGTTTAAAATTCAACTATGCTTATTTTTAATCAATAAAATATTACTTAATAGATGGGGTGGTAGGTCAGCTCCTTAAGAGCTAGGGATGGCCTAAAAAGTTGTGCAGTAACTATTTTAATCTTTGATAGCTTTGCTTCTCAAAAACTAATAACCTTCAAATGACTTCTGATAAATATATTTTTCATTGTTGAGATTGGGGTTGAGGAACAATTCATTAGATAATGGAAGAAACATTTAAATAAAATTATGTGGTCATCATCATAAATTTTACAAGATCAGGGACTTGACCAATTAGGAAAGTTGAAAACTAGCATGATGAAATAATATTTGCATAAATTTTCCTTAAAAATAAGATTATGTTTATAGATAAACAAAGATAAATTGACTACCCAATCATTATGTCAAAGAGGGCCTATACCATTAAAATTATTTCCCATTCACCAAAGAGAAAAGAAAATCGGAAAGACCTACATATCTTGAATTCAACGTGAAAATTTTCCAACAAAATTAGTTGTGAGTGAGGTGAAAACAACCATGACTTAGGTAATAACAGTGAAAGGGGAAAAACAACGATGTTAGGAAGGTTATATGAAGAAGGATTAATCACTTTAAAAAATAATGAGGAATTAAGAGTGAATCATTCCTAACAATACTTACCATAATTATCATACTTATTACTAAATATGAGACCTCCCCCCAGCTAAAGTTTTTCTATCATCAATCATAGTTTTTCATGTCATAGGTAAAATACCAATGAAGTCCATGAAGTCGGTTGAGGATGTACCAAGAAACTTACCATGGTAGAGTAACAACAGTAGAGGAATAACAACACCAAGTACTTAGAAAAATATCACCATGGAGTAACATCACCGGAGGAGTAACAACATTAGACACTTAGAAAATGTCCCGGAATAACAACACTGGATACTTAACTTTTCAGAGTAACAACATGAGAGGAGTAACAGCAGTGATGGAGTAAAAATAATGACAGAGTAACATCAGCGATGGTGTAACATCAGTGACAAAGTCATGGAAGTAATGGAGTAACAACATTAACAATGTACCAGCAGCGACAAAGTAACAATAATGACAGATTCATAGCACTGTCTGAGTAATAACACTGACAGAGTAACATTAGTAACAAAGTAACATCATTGATGGTGTAAAAACAATGACAGAGTCACAACAGTAACATAGTAACAACAGTGACATAGTAATAGAACTGACAGAGTCAAAGGATCCAACACTTAGAAAACAATTTCCGAAGAACATCATCATGAAAAAAAATTCTGGAGAACATCGTCATGAAACTTTAAGAACTCGCTTCTTTTATTTTGAGAACAAAAAAAAAAAAATGTGACTTTGAAGTAAACAATACCTTAAGCATAAAAAAATAAAAGAAATAAGAAAATAAGTGACCCTTTATTGAAAATGAATAAATAACTTAAGTTACTGTCAAACCAGGAGGTAACTCCTCAAAACTGGAATTGTATATTAGCTGAAGAATGTACATGCTTATATAGATGGGAGGTGAGGCTATTGGGATTCAGCCCCCAATGACTCTTGGCCTTCCTTATTTCCTAATAATAAATAATATACAAAAATACATATGCACACCCATCCATAGGATTAGGTGTCAACATTCCCCCTTTAATCCGAAGGGATGTTGGTGAGTCCAAGCATCGATCTGAACTTTTCAAACTTTTCTCTTCCAAGTGCTTTGGTGAAGATGTCAGCAGTTTGCTCATTTGTGGAACAATGATGTAGATGGATGGTTTTGGCCTGAACATGATGTCGAATTAGATGGTACTTTGTATTGATGTGCTTTGTTAGATCATGGAACTTTGGGTTCTTGGCCAACTTTATTGCAGAAGTGTTGTCGATCATGAGTGGAGTGGAATACATTTGTTTCATCTGCAAATATTCCAGGATTTTCCGGAGCCACACAATTTCCTTTGTTGCTTCAGCTGTTGCCACATATTCTGCCTCGGTCGTGGAATCTGCTGGAACTGACTGTTTGCGTGATCTCCATGAGACAGCTCCTGATCCAAGACTCATGGTGTAACCTGTAGTAGACACACCTGTTTCTTTGTCGCCATCAAAGTCTGAATCAGAGTATCCGGTCAAGATGAAGTCGCCTACCTGTGTATATTTGAGTCCAAAGTCTTGAGTCCCCTTGAAGTACCTTAGTACTCTTTTTGCAGCAGACCAATGTCCTTCACAAGGTTTTTGCATGAACCTTGAGAGGATTCCAACAGCAAATGAGATGTCAGGTCTGGTGGTGGTCAGATAGATAAGACTTCCTACAAGTTGTCTATACTTAGTTGCATCCTCAAATTCCTTTCCTTCAATAGATGTGAGCTTCAAGTTTTGTTCCATTGGAGTGCTTAAGGGTTTACAATCATCCATGCCAAATTTGTTCAAGAGATCTCCAATGTACTTCTTTTGAGAAAGAAATATGAATTTAGGATGTTGAATTACTTCAATACCCAAATAGTAATGAACATGACCCAAATCGGTCATTTCAAAACCTTTCTTCAACTCTTTCTTCATGGATGCAATATAGCTCTCATTGTTTCCTGTTATCAAAAGATCATCTACATATACCACAAGATATACAACTGTTTTTCCAACTTTCTTAACAAACAAAGTTGCATCATCAAGATCAAAGTGTTTGAAGTCAAGTTTCAGAAGATGCTCGGTCAACTTCTCATACCAGGCTCGTGGTGCTTGCTTGAGGCCATACGAGGATTTCACAAGTTTGCAAACTTTGTGTTCTTGACCCTTTATCACAAATCCTTCTGGCTGGGACATATAAACTTTCTCCTTTAGATCTCCATTCAAGAAGGTTGTTTTTACATCCATCTGATGGACTTTCCATCCATTCTGAGCTGCTAAGGCAAAGAGAGTCCGAATGGTGGTCCATTTTGCTGTGGGAGCAAAAGTTTCTTCATAATCGACTCCTTCTTTCTGTGCGAATCCTTTTGCCACAAGCCTAGCCTTGTGCTTGTCAAGTGAGCCGTCTGCTTTGTACTTGTTCTTGTAGACCCACTTACAGCCAATTGGTTTCGTTCCCAAAGGCGGATCAACCAGCTTCCAAGTGCCATTCTTTATTAAGGCATCATACTCCTTCTGCATCACTTCTTTCCATTCATCATGAGAAGCGGCTTCTTTGAAGGAAGTTGGTTCATGATCTGTAGACAAACTCAATTCACAGTTATAAGCAATATCCATATCAACAGGGGAATCAGAATTATCTACATCACCTTCAATTTCTTGAGTGGAACTTCTTGTTCCTGTTTTTCCAACCTCATCGGGATGAACATCCTCCAGTGTCTTTGTCAGCCATTTGGGAGGACCTTTCTGAGATGGCCCAGGCTGGTCACTTGACTGAGTTGGGATTGATTCAAGATTCAATCTCCCAATTCTATCGATCACATCATCCAATGTGTCATCCGTGGTTGTTTCTTCATGTGGGGGAGAGTGTGGTTCAGGAAATGATTCCACAGTTTGATTCAATATCGGAATCCCCCCTTCAAGGTGTGGAATCACATTATCAAATTCTTTGAAAGACTTTGCATGTGTGAATCTATCTAGGCGATCAAGTTGCCGCTCAACAACCTTGTCACTCTTGGATGATTCAAGAAATATGACATCTCTTGCTATCACAAACTTCTTATTTGCTTCATCATAGAGACGATATCTTTTGGAGGTATTGGAGTACCCCAAGAAGATACATTTTCTGCTTCTAGCACCAAGTTTGTTCCTTTGACCCTTGGGTATCAAGGCATAACAGGTGGACCCAAAGACCCTGAAATGCTTTACTGAAGGAATGTGGCCATGCCACATTTCAAAAGGAGTTTTTTTTCTAATTGAACTTGAAGGACACCTATTCTTTATGTAAACAGCACATAGAACTGCATCAGCCCAAAACATCAATTTTACATTCTTGAAAAATAACATGGAGTGGACCATATTTAAGATGGTTCTGTTCATTCTTTCAGCTACACCATTATGTTGTGGATTATATGGCAATGTTGTTTGATGTTTGATTCCATGTTGACGAAGATAATTTTCAAATTCATTTGAGGTGTATTCTTTTCCATTATCAGTGCGTAGAGAGCCAATATGTGTTTGTGCATCATTTTCAATCCATACATGAAAATTCTTGAAAGTTTGAAAAGCATCGGACTTATTCTTCAGTAAGTAAATCCAACACATCCTGGTGTAGTCATCAATAAATGTCATCATGTATTTGTTTCCATTTGCAGAAGCAATAGGCATAGGGCCACATAAATCTGAATGAACAAGTTCAATTTTCCTATGTGCTCTTGAGTGTGAATCATGAAATGGCTGTTTGCTATGCTTTCCTAGAATACATGCATCACATTCCTTAGGTTTTCTAGGAATTGTAGGCAGTCCATCAACACCATTTTTCTTCAACAAACGAAGGGTGTCATAATTTAAGTGTCCAAATCTAGCATGCCATAAAAGACTTGATGGAAATGTACCTTCATCATGATGTGAACTGAATGCAAAGTTTTGAGCATGAGCAGATGAACCTTTCAACTTCAAGAGTCTCCCTTCTTCTATTCCCTCCATGACAAGTGAGTGATCTGATGCTTTTCTGACCTCTGCCTTGCCATCAAACAAGTGAATTGAGTGGCCTTGCTGCCGGATTTCGACCAGGGACAACAAGTTTCTCTTCAACTCACGGAGGTATAGAACCTCATGTAGGATATGATCAGGAAGACCAGGCAGTTTAAGCCTGACTGTTCCAAGCCCTGATGGCTTGAGTTTGGATTTATCTGCGAAATATACTGCTCCATCAACTTTGTCAGTGAATTCTTCAAAAAAATCTTTTCTAAATGTCATGTGACATGTTGCTCCCGAATCTAGCAACCAATCATCTCTCCATGAAGTAAATGAAACATCAAAGAGGTTTTCAGTTACTCCATTGTTACAATGTGCTAGAACATAGTGAGCGGATTCAGGTGCTTTACCTTTGTCTTTGTCATTGGTTTTACCTTTGTCTTGATTTATGTGCTGCTCAATTTTGTTCCATGGTGTTCTGCATTTGGGTGCATCATGTCCATCTCTATTGCACCGTGTGCAATGAAGATGGGATTTGTCAGCTTGTCTGCCCCCCCTTTCTGTGAAGTTCCTTCTTCCTCTTCCTCTTCTGCCACCTCTTCCTCTGGATGAATCTGGAGTATGACTCTTTTCTTTGTGTGCCAAGTATGCAGCCTCTTCGGAAGATGAAGGGACTGTCATCTTCCCAAAATATTTCTCTCTTTCTGCAAACTTTTGCTCAATTTTATCAAAGGTGATATGCTCAAGGTTTCCACTTGCTTGCAAAGACTCAAGATAATGTGAGTAAGTCAGATATAATGCCTTAACATATGCTATGAGAGGTATGTCCATTTTTACACCAGTGTTTTGAATGTCATGCATTATAGATCTTACTTCTGAAGCTAAAGCAAGGGGATCATCATTCTTCATTTCAAGACTGAACAACTTAACCATCAATTGAACATTTTCTAATTCTGAATGTGAGTCATAGAGTTCTTTTAGTTTCTTCAAGGCTTCAAAGGAATTTGAGAATGATGAAATATGGCGACTCACCTCTTCACTCACTGAGGCTGCAATCAAGGCATAAGCCTTGCAATTCTTGTTTTCCCAGATGGCAAGCTCTTTGTCTGAAGTGGGCTTTACTGGTGGGTTTTCTTCTTGTCCTTCACAGATTCCTTTCCACAGCTCATTAAAAATGAGTGTGTGTTTAATCTTCCGCGACCATTCAAGATAGTTCTCTTTGCCGGAGAGAACTATCCCAACAATTGAGATGAGAGAATGCATTAGACTGCTGGAAAAAAATATTCTGAAGAGGAAACAAATTCTGCTATAAAAACTTCGAACTCTTGAAATATTTCAAATAAAGGGGCAAAAACTCTTGCTGGAAAAAATTTTCTGAGTTTAAAAACTCTTTCTGGAAACTAAATCTGCTCAGAAAACTTTGCTGGAGACTGAATTTAAAAAAAAAAAAAAACACTCTATGCTATAGACTGATTCTGCATAAAAAAAATGTATTTTTTTTTTTGTTTGGGGAAAAAAAATGTATATGGAATTATGAATGGGAAAGGGTGGAATTATGAATGGGAAGGGGGCGGAATGGAATTTGAAATGGCGGAGTGATATTAAATAATGGGCGGTGTATTACAACGCATGGGCAGTATATCATGTGGTGGGAGGTCGATGTAATAGAGGGCGATGTATATAAATGTGATACCACAATGCTTTCATATAATACTGGAGGGCGCATACCACATATAATATAAGCAAATATATGGCATTACCAACGCAATTGGATTGTATTACCAACGCAATAGCTGTCTGCAATTCCTCGAAGTAACTCAGGAGGAAGTTATCACATCGACCCTGGTCCACGCTGACCAACTTGGACCATCACTCACAGCTCCACCCAAGTAAACAAAACTTCACAAGCTGTCTTAAAATCTCAGACAAAGCCGCCATCATTAGTCTCTCATGCTTGAAGGCATTTAAAGAAACAACCAGAATGCTTTATTGTCACTCAGAAATCCGTGTTGGTGAAATGGACCAGCTCTACATCACAAAAAGGGAGCTCGCTCATCATAAAAAACAGGATTAAAAATACAAAACTCGGATGAATAGGAGCTCATTATAAATACAGCTTTAAAAGTACAAAGCTGGGATGAATACAGAGAGATATGGGACGAGGGTTTAAGTTTTTGAAATCTTAGTAACACCGAACCACCCTTCTGTTAAACCACATTGAATTTTCCTCCACATCCATATAATCAAATTGAATTGAAAGGGTGGTATTACAATAGGGCGTATTTAAAAAATGTGAAGGGGCGGAAATAATAGACAGCGTTTTATATGTAAATGGACAGACAACGATAAAATGGAGTCGACTATAACCTGGACAGACAGCGTTGGAATTGCAGTCGACTGATATTACATTAAATGCAGATGGTATATGTAGACAGACAGACAGCGTATTATGAAACATGGGGCGGACTGAATATGTATATGACAACGCATTTATCTGACAGAGTTGCGTATTGTAATAACAAACTGAGCGTTGTAACAGTGATTTAAATGGAGGCGTTAGTAATAGAGAGCGCAGAGAGGTGAGGGCGCCGGGTATAGGGAGGTGAGGTGAGCGCAGGGTTTGAAAATGGGAGGTGAGGGCGCAGGGATAAATGGAGAGGGAGGTGAGGGAGTGGAGCGTAGGGATGAATGAGGAGGCCCAAAAGGGCGTTACTTAAAAAAAAAATTGAACTTGAATCTGCAGAAGACAGAGTTGCAGGACTGCTGGAATGGCAGAGCCTGCAATTTGCAGATTGACAGAGCCTGCAGTCTGCAGGAGCTGGAGCTGCAAATGTCAGTGATAAATAGGGGAAAAAAATGCAGAATAACAGTCTAGCAGTTAATGAGCAGCAAAAACATTAAAAAATATTGACTGAGCAAAGGGTAGGGAGTTACACCACAGGGCAGAAATGCCAAATGTGGGGCTGGCTCTGATACCATGTCAAACCAGGAGGTAACTCCTCAAAACTAGAATGTGTATTAGCTGAAGAATGTACATGCTTATATAGATGGGAGGTGAGGCTATTGGGATTCAGCTCCCAATGACTCTTGGCCTTCCTTATTTCCTAATAATAAATAATATACAAAAATAAATGTGCACACCCATCCATAGGATTAGGTGTCAACAGTTACAATGGTTATGACTTTTGTTGCACCAATGTAGTTTTCTAAGGGAATCGTTAGTCTGTGAATGGTGAATGAATTGAAAAAAATGTTTTTTTTTTTTTTTTTGGAAATGACCTGGATCTTAAAATGGAAATAAATTCATCATTTCTCATGTTATAAATCCATTAAGTTATGAAAAATGTTCATTTTTTATTTTCTGTGTGAGGAAACATATTTGAAAATGTTCTTATTTCATTATCATTGTCTTCAGAAATCACATGTTCATAAATTGACCTTATTTATTCTCCTAGGACCTTCAAAAAAAGGAGCATCTACCTGCAATAAATCATAAAATCATAGAAGAAGAGAGATCAGGGCTCCTCCAATTCAATACATATGCAAAAAAAAATGACATGTAGTTACTCTGTCAAACAAATCCATAGAAAGATAAACAAAGAAAAATTAATTTATTACCTGTGGTAGAGTGGTGGCCAACCATAATAACCAGCAGTGTTTCAATCATAACTTCTTTGCTTTTCATCAGATTTGAGTGATTCCAAAGCCAAATGAAATTGAATTCAAAGATGTGTCTCCAATAGAAATAGGCTTTAAAAATTCCTTGTAATGATATGTTAAATTTTCTTAGAACAACTTGCATAACATAGTCATTTTTTATTTTCCAGCTCAAACCAACAGTTGATATTTTAAGAATAAATTTTTCATTTGATGATAGATTTAACTAATTAAAATTAGAGATTTAATTATATTAATGTATCTATCCCCAATATTAATAGGTTTATAAGGAAAGAATAATTTATTAGTCAAGTGCGCTAGTGAGCAGCGGGAAAAATATAGACTCAAGTGTGCATATTTACAATAAACAGTTAGTATTATGGTCATAAATTTCTCATAAACTATCAAAATAAAGTGATTCAAGTTGTGTTGTAAACTATATTCGTAGGGGAATATTACATAGAAATAGTTCTCCAAAATCTAGTAATTTATTCCTCCAAAAACGGATTGTCCCAACTATGTTCCTAAGCTTCCTACTAGACATCCTGTCATTGTTTTGATCATAAATTTTTTGTTTCAAATCCAAATTGAGTGATTCAAATTGGGTTAGAAATTATAAATAAGCGTTGTGTAGGATATAAATAGGTCTTGAAAATATGCCCATTTTTTCTCTCAAAACATGACTGTCCCGATTGTTTTTCCAGAATTTTCATCAAGCCCGCAAGCTATAAGATATGATAATCAAGGAATTTTTCAAAGAAGGCGATCAAAATGAATATGAGTGTTTGTAGAAATTTCATTTTACAATATAATACATCTACATAAATAAATTCGAATATTGATCACGGACATCAATTTTCACAGCGTGTTGCAACAAAAACAACTATTTTTTTCATATAAAGAAATTTATTTATTTATGTCTTCATTTATTCTCTTTTCTAAACTACACTATTCTATTTTGAAAAAAAAAATATACTTACATATAAGAGTACCTCCAATGAAGCCATTTTAGAAATAAGGCTTAAAGTATGCACATACACATAATTGAAAGATGTATATCAATAAGTACTAAGGTATGAGAGACAAACATCCCTGTTAAGGATGGTGCCAAGAATTGTTGCAGTATGGAGTGATGTTGAAAAAAAAAACAGAGTGAAACCAGTCTTCAATATAGTCTTGATTTCCCATAGTTGTTATATTGTGAAGTTCTTCGACTAGATTCCAGATTATGTTGATGCTCTGTTCCTTGACCTCATCCCATGAATTTTGAGGGCTTTCCTGTAGTTAGTTAGAGTGGGGGGTGTTTGTGGATTTTTATATCGTCCTACTGGCACAAATGGACCCTATGTGTATCAATTCATTGTACAAGTGATTTAGTTTCTACAACAGTGAGCTCGCCCAAGTATGTTAGAGCAATGCACCATTCTTACCTCTCGTCTTACCCCCCAACAACTGTATAGCTGAAGACACACTAAAGAAAAAACTCAAAAATTCACACTTCTAAGTGTCGTAGCGAGACATTGGTGAGCTCGCCCAGGTATGTTGGAGCAATGCACAGTTTCTTACCTCTCGTCTTACCGCCATGCAATTGTGTCACTGAAGAAACACTAAAAAAACACATATAAATTACACATCTAAGTGCCCTAGTGTAGCAATGGCGAGCTCGCCTAGGTATGTTAGAGCGATGCGCAGGTTCTTACGTCTCGTCTTATCGCTAAACAGTTGTAGACTAGGTACACGCTATCATCTAACAAACAACTCTGGTTGATTGGATCATCACTTCCATCCCCAGCAATGACGCCAAAATGTTGGACTGTATTAATCATTGTTAAATGACTAAGATGATACACATAAATTATTAATCTAGGGACATCTCTTATTTCAATGAAAATCGCACTGTTTGTGCTAATACATCAAACCAGAAGAAAATAAAATTAAAGAGAAATCGTTGTTGAATCAAATGTTGAAAGCAATCACTCATGAAAAAATAAAAACAAGCTACAAGAATGCCATCAATCCTTAGTTAACTGTAACTAGCACGCCACACAATAATTACATCAGCTAGTATTTATAATTACATTTGTGTAACAACATAACAATATTGAAATTGAAGGAGATCTACTCACATCCAAAACAACAACAACAACACTTCCACCAATACGTAAAGCAACGTAGAAATATGTATAGCTATCTTAACTATTG